>JAOTNS010001566.1:50052-177288 GCA_028476615.1 Culter alburnus | reverse complement strand
TTCACAGACTTACTCCTATTGCACAAATGAGCGCCACAGAATCCCATCCAGTCAACTATGATCCAGAAAACAGATTTGATATTGAGTTTAAAATAAAGATTCATTATCACAGCTGAACTGGGTTCTTGCTCTTCCCTGTACATGTCTCTATCATGTTGTTCTTCTTCTTCTAAACAGTTTGTTCAGTTGTACTCTACAGTACAACTGATGACCAGAAGATGTGATCACTGATGTGCTGTAGCTTTTTCTCAACCAGAGGAAGAAGTCTTAACATCCCATTGTCAGGCGTTCTTCAGTCCTGGTCTAAAAGTAAAACAAAAAAACACAGACAATTCAAGTTAAGTAGTTTAATGGACAGCCAGGTCAGCTTATGTTCTGCATGATTTAAACAGTGGTGGGCTACTCTGGCCCTCAGCGTCCACGTCCTGCAGATTTAGCTCCAACCTCAAACCCAACTGCCTATAACTGTCTATAAGTACACCTGAAGACTTTGGTTAAAATTTTCAGGTGTGCTCAATTATGGTTGGAGGTAAACTCTCACCTCAAAAAGGAGACAGCAAAAGGGCTAGTTGCCTGTTCCTGATTTAACTTTACAAAACAGCAGTACATAATATATATATTATAATAAAAATGCAGCACAGACTGTAAGCTAAGTACTGAACAAAAACTGTTTTACCCATATTAACAGCAACCTGTTTTAAAAGATCTTTTAGAAAGGCATGCTCTCTTTTGAGCCTTGATTTCTTTCAGGACAACATACTCTTCTGTTTCTTGTTTCAAGAGCATAATTTGGTCAAAAACCAAGTGATAACCTGTACAATAAAATTGTTAAATACTGCAATAAAAACTTTAAGGCAAGAATTAAGAATAGGCACAGGACTTACCGTACTCATGAAGAAGCCATGGCCATGCATAGTTTCTGCCTCTTGTGTTCCTCCGTAGCTGCACATCAGTCGTTTTTCCTCTAGGATCTTCTGTTAGTGACTTCACTTGCTCTGTTTTAAAAACAAATACAATGTTTTAGGTCTGTGCAGTATAAGGCCTTATTTCAAGCCAAAAAAACTAGGTATTACACATAATTTAAAGAACATTTACTATTTAATTCCTATTATACTATATTATATTATATTAACTCATTATCTTCCAAAGCTTCCCTGTCTGCTTTATCTAAAAAAACAAACAAACAACAAACAAAAAAAAACAGAAGGAACAGTTTTAAGAACTTTTTAAGAACTTAATAGTCCTTTGAGAGAACAACATTAAATTCTGTACTACATATTACAGCATTGCCTCAACACAAGACATACCAATGGACTTCTGTCTTCTTTGGGCATGAGATGGTCATGTTCCTTCCTCACCCTAAACAAAGGACTTCGATGAGCTTGCTTTGATATAAGGACTGGTCTTCCTTCTCTGCACAGAAAAACAAGAAAGTCTCTACTTACTCTGTGTGCAATTACTCTTGTTCTTAAAACAAATTGAGACAGTTATAAATAAGTTAATTTACCATACCATCCAGGAGAGCATTTGATGAGTAAATACTGATTTAAATATCTAGAAACTTTACCTGGAAAGGGCTGATCACGGCAGGTTTGCAGCGACTCACTAGTAGCTCTTGTGAGGGTCGGCTCTTAAAAGAGCTGTTGAGTTTGATGTTGTAGAGATCCTAAAAAGAAGGACTAAGTAATCTGCAAGTAATCCTGCAAGACAGAAAGGAAGGTAAATTTATTACATCACATTCAAGTTGTCAATTTACACATAACTGTAGGATTTCCTTCTGTAAAGAGTGTTGCATAATTAAATGTTAAATGCATTTATGTAATAAGTTCACTGATATGTGGGCATTTCCATGATTAAACATATGTCTTTAATAGCAAGCTATATTATATTTAAAAGAATAAATAAAAAATAACATGTTTCACATGCAAGCAGGACATTATCAGCAGTGTAACTGATTAGATATTGAATAGACATCAGATATTCAATTATTTTGATTATGACAAAATAATTGAATATCTGATGTCATGTGACAAGTCAAATGATAATTTCCACTCTTGCAAACAGAGGTAGTTATGAGGTGCGGAGAGACATCATGTATCATTGGAACATTTTGGGCCCAATCTGTAATCATTTTAAAGAATTCAATGGAATTAAATAAACTTTTATGTGTGGGACGTCCAACTGTCCAAGAAGGGGCACAACTGATTTACAAATAAGGTGATAAATATGTACAGGATTTGACTTTAATTTTAATTTACTGTGAGACTATTTAACAAATGCTTGATAAAATGTTTGATAAAGGGTTAAAAGCAACACATACATACCATTGCAATTATTTGCCTTTGCAGCTTTCTGTCTCCTTCATCCATTTCCAAAAGGCCCTTTTTGTCTTTTCAGCTAAAACAAGAGAAAAGAAAATATCATTATTTATAATATATAGGTTTATATATAAATATATATAGGAAAGAAGTTCTTATTGACCTTACAGTTTTTGGATTTAACATTATTAGGCATTAAAAGCATGATAAGTGTTGTGGTTACTCTGTATTTACAACAAAAATCACATTAAAACTACCAATACTGTGGTAAAAAGCATGGTAAGTGTTTTTTTTTTACCGTGCTTCTACAACAAATACCATTTTTGAAACTACACTTGTACTACTTGAACCTGATATGAATATGTTATATATATGTGCAATATATTGCACGTGACAGTTTAATCACCCTAGTTTAGTATTTAATATAGAAAGCAATGAAAAGCAAAACCTCAGCGGAGGTGACAGATATAATGCAGTGACTGAACATGAGGGAGCTAACGTTAATCTGATTAATATCTGCAAACAGAAAAGACATTATATCAAACATTAGAACAGCGTATTTACGACTACTTACCAACATCCAGCACACGCGAACTGATGCCAAATATCGCGATGTGTTCTGAAGGAGACTTCTTCAGCGTGAGAACGGTCAGGAGTGAGAACGGGTTGACATTCACTGAGTGAATATTATGAAATAGAATATATATTTCTCGCTAAAAATGTAATCAAACCTTATTTTATGCAGAAACTAACTCAAAATATTGTTCATAGCAACCAAACGTAGCAGTTTCACATTATTCTGGCGAGATCAGATAAATCTTTGCAACAACGCGCAAGCGAGTGATTATGTACATTCACTGAATGAATATTATGAAAAAATAATATATATTTTTTGCTTAAAATGTAATCAAACCTTATTTTGATGCAGAAAATAAAATATTGTTCATAGCAACCAAAACGTAGCAGTTTCACATTATTCTGGCGAGATCAGAAAAATCTTTGCAACAACGCGCAAGCGAATGATTATGTACATTCACTGAGTGAATATTATGAAAATAATATATATTTCTCGCTAAAAATGTAATCAAACCTTATTTTTATGCAGAAACTAACTCAAAATATTGTCCATAGCAACCAAAACGTAGCAGTTTCACATTATCCTGGCGAGATCTGAAAAATCTTTGCAACAACGCGCAAGCGAGTGATTATGTACATTCACTGAATGAATATTATGAAAAAAATATATATTTTTTGCTTAAAATGTAATCAACCTTATTTTGATGCAGAAATAAAATATTGTTCATAGCAACCAAAACGTAGCAGTTTCACATTATTCTGGCGAGATCAGAAAAATCTTTGCAACAAAAACGTAGCAGTTTCACATTCTTCTGGCGAGATCAGAAAAATCTTTGCAACAACACGCAAGCGAGTGATTATGTACATTCACTGAGTGAATATTATGAAAATAGAATATATATTTCTCGCTAAAAATTTAATCAAAACTTATTTTTATGCAGAAACTAACTCAAAATATTGTTTTTTTCACTAAAAAGTAGAGAAACGTCCGCCATGTTTTTTTGTTCTCACGGCCGGGCTCTCTAAAGTCACGTGACTTGGACGCAAAACAATAGGCAAAAAAAAAAAAATGTAACAGTCATACAATTTAAGGGCCATTATTGTAACCCCTCTACGTTTTGCACTTTGGACCAACGTAGTCAGGATACGTTTTCATATGAGACTGGGTTGGTGTATGACATCAGAATCAGGGTGGAGAGATGTGTACTGAACACACACATGGTTTTGCAGGTGAACAGCGACACTGTGAGTTAAAATAAGAAACTGCATGACATTCATATCTCTGACAGGATTAAGTGATGGAATATACACCGAACTTGGCATATACTGAAGTTTTGAGAATCAAGAAGATTCACTGAAGATTGGGAGAAAAATACCCAAAATCTTTTAAGGTACTAATACAAAAAGAAAGAAAGAAAAAAAAAAGAAAAGCGGTATAAAGGCTACATTATTTAGGAGCAAAAATCCAAATACCAAGAATAATGCTGATGCAGCACCATGGACAGCAAAATAAAACCTGCTCAATGCAAATTCCATTTCTAATTAAATAGCATTTAAAAATATCGATCAGAATGTAATTGTCTTCATAAGTCACATTTACATACAAGAGACATCGATAAGAAAAACGCGAAATTACATAACACAGCAAAATTTTGTCAGTCTATTACAACATCCGAATGCCACACAAAGTGACCTTAGGAAAAAAAAATGCGTTTGAGAAACAAGTAGTCAAAAGAACAAGTCAGTTTCTGATTTATTTATTTAAATGTCACCATAGACTAACTGTAAACGCTTTAAATGAAAGAATAACGATTAAAAATAATGAAAATATCAATAGTAACACGACTCGTGAAACATGATACATGACTTACAACTGTTCATACTGAGCAGAAAAATCTTAAAAATAAATTAGACTAATTCATCGATCTATATTTCAGACTTTAAACTGAACCTCGCAAATGTTCGTTTGTCTAAAAGCACTAAATGATTCACGTGATCTTGCTATTTTAAAGGGTCTGTTGTCGATGAAAGCAGTTAAATTACATATACACATCTAATCTGTAAACCTAGTCCATAAGCATTTTTTTCTAAAGAAAGTATTCTTGTGTTCGCATTATGTCCTTCCAGATCACAAGAACACAAATTTGAACCAATCTATAAAGAATATACTTGTAAGACAACGCAACTGTGACGTCAGTTATCAATGAACAGAGTGGAGAGAAACAATGTAAGCGGTGGCACTGGTAAACAGCAACACAGAGTTCAATTAGGAAACTCTAATAATTCTGACAATAAATGCCAGAACGTGGATACAACACATGAAATGTCTTCACAATATCAAAAGCCTGGATCAAAAAACATTCTCGTAGAACTGAAAAGAGAACAAGCTCTTTCAAGACAAGACTCTTTCAGTTTCAAGACAATATATTAAATCTACACATAAATATATAAAAAGACACGACTGTATACAGACACAGTATTGAGAAAAAACCCGCCAACAACAGACACTGCCTGTACAGCACCATGGACAGCAAATAGAAATATACCATTACATCTAAACTTACTATCCGATATATATATATATATATATATATATATATATAATATATCTATATATATATATATATATATACACACACACACACACACGAGATGAAAAAAAAGTAAATAAAAATATAGAGAAACTCATCAACTATTCAAACCGCATTATGTGACTTTGAGCCACTTAATCTAAATATTTAACATTTCTGAAATCCCTTTAAAACCTTTTTTTTCCCTTTTTGTCTAATAATAAACTGGTGCTTATTATTATGATGCTTGTACAAGAAATTATTTAATTGATATAGTTACTTTCAGACTTCAAACTGACCCTCTAAAATGTTAAAGTCTATGCCAATGAAAGCAGTCAATTCAGAACAGAAATAAATATTAATAATAAAAATCCTTTGTTAGTCCTACCTGAAACGAATCGTTCATTTCTGCATCAAGTCCTTCAAATCATCCACAGCAGACTGAGTCTTTTTCAGAGTCAGGTCAGCAGTCAGTGTGCCCTCATTATAAGATCTGACGAACTTGAAGTCACTAGTGCGCGAGCCCGTGGTCAGGTACGCGTCATAATTGTAAGTGCTGCGGAGAGTTCCCGCGCCCTCCACCTCTGCGTAATTTGGAGGGAGATACGCGCTGGGAATGGCTACAGCTCCATCAAACAACAGTCTGGGCTTTCTCCTGCGACAAAACCTCACGGCCAGGATGATGATGATGAGGTCAGGAAGAAAGTGGAAACGGACACCAGCGCGATGATCAAATAAAACGTCAGTTTGGAGCTGCTCTCGTCATGAGACATGTCTTTCAGTTCTGGAACTTCAGCCAAGTTATCTGATATGAGTAAATACAACGCGCACGTGGCTGAGAGAGAGGGCTGTCCGTTATCTCTCACGGACAACAATGGTTCTGTTTCATGCTGTCAGATTCAGAAATGTCCCGCTGCGTCCTGATCTCCCCGCTGTGGACACCGATAGTGAAAAGTCCCGGATCAGTCGCTTTAATAATGTGATACGAGAGCCACGCGTTCTGGCCAGAATCCGCGTCCACGGCGATCACCTTGGAGACCAGGGAGCCCGCCTGAGCAGCTTTGGGCACCATCTCGGTCATGAAGGAGTTTCCCTCCGGAGAGGGGTATAATATCTGAGGGGAGTTTGTCATTCTCATCCGATATGAAGACACTCACGCTCACGTTACTGCTCAGAGGAGGAGAACCGTTGTCTCTGGCTAACACGAGCACTTTGAAACTCTTCAGCTGTTCGTAATCAAACGACCTCACGGCATGAATGACCCCGGTGTCTCCGTTAATGGATAGAAAGGAGGACACCGGTGCGCCACTGACATCAGAGGACAACAGAGAATAAACTACAGTGCCATTCTGTCTCCAGTCCGGGTCTGTAGCTGATACTGAACAAACAGAGGAGCCCGGTTTGTTATTTTCTTGCACATGAGCTCTGTAATTGTGCTCCTGAAATACAGGTGGATTATCATTCACGTCAGCTACAGTCAAGTGAAGATTCTTAGTGGAAGATAAAGGCGGAGAGCCCTCATCAGTAGCAGTGATTGTAAGATTATAATCAGAGAGCAGCTCGCGGTCTAATTCACCTGTGGTCACCAGAGAATAGTAATTTTTGATCGAAGGAACGAGTTTAAATGGGACGTTCTGCTGAATGGAGCAGCGCACCTGTCCGTTATTCTCAGAGTCTCTGTCCTGAACATTAATGATGCCAACCTCTGTACCGGGTAACGCGTTCTCGGGAATGGGGATTTTAAGAGATTTAATCATAATAACAGGGACATTATCGTTGACATCAACAACATCAATTAATACAGTAGAATAACTGACTAAACCTTGACCATCTTTACCTTGAATTTGTAAGTTCAATTGAGCTTTCCTCCTCAAAATCAATGAGCCCCGTTATTTTAATCTCACCAGACAATGGATCCAGCGAAAATGTTTTCAGGTGCTGTTCAGTCAAATGACCAAATTCATATGTCACCTCTCCATTATGTCCTTCGTCAATATCTGTTGCACTTACTTTAGCCACTACGGTATCTACAGGAGAATTTCAGGCAGACTGACTTTATAGACGGCCTGACTAAAGACTGGAGCATTATCATTAGCATCCAGCACAGTGACGTGTATGGCTACAGTACCTGATCTCGGTGGAGTCCCGCCGTCTACCGCAGTGAGAATTAATGTCACCTCTTTCTGCTGCTCACGATCCAGCTCTTTATTCAGCACGAGCTCGCCATATTTCCTTCCATTTTCCCGAGTAACTATGTTTAAAAGAAAGTGTTCATTGTTTTGAAGTGTATATGACTGCACTGAATTCATTCCAATATCTGAATCATGAGCCTCATCTAATAAATAACGAGATCCTTTGTCTGCAGATTCCCTAATTTCGAAATTGATTAGAGTCTGTTTGAATTGTGGTGAATTATCATTTATGTCTTCAATATTGAGAATAAATCGATGCAGCTCCAAAGGGTTTTCTAACACGAGCTCCTGTTTAATAACACATGAAGCTTTCTTTCCGCAAAGACTCTCTCTGTCGATTCTCTCCGCTACGGTCAGTTCTCCAGTATTCAGATTAATGTCACAGTATCGTTTTCTGTTACCTTCAGTATCAATGCGAGCATTACCAGACGAAAGCCTGTGCACATCGAGCCCGAGATCCTTTGCTATATTTCCAATCACAGATCCGCGTTTCATCTCCTCCGGGAAAGAATAGCTCACGTCTCCATAAGCGGTGTGCGCCATCAGCACGAAGAACAAAAGACCAAACATCTCGACAGCAGAACCTTTTTTAAATGCTTAATAAAGTGAGCAGAAATTATATCCAGATAAACAACAAATATGTAAAATAAAAGACAAAATTAAGAAATTTAGTAAAATAGACTGATTGTCAGACATACAGTCCTTCTGTCACTGTAGACGATTTTTCTATAACGAGACGAGCTTGAAGCCCTGTGTATGACATCAGAATCAGGGTGGAGAGATGTGTACTGAACACACACATTGTTTTGAAGGTGAACAGCGACACCGTGAGTTAAAGTAAGAAACTGCATGACATTAATTTCTCTCAGAATTAAGTGTTATAACATACAACAACGGCATTGTGTACTTGTTTAGCAACTATATTTTATTTTATTTTTTATGTAATTGTTTAGCAAAGCAAAAACCAACAGCAACATTCTCAGAAGCTTCTATTCATAGTATGTATATTATTATTTAAAATAAATAAATAAATAAATAAAAGCATGGAGGGATAAAGAGCTACAAATATGTAAGAGCAAAATAACCAAACACTAAGAGTAAATGCCAGTGCAGCACCATAGACAGCGACAGGGAAAACCTGACCTATGCCATTTCCAATCAGACTAAAAGCATGTATAAAACACTTTGCTTAACGGAATATTACTGACACTGACATCCAAAATTAATTCCCTTCATAACTACATGAAAATACATAAGGAGAAACGTAAAGCTAAATATCAGCATTTTATCACAAATTCAACATGTCCTTGTAACATAGTAAAAGATTACTAACAAACAACTTTTATCGCTTTGAACCCAAAATAGCAGCTAGTGCCAAAAAATAATTAAGTAAAATAAAAACAAATCGATTTGAATCATGTCATGTCTTAAAATTGTTCATACTAGACCAGAAAAAAAGACCACTAAAAAAGACCACTTAATGCAGCTACTTTTCTGACTAAGATCAGGTGTGTTCAACATGAGCTGAAGAAGAGTTTAAAGCAGGCAAAGTTGGATTATAAAAAGAAAGTAGAGAGGAAGTTGCAGCATAATAACATCAGAGAGATGTGGAGAGGCATGAGGAATATGACTGGCTATAAGAAGAAGAACAGGCAGATAACAGGGGGTGATTTGGACAGGGCCAATGAATTTAACCTGTTTTATAACAGGTTTGATAGAACGGCTAGTGTTTGCCCAGCCTCTGCAGGATTTATTTATCCACACGGTTGTTCTCTCTCTATAGCAGCTATACATTTTCCCAGTGGCGTGCACAGGGCCTTTAATCGTGAAAGTGAAACTGCCCTTTTCATTCGTGTCACGATGCCCTCGGAATGCGATTTTTACAGGGGGGGACACAACCCCTGTCCTCAGGATGCGATTTCGCACCTGCCCCAGCAGAGGTCTGTGCACGCCACTGCATTCTCCTACTATTACATCACCATCCACTCATTCACGCTGCAGATCCTCTACTACCACTATTGTAGGTGCAACTCCCTACAAACCTGGCTCCACCTCCCTGACCTTTACAGTAGAAGAGGTGAGGTCAGAGCTTGGAAGGCTGCGTCCAGGGAAAGCAGCGGGCCCAGATGGTGTGTGTCCGAGCTTGCTTAAGGAGTGTGCAGCCCAACTAGCTGTACCTCTTCAGAAGATTTTCAAGCTCAGCCTACAGACGGGGAAGGTGCTGCTGTGGAGGAAAACAACATGTCTTGTGCCAGTACCTAAAGCAGGGTGCTCGGAGGAGATTAATGATTTTAGACCAGTTGCACTCACTTTACACCTTATGAAAACCATGGAGCAGCTACTTCTCCACCTCTTAAGACCAGTGACTGCACTTGCACAGGATCCTCTTCAGTTTGCTTATCAGGAATGTATTGGAGTGGATGATGTGGTCCTGTACAAGCGGCATAAGGGCTTATCTGGATGAGCCTGGCTGTTTTGTGAGGATGCTGTTTTTTTTTTTTACTTTTCTAGTGCATTCAGTACCATCAGGCCACCCATCCTGAGAGATAAACTCAAATGCCTGGGGGTTACATCCTTCAATTACTACCTGGATAACTGACTATCTGACAGAACAGGTTCAGTTTGTCAGGCTGGGGAACTGGGTCTCTGAGACAGTGCTGAGCAGCATTGGGGCACCACAAGGGACTGTCTTAGCTCCTTTCTTGTTAGCTCTATTTATATTGGACCTTAAATACAACTCTGAGTCTTGCCATATACAGAAATATTCTGATGATACAGCTATTGTGGCGTGTATCAGGGATGGACTGGAAGGGGATACAAGGACCTTGTGAGCACCTTCAGTGACTGAAGCAACAAGAACAGCCTCCTTTTGAACACCATAAAGACTAAGGAAGTGGTGGTAGACTTTTCTAGGACACATTTGCGGTCTGTTTGTATATGTGGGGAGGCCACTGAGCTGGTGCAGTCCTATAAGTATATGGGTGTGCACCTGGATAATAAACTGGACTTGTCCCTAAATATGAATGCCCTCTACAAAAAGGGGCAGAGCCACCTCTTTTTACCTCAGGAGGCTCAAGTTCTTTGATGTCTGCAATGGAATGTTGTGCATGTTCCATCAGTCAGCTGTGACTAGTGTCTAGTGGAAGCAGTCGAGTGGAGAAAAATACACTTTTTCACAATTTCAATCCACCAAATATTTTTTAAAGAAAGACTTAGTCCTACCTGATAGGAGTCGCTCATTTCTGCATCAAGTCCTTCAAGATCATCCACAGCAGACTGAGTCTTTTTCAGAGTCAGGTCAGCAGTCAGTGTGCCCTCATTATAAGATCTGACGAACTTGAAGTCACTAGTGCGCGAGCCCGTGGTCAGGTACGCGTCATAATTGTAAGTGCTGCGGAGAGTTCCCGCGCCCTCCACCTCTGCGTAATTTGGAGGGAGATACGCGCTGGGAATGGCTACAGCTCCATCAAACAACAGTCTGGGCTTTCTCCTGCGACAAAACCTCACGGCCAGGATGATGATGATGAAGGTCAGGAAAAAAGTGGAAACGGACACCAGCGCGATGATCAAATAAAACGTCAGTTTGGAGCTGCTCTCGTCATGAGACATGTCTTTCAGTTCTGGAACTTCAGCCAAGTTATCTGATATGAGTAAATACAACGCGCACGTGGCTGAGAGAGAGGGCTGTCCGTTATCTCTCACGGACACAATAAGGTTCTGTTTCATGCTGTCAGATTCAGAAATGTCCCGCTGCGTCCTGATCTCCCCGCTGTGGACACCGATAGTGAAAAGTCCCGGATCAGTCGCTTTAATAATGTGATACGAGAGCCACGCGTTCTGGCCAGAATCCGCGTCCACGGCGATCACCTTGGAGACCAGAGAGCCCGCCTGAGCAGCTTTGGGCACCATCTCGGTCATGAAGGAGTTTCCCTCCGGAGAGGGGTATAATATCTGAGGGGAGTTGTCATTCTCATCGATATGAAGACACTCACGCTCACGTTACTGCTCAGAGGAGGAGAACCGTTGTCTCTGGCTAACACGAGCACTTTGAAACTCTTCAGCTGTTCGTAATCAAACGACCTCACGGCATGAATGACCCCGGTGTCTCCGTTAATGGATAGAAAGGAGGACACCGGTGCGCCACTGACATCAGAGGACAACAGAGAATAAACTACAGTGCCATTCTGTCTCCAGTCCGGGTCTGTAGCTGATACTGAACAATAGAGGAGCCCGGTTTGTTATTTTCTTGCACATGAGCTCTGTAATTGTGCTCCTGAAATACAGGTGGATTATCATTCACGTCAGCTACAGTCAAGTGAAGATTCTTAGTGGAAGATAAAGGCGGAGAGCCCTCATCAGTAGCAGTGATTGTAAGATTATAATCAGAGAGCAGCTCGCGGTCTAATTCACCTGTGGTCACCAGAGAATAGTAATTTTTGATTGAAGGAACGAGTTTAAATGGGACGTTCTGCTGAATAGAGCAGCGCACCTGTCCGTTATTCTCAGAGTCTCTGTCCTGAACATTAATGATGCCAACCTCTGTACCGGGTAACGCGTTCTCAGGAACGGGACTATTCAGGGATTTAAGTATTATTATAGGGGCGTTATCATTGATATCAACAATATCTATTAATACTGTGGAATAACTGGCTAATCCTTGACCATCTTTTGCTTGAATTGGAAGTTCAATTGTACTCTCCTCTTCATAATCAATTTGACCTGTTAGTTTAATCACACCAGATACTGCATCGATGAAGAATAGCTGTAGGACTTTTTGAGGTAAATGACCAAACGCATATGTCACCTCTCCATTTTGTCCCTCGTCAGCATCAGTAGCGCTCACTGTCACCACTACAGTATCTACAGGAGAATTTTCAGGCAGACTGACTTTATAGACGGCCTGACTAAAGACTGGAGCATTATCATTAGCATCCAGCACAGTGACGTGTATGGCTACAGTACCTGATCTCGGTGGAGTCCCGCCGTCTACCGCAGTAAGAATTAATGTCACCTCTTTCTGCTGCTCACGATCCAACTCTTTATTAAGAACTAGCTCACCATATTTTCTTCCATTTGCCCTAGTAACTACATTAAGAAGAAAATGTTCATTATTTTGAAGTGTATATGACTGCACTTCATTCAGACCAATATCTGCATCGTAAGCCTCTTCTAGTAAGTAACGAGATCCTTTGACCGCTGATTCCCGTATTTCAAATTTTATAACACTTTCTTTGAACTGTGGTGAATTATCATTTATGTCCTCAATATTGAGAATGAAGCGATGAAGCTCTAAAGGATTTTCCAGCACGAGCTCCTGTTTAATAACACATGAAGCTTTCTTTCCGCAAATCTCCTCTCTGTCGATTCTCTCCGCTACGGTCAGTTCTCCAGTATTCAGATTAACGTCACAGTATCGTTTTCTGTTACCTTCAGTATCAATGCGAGCCTTACGAGATGACAGTCTGTTCACATCGAGCCCAAGATCCTTTGCTATATTTCCAATCACAGATCCGCGTTTCATCTCCTCCGGGAAAGAATAGCTCACGTCTCCATAAGCGGTGTGCGCCATCAGCACAAAGAACAAAAGACCAAACATCTCGACAGCAAAGCAGAACATTTATAATGTTTCAGAAATTGATCAGAAATTAAATCCAGAAACACAACAAAGTAGCATGTAAAAGAAACATAAGTGTGCAATTAAATCCAGTGTCTTAAATCCAGTCCTTCGATCAGCGTCGACGATTTTCTATAACGAGACGAGCTTGAAGCCCTGTGTATGACATCAGAATCAGGGTGGAGAGATGTGTACTGAACACACACATGGTTTTGCAGGTGAACAGCGACACTGTGAGTTAAAATGAGAAACTGCATGACATTAATTTCTCTCACAGAATGAAGTGTTATAACATACAGAGTGTTGTTTAGCAATTATATACTCATTTTATTATATAATTGTTTAGCAAAAAAAAAAAAAAAAAAAAAAAAAAAAAAAGAACAGCAACATTTTCTGATGTGGGAGAGATAAATATAATCATAGTGTGTTATATAATAATAATAATAATAATAAAATGTATCCAGGGATTGAGAGTTACAAATATGTAAGAGCAATATAATCAAACACTAAGAGTAAATGCCAGTGCAGCACCACGGACAGCGACAGGGAAAACCTGACCTATGCCATTTCCAACCAGACCAAAAGCATGTTTAAAATACTTCACTTAACGGAATATTCGTGAAAATAACATACGAGATGAATTCCCTTCATCGCTATATTAAAAGACATGAAGAGAAACATAAAGCTGTTTAATATATTTATCACAAATTCAACATGTCCTTGTAACATAGTAAAAGATTACTAACACCTTTTTACCGCTTTGAACCCAAAATAGCAGCTAGTGCCAAAAATAAATAAGCTCTTACATTTTTCACATTTATTCCTGTTCATGTTGAGAGAAATAAAGTGCAGAGGTGTTGTGTGCGCTGTGTGAACATGATGGTTATTGTAGTTCTAGACTAAATGTGAAGTTGCATTTACTCATCTCACTTGCATGACAACATTCAGTATTCCTCAAAATGAATAAAATAGTGAAATGCAATCTCAGAATTGTACTCAAACCTGTAATAATTAACTATATTAAATTACACAAATATACTTTATGTATTTAATCCACTTTATTAACCAATGTCTTTGCTGCGGACCTTCAATTATCTAATTCAACCATACTAACAGGCAAAAATTTCTTGAGAGTTTATTTACAAATAAGAGTGTTTAACTTTCTTCTCCTGTGTCATATTCTTCTTTAATCCAGAATGGCAGCACAGCTGAAAGGTTTCTTTGAGCTGTGCCCTCTACTGTACATGCGTAAATATGCATTTCCTTCAGCCTGAGGCTTATTCATTTCACAGTTGGTGTGAAAGGGCCTTTATATTTGCCAAAAATAGAACTTTTTTGTTGTTATTAAAAAAACAAACAAGCAAGCCCAGCCCAGGTGAGAAACAGTGACGCAAAAGTAATGTAACGCATTACTTTTCATAAAAAGCAACTAACACAATTAGTTAATATTTTAGGGAGTAACGCAATATTGTTATGCATTACTTTTAAAAGTAACTTCCCCAATACTGTCCTTGGAACAGTCAACTGTCAGCTACTAGTTGATCGAAGTTCTCTGGATGTATTTTGGTGAATTTAAAGAAGATCAGAAATATATAGAGGAGCCAGTCCATGCAAACCCTTATAAACAAACAATAATGTTTTTAACTGGGAGCCCGTGGAGAGAGATCAGCACTGGTGAAATATGTTCCCTCTTCCTTGTCAACAATCTCGCGGCAGCATTTTGAAAAAGCTGAAGACGTGACAATAGAGACTGTGAAACATCCTAGTACAATACTTTACAATAGTCTAATTTGGATGAAAGAAAAGCATGGATCACAGACTCCATATCTTTGGATGATAATAATGACTTAATTTTAGCTATACTCTTTAGCTGATAAAAACAACTTCTGACCACAGCATTGATCTGTTTATCCAAAATGTCAAAGCAGAATCAAAAGTAACACCTAAATTTCAGATTACCAGATAGAGCTCCCAGTTTACTGGCAACAGCCTCTGTAGAAGCAGAGGGGCCAAAAATGAAGACTTCCGTCTTTGATTCATTAAACTGAAGGAAGTTGGCAGACATGCATTGTTTAACATCTCTCAGACAATCAAACAAACACTGCAGACTAGAACTTAACACTGAGTATCATCTGCGTAACAGTGGTAAGAGACATTATACTTCCTATAAATAGTATACAAAGGGAGCATGTATAAAGAAAATAAAACAGGACCCAGAATTGAGACCTGTGGAACCCCATACAAAACTGGTGCACGAGATGATGAATAATTGCCAGTCTCTACAGAAAATGTTTGATCCTTTAAATGGGAGATAAACCAATTTAAATCATGACCCTGAAACCCAATTTGCTGTAAACGATTTAAAAGAGTGTCATGATCAAGGGTGTCAAATGCAGCGCTGAGATCCAGCAAAAATAAAACAGCAAAATTACCAGAATCGACAGTCAGCAATAAGTCATTTAATACTTTAAGCAATGCAGACTCTGTGTTGTGGTCTGAAACCAGACTGATATTTATCAAAAATAGTATTTTCCTATAAGGATGAAGAAAGCTGATTAAACACAACCTTCTCCAGAACTTTTGATACAAATCGACAATTTAGACATGGGACGATAATTATTCAGAAGTGCTGGATCGAGATTTGTTTTGTTTGTTTGTTTTTTGAGCACCGGCTGCACAATGGCATGTTTAAAATAAGATGACACTATACCACTGGTTAAACTACTATTAATTATTGACAATAAACTAGGACTGATAGTGAAGTGTAGCTAGTAAAAGGTGAGGATGAACAACATCCAATGAACAAAAGGTGGGCTTCATTGGTTGAAGAATTTGTACCAGGTAACTGAGACACTGGAGTAAATTCAGATAAATATGTTACTATTGATGTGTGCTGATGGAAGTCCAAAGAAGAAGAGGGAAAATGCATGATCTTATATCTTCAATTTTGTCCATAAACGAAAATTTTCACAAGCAGAAAGTGACGGATCAGGATATAGATTAGACATCGGATTTGGCACACTATTTATGATATTAAATAATATTTTTGGACTGTGCGCGTTTTTAGCTTTAAAATCTGAAAAATATTTTACTTTTGCAGTCTTAACAACTGTTTGGTAATGAATCATACAATCTATAACACATTCATATGACATTTATAAGAAAGAATTACCAATGAAAGCAGTCAGGTGGGGAAAAATACACTTTTTTACAATTTTAATCCACCAAATTATTTTTTTAAAGAAAGACTTAGTCCTACCTGAAACGAATCGTTCATTTCTGCATCAAGTCCTTCAGGATCATCCACAGCAGACTGAGTCTTTTTCAGAGTCAGGTCAGCAGTCATGTGCCCTCATTATAAGATCTGACGAACTTGAAGTCACTAGTGCGCGAGCCCGTGGTCAGGTACGCGTCATAATTGTAAGTGCTGCGGAGAGTTCCAGCGCCCTCCACCTCTGCGTAATTTGGAGGGAGATACGCGCTGGGAATGGCTACAGCTCCATCAAACAACAGTCTGGGCTTTCTCCTGCGACAAAACCTCACGGCCAGGATGATGATGATGAAGGTCAGGAAGAAAGTGGAAACGGACACCAGCGCGATGATCAGATAAAACGTCAGTTTGGAGCTGCTCTCGTCATGAGACATGTCTTTCAGTTCTGGAACTTCAGCCAAGTTATCTGATATGAGTAAATACAACGCGCACGTGGCTGAGAGAGAGGGCTGTCCGTTATCTCTCACGGACACAATAAGGTTCTGTTTCATGCTGTCAGATTCAGAAATATCCCGCTGCGTCCTGATCTCCCCGCTGTGGACACCGATAGTGAAAAGTCCCGGATCAGTCGCTTTAATAATGTGATACGAGAGCCACGCGTTCTGGCCAGAATCCGCGTCCACGGCGATCACCTTGGAGACCAGAGAGCCCGCCTGCGCAGCTTTGGGCACCAGCTCGGTCATGAAGGAGTTTCCCTCCGGAGAGGGGTATAATATCTGAGGGGAGTTGTCATTCTCATCCGATATGAAGACACTCACGCTCACGTTACTGCTCAGAGGAGGAGAACCGTTGTCTCTGGCTAACACGAGCACTTTGAAACTCTTCAGCTGTTCGTAATCAAACGATCTCACGGCATGAATGACCCCGGTGTCTCCGTTAATGGATAGAAGGAGGACACCGGTGCGCCATTGACATCAGAGGACAACAGAGAATAAACTACAGTGCCATTCTGTCTCCAGTCCGGGTCTGTAGCTGATACTGAACAAATAGAGGAGCCCGGTTTGTTATTTTCTTGCACATGAGCTCTGTAATTGTGCTCCTGAAATACAGGTGGATTATCATTCACGTCAGCTACAGTCAAGTGAAGATTCTTAGTGGAAGATAAAGGCGGAGAGCCCTCATCAGTAGCAGTGATTGTAAGATTATAATCAGAGAGCAGCTCGCGGTCTAATTCACCTGTGGTCACCAGAGAATAGTAATTTTTGATTGAAGGAACGAGTTTAAATGGGACGTTCTGCTGAATGGAGCAGCGCACCTGTCCGTTATTCTCAGAGTCTCTGTCCTGAACATTAATGATGCCAACCTCTGTACCGGGGAACGCGTTCTCAGGAACGGGACTGTTCAGAGATTTAAGTATTATTATAGGGGCGTTATCATTGATATCAACATATCTATTAATACTGTCGAATAACTGGCTAATCCTTGACCATCTTTGGCTTGAATTGGAAGTTCAATTGTACTCTCCTCTTCATAATCAATTTCACCTTTTAGTTCAATCACACCAGATACTGCATCGATGAAGAATAGCTGCAGGAACTTTTGAGGTAAATGACCAAACGCATATGTCACTTCTCCATTTTGTCCCTCGTCAGCATCAGTAGCGCTCACTGTCACCACTACAGTATCTACAGGAGAATTTTCAGGCAGACTGACTTTATAGACGGCCTGACTAAAGACTGGAGCATTATCATTAGCATCCAGCACAGTGACGTGTATGGCTACAGTACCTGATCTCGGTGGAGTCCCGCCGTCTACCGCAGTAAGAATTAATGTCACCTCTTTCTGCTGCTCACGATCCAACTCTTTATTCAGCACAAGCTCGCCATATTTCCTTCCATTTGCCCTAGTAACTACACTAAGAATAAAATTTTCATCATTTTGAAGTGAATATGATTGCACTTCATTCAGACCAATATCTGCATCGTAAGCCTCTTCTAATAAGTAACGAGATCCTTTGTCCGCCGATTCCTGTATTTCAAATTTTATAACACTTTCTTTGAACTGTGGTGAATTATCATTTATGTCCTCAATATTGAGAATAAAGCGATGCAGCTCTAAAGGATTTTCCAGCACGAGCTCCTGTTTAATAACACACGAAGCTTTCTTTCCGCAAATCTCCTCTCTGTCGATTCTCTCCGCTACGGTCAGTTCTCCAGTATTCAGATTAATGTCACAGTATCGTTTTCTGTTACCTTCAGTATCAATGCGAGCCTTACGAGATGACAGTCTGTTCACATCGAGCCCAAGATCCTTTGCTATATTTCCAATCACAGATCCGCGTTTCATCTCCTCCGGGAAAGAATAGCTCACGTCTCCATAAGCGGTGTGCGCCATCAGCACGAAGAACAAAAGACCAAACATCTCGACAGCAAATAAGAACGTTTGAAATGCCTAAGAAATTAAATCCAGGAACACAACAATGTACATGTAAAAGGAAAACATAAATACAGATCTGAATTTAGAAATGTAGACGGAAGTACAGTATATGAGGCAGTCTCCGTCGACGATTTTCTATAATGAGGCGAGTTCAAAGTCCTGTGTATGACATCAGAATCAGGGTGGAGAGATGTGTACTGAACACACACATGGTTTTGCAGGTGAACAGCGACACTGTGAGTTAAAATAAGAAACTGCATGACATTCATATCTCTGATAGGATTAAGTGCTGGAATATACACCGAACTTGGCATATACTGAAATATTTTGAGAATCAAGAACAAGCAGCGACATTCACTGAAGATTGGGAGATTAAAATATCCCACTACATTTAAGGTACTAATACAAGAAAGAAAGAAAGAAAGAAAGAAAGAAAGAAAGAAAGAAAGAAAGAAAGAAAAGCGGTATAGAAGGCTACACTATTTAGGAGCAAAAAATCCAAATACCAAGAATAATGCTGATGCAGCACCATGGACAACAAAAATAAAACCTGCTCAATGCAAATTCCATTTCTACTTAAATGGCATTTAACAATATCGACATCAGAATGTAATTGTCTTCATAAGTCACATTCACATAAGAGACATAGATGAGAAAAACGCAAAATTACATAAATCTCAATAGTAACACGACTCGTGAAACATGATACATGACTTACAGTTGACCATACATGAGCAGAAAAATCTAAAAATAAATTAGACTAATTTATCGATCTATATTTTAGACTTTAAAATGAACCTCATAAATGCATGTCTAAAAGCACTTAAATGAGCCACATGATCTTGCTATTTTAAAGAGCCTGTGGTCGATGAAAGCAGTCAATTAAATTTCATATACACATCTAATCTGTAAACTCAGTCCATTTGCATTTTTTTCTAAAGAAAGTATTCTCGTGTGCGCATGATGTCCTTCCAGATCACAAGAACACAAATTTGGCCAATCTATAAAGAATATACTTGTATAAGACAACGCAAATGACTGAATCATGGTGAATATAAAAACACAAAAAGGTGATGAAACCGCTCAACATCATCTGTAGTCTACAGCAAACTGTGACGTCAGTTATATGACATTATATGAACAGAGTGGAGAGAAACAATGTCAGCGGTGGCAATGGAAAACAGCAACACAGAGTTCAGTTAGGAAACTCTAATAACTCTGACAATAAATGCCAAAACGCGGATACAACACATGAAATGTCTTCACAATATCAAAAGCCTGGATCAAACAAACATTCTCGTAGAATTTAAAAGAGAACAAGCTCGATTTTAAAGACAATATATTAAATCTATAAAAAAGAGACGAGTGTGAACAGACACAGGAAAAACCACACCAGAAACACACTGCCTGTACAGCACATGGACAGCAAATAGAAATATGCCATTTTATCTAAACTTACTATCCGATAACTTTTTTTAAACAGGAGATGAAGACAAAAAGTAAATAAAAATAGAGAAACTCAACAACTATTCACACAGCATGGGGTCACATTATATGACTTTGAGCCACTAAATCTCGATTTTTAACATTTCTGAAATCCCTTTAAAACCAAATATGTTTTGGGAAAAATGTGTCTAATAACAAACTGGTGCTGATTTACCAAAAATAAAAATAAATAAATGAATAAATAAATGAATAAATAAATGAATGAATGAACGAATGAATGAATGAATAAATGAATAAATGAATAAATGAATAAATAAATAAATAAATAAATAAATAAATAAGATAACATGCTTGTACAAGAAATTATAAAAAAAAAAAAACACTACTTGATATAGTTACTTTTCAGACTTCAAACTGACCCTCTAAAATTAAAGTCTATGCCAATGAAAGCAGTCAATTCAGAACAGAAATAAATACTAAATAATAATAAAAATCCTTTGTTAGTCCTACCTGAAACGAATCGTTCATTTCTGCATCAAGTCCTTCAAGATCATCCACAGCAGACTGAGTCTTTTTCAGAGTCAGGTCAGCAGTCAGTGTGCCCTCATTATAAGATCTGACGAACTTGAAGTCACTAGTGCGCGAGCCCGTGGTCAGGTACGCGTCATAATTGTAAGTGCTGCGGAGAGTTCCCGCGCCCTCCACCTCTGCGTAATTTGGAGGGAGATACGCGCTGGGAATGGCTACAGCTCCATCAAACAACAGTCTGGGCTTTCTCCTGCGACAAAACCTCACGGCCAGGATGATGATGACGAAGGTCAGGAAGAAAGTGGAAACGGACACCAGCGCGATGATCAAATAAAACGTCAGTTTGGAGCTGCTCTCGTCATGAGACATGTCTTTCAGTTCTGGAACTTCAGCCAAGTTATCTGAAATGAGTAAATACAACGCGCACGTGGCTGAGAGAGAGAGGGCTGTCCGTTATCTCTCACGGACACAATAAGGTTCTGTTTCATGCTGTCAGATTCAGAAATGTCCCGCTGCGTCCTGATCTCCCCGCTGTGGACACCGATAGTGAAAAGTCCCGGATCAGTCGCTTTAATAATGTGATACGAGAGCCACGCGTTCTGGCCAGAATCCGCGTCCACGGCGATCACCTTGGAGACCAGGGAGCCCGCCTGAGCAGCTTTGGGCACCATCTCGGTCATGAAGGAGTTTCCCTCCGGAGAGGGGTATAATATCTGAGGGGAGTTGTCATTCTCATCCGATATGAAGACACTCACGCTCACGTTACTGCTCAGAGGAGGAGAACCGTTGTCTCTGGCTAACACGAGCACTTTGAAACTCTTCAGCTGTTCGTAATCAAACGACCTCACGGCATGAATGACCCCGGTGTCTCCGTTAATGGATAGAAAGGAGGACACCGGTGCGCCATTGACATCAGAGGACAACAGAGAATAAACTACAGTGCCATTCTGTCTCCAGTCCGGGTCTGTAGCTGATACTGAACAAATAGAGGAGCCCGGTTTGTTATTTTCTTGCACATGAGCTCTGTAATTGTGCTCCTGAAATACAGGTGGATTATCATTCACGTCAGCTACAGTCAAGTGAAGATTCTTAGTGGAAGATAAAGGCGGAGAGCCCTCATCAGTAGCAGTGATTGTAAGATTATAATCAGAGAGCAGCTCGCGGTCTAATTCACCTGTGGTCACCAGAGAATAGTAATTTTTGATTGAAGGAACGAGTTTAAATGGGACGTTCTGCTGAATGGAGCAACGCACCTGTCCGTTATTCTCAGAGTCTCTGTCCTGAACATTAATGATGCCAACCTCTGTACCGGGTAACGCGTTCTCAGGAACGGGACTGTTAAGAGAATTAATTACTATTATAGGGGCGTTATCATTGACATCAGTAATATCTATTATTACTGTACAATGACTGGCTAACCCTTGACCATCTTTAGCTTGAATTGGCAGTTCGATTGAACTCTCCTCCTCGTAATCCATGAGTCCCTTTAGTTTAATCTCTCCAGAAATTGCATCAAGGAAAAATAATTGCCGGGTAATTTCTGAAAAATGACTAAATGCATATGTCACTTCTCCGTTTTGTCCCTCGTCAGCATCAGTAGCGCTCACTGTCACCACTACAGTATCTAGAGGAGAATTTTCAGGCAGACTGACTTTATAGACGGCCTGACTAAAGACTGGAGCATTATCATTAGCATCCAGCACAGTGACGTGTATGGCTACAGTACCTGATCTCGGTGGAGTCCCGCCGTCTACCGCAGTAAGAATTAATGTCACCTCTTTCTGCTGCTCACGATCCAACTCTTTATTAAGAACTAGCTCACCATATTTTCTTCCATTTGCACGCGTTAGGACACTAAGAAGAAAGTGTTCATTGTCCTGCAACACATAATTCTGCACTGAATTAATTCCAATATCCGCATCGTGGGCCTCATCTAATAAATAACGAGATCCTTTGACCGCTGATTCCTGTATTTCAAATTCAATAACACTCTCTGTGAACTGTGGTGAATTATCATTTATGTCTTCAATATTGAGAATGAAGCGATGCAGTTCTAGAGGACTTTCAAGAACAAGCTCCTGATTTATGACACATGAAGCTTTCTTTCCACAAAGACTCTCTCTGTCGATTCTCTCCGCTACGGTCAGTTCTCCAGTATTCAGATTAATGTCACAGTATCGTTTTCTGTTACCTTCAGTATCAATGCGAGCCTTACGAGATGACAGTCTGTTCACATCGAGCCCGAGATCCTTTGCTATATTTCCAATCACAGATCCGCGTTTCATCTCCTCCGGGAAAGAATAGCTCACGTCTCCATAAGCGGTGTGCGCCATCAGCACGAAGAACAAAAGACCAAACATCTCAACAGCAAAGCAGAACATTTATAATGTTTCAGAAATTGATCAGAAATTAAATCCAGAAACACAACAAAGTAGCATGTAAAAGAAACATAAGTGTGCAATTAAATCCAGTGTCTTAAATCCAGTCCTTCGCTCAGCGTCGACGATATTCTATAACGAGACGAGCTTGAAGCCCTGTGTATGACATCAGAATCAGGGTGGAGAGATGTGTACTGAACACACACACGGTTTTGCAGGTGAAACAGCGACACTGTGAGTTAAAATAAGAAACTGCATGACATTCTGATAGGATTAAGTGTTGGAATGTACACCAGACTGGGTATATACGTAAAATTATTCTGCAAAACAAGAACAAGCACCAACATTCACTGAAGAGATGAATACGACCACAACATGTATGGTACTCAAATAATGTAGCTCTCTGTAAATGGCAGTGCAGCACTACTGACAGCAACACAACAAAAAACCTGCTCTGTGCCATTGCAATTAAACTAAAAAAGATTTGAAAGTGCTGACATTGGAAATTAATTGACTTCATAAGCCAGTTCACATCGATGAGAGAAAAGCACGACTAATTAAAATAGCAACAATTTATCAGCGATTCAATAAACATTACAGAGTCCAAGAGGACAAATGATAAATAACATGTTAGAATGAGCTTAAGAGAATTCTCAGTCAACAGAACGAGGCTTGATTCATTCACCAAAAGATCACCAACGAATAACTTTAAGCTTTGCATTCAAAATATTAGAAAGTGACTAAAAATAATGAATTACTCTAATAAAACACAGCTATTCATGAAACCAACAATTCCTCAAACATTTATAGAAAAGCATAATATACCGTTTTAGCCAATTTTCGCACCTAAAATTGAATATCAAATCTGTTCATTGGTGTAATATTAAGAACTTGAATGACCCACATGATCTTTCAAAATAGACAATTAAAATAAAATATACATTTAGCATAAAATATAGGCTAAAATAGTTTTAAATAAGACAATTCCTTCATGATCACAAGAATACAAATTTAATCATGCACAAGATTCAGGCATTTTAATTGCATTTTAAATGACTGAATGATGAATATACAATAGATGAGAGCACCGCTCACAGACGGTTGTAGATCGAGCTGAGATGTGAGTCCTGAATAAGACATCATTAACAGGGTGGAGTTAAACAATGTTAATGTCAACGATTGCCCTGGTGAACAGCCACACTAAAAGATCACCCATGAAACTGCATAACCTCTCAGAGATCTGACAGTAAATGGCTAAACTTAGATCATTCAACGTCCACCATAAGAGTTACATCTAACAATATGAAAAAAAAAAAAAGAAAAAAGAAAAAAAAAGAAGAACAAGGTCAGTTTTCTATAGCATTTGTTTAAAAATTTGTGACTGTACAGACACACATCATATGAGAGCAAAACCTTAAGAGCAACAGACACTGCCTGTACAGCACCATGGAGAGCGAATTAAAAAGAAAAGCAATTCTTACTAAACTAAATTTCCATTACGAATGTACTGGCGTAAAATAATAATAATAATAATAATAATAATAATAAAATAATAATAATAAATAAATAAATAAAAAATAAATGCTTAATTTTAAGCCATTTAAATATTATATAATATATATATATATATATATATATATATATATATATATATATATATATATATCATATATACAACAGACAACAAACAAAGAGAGAGACGAGAGAGAGTCAATAATCCACATTTCTTGGATCTCCAAAAAGTGCAATGCAAAAGTCTATAAACACTTAAATGAAAAGAGAAAGTTACAGGGAACGCAGAGTAACTGAAAGATATGCGAAAAATGACCAAACAGATCATGGACAAAAAGATAAATATTTTCATTTTTGTTCAAACTACACTGTTTTAGAATCCAATTTTACCCACAGTAAAATTCTCTGATTTCTGCACGAATACGAATAAATGACTCACATGGATGTTCTTTGTAACTAACGCGTTTAGTATAGGGGCCAGTATCCCCGCCTTTCACACGGAAGACCGGAATTCGATGCTGAGATCTCATCCTCTGGGGGCCTAATGGTTAGAGAGTCAGACTGGTAACTCGAAGGTTGCGGGTTCGATTCTCAATACCGACAGAAAATCACTGAGACTCTTAATCCCCAATCACTCCCTGGGCGTCACAGCCAAACATGGCTGCCTACTGCTCCGGACGTGAGTGTCCGTGGTTTGCAGTGTGCCTGTGTTCAACTTGGATGGGTGAAATGCAGAGGATAAATTTCGAGTATGGGTTACCATACTTTGACTTTCACTTTTGAACTAAAACATTTTAAATACCACCCTCCCATTTAAATACAAAGAGAAACTTCATATGGAGGTACAGACATTAAAATGACTCAATAAATAAACAGTCCTACCTGAAATGAGTCGCTCATTTCGGCATCAAGTCCTTCGAGATCATCCACAGCAGACTGAGTCTTTTTCAGAGTCAGGTCAGTAGTCAGTGTGCCCTCATTATAAGATCTGACGAACTTGAAGTCACTAGTGCGCGAGCCCGTGGTCAGGTACGCGTCATAATTGTAAGTGCTGCGGAGAGTTCCCGCGCCCTCCACCTCTGCGTAATTTGGAGGGAGATACGCGCTGGGAATGGCTACAGCTCCATCAAACAACAGTCTGGGCTTTCTCCTGCGACAAAACCTCACGGCCAGGATGATGATGATGAAGGTCAGGAAGAAAGTGGAAACGGACACCAGCGCGATGATCAGATAAAACGTCAGTTTGGAGCTGCTCTCGTCATGAGACATGTCTTTCAGTTCTGGAACTTCAGCCAAGTTATCTGATATGAGTAAATACAACGCGCACGTGGCTGAGAGAGAGGGCTGTCCGTTATCTCTCACGGACACAATAAGGTTCTGTTTCATGCTGTCAGATTCAGAAATGTCCCGCTGCGTCCTGATCTCCCCGCTGTGGACACCGATAGTGAAAAGTCCCGGATCAGTCGCTTTAATAATGTGATACGAGAGCCACGCGTTCTGGCCAGAATCCGCGTCCACGGCGATCACCTTGGAGACCAGGGAGCCCGCCTGAGCAGCTTTGGGCACCATCTCGGTCATGAAGGAGTTTCCCTCCGGAGAGGGGTATAATATCTGAGGGGAGTTGTCATTCTCATCCGATATGAAGACACTCACGCTCACGTTACTGCTCAGAGGAGGAGAACCGTTGTCTCTGGCTAACACGAGCACTTTGAAACTCTTCAGCTGTTCGTAATCAAACGACCTCACGGCATGAATGACCCCGGTGTCTCCGTTAATGGATAGAAAGGAGGACACCGGTGCGCCATTGACATCAGAGGACAACAGAGAATAAACTACAGTGCCATTCTGTCTCCAGTCCGGGTCTGTAGCTGATACTGAACAAATAGAGGAGCCCGGTTTGTTATTTTCTTGCACATGAGCTCTGTAATTGTGCTCCTGAAATACAGGTGGATTATCATTCACGTCAGCTACAGTCAAGTGAAGATTCTTAGTGGAAGATAAAGGCGGAGAGCCCTCATCAGTAGCAGTGATTGTAAGATTATAATCAGAGAGCAGCTCGCGGTCTAATTCACCTGTGGTCACCAGAGAATAGTAATTTTTGATTGAAGGAACGAGTTTAAATGGGACGTTCTGCTGAATGGAGCAGCGCACCTGTCCGTTATTCTCAGAGTCTCTGTCCTGAACATTAATGATGCCAACCTCTGTACCGGGTAACGCGTTCTCAGGAATCAATATTTTAACAGATTTAGTCATTATTGTAGGAGCGTTATCATTGACATCAATAACATCTATTAATACTGTACAATGACTGGCTAATCCTTGACCGTCTTTGGCTTGAAATGGCAGTTCAATTAAACTCTCCTCCTCATAATCAATGAGTCCTGTTAGTTTAATCTCTCCAGACAACGAATCGAGAGAAAATATGTCCATGAGGCGTTCGGATAAATGACCAAATTCATAAGTCACTTCTCCATTTTGTCCCTCGTCAGCATCAGTAGCGCTCACTGTCAGCACTACAGTATCTACAGGAGAATTTTCAGGCAGACTGACTTTATAGACGGCCTGACTAAAGACTGGAGCATTATCATTAGCATCCAGCACAGTGACGTGTATGGCTACAGTACCTGATCTCGGTGGAGTCCCGCCGTCTACCGCAGTAAGGATTAATGTCACCTCTTTCTGCTGCTCACGATCCAACTCTTTATTCAGCACTAGCTCGCCATATTTTCTTCCATTTGCCTTGGTAAGCACATTAAGAAGAAAATGTTCATTGTTTTGAAGTGTATATGACTGCACTGAATTTATTGCAATATCCGCATCGTGGGCTTCATCTAATAAATAACGAGATCCTTTGACCGCTGATTCCCGTATTTCGAATTTTATTACACTCTGTTTGAACTGTGGTGAATTATCATTTATGTCTTCAACATTGAGAATGAAGCGATGCAGTTCTAACGGATTTTCCAGCACCAGCTCTTGCTTAATAACACATGAAGCTTTTTTTCCGCATATCTCCTCTCTGTCGATTCTCTCCGCTACGGTCAGTTCTCCAGTATTCAGATTAATGTCACAGAATCGTTTACGGTTACCTTCATTATCAATTCGTACCTCTCGAATTGACAGTCTGTTCACATCGAGCCCGAGATCCTTTGCTATATTTCCAATCACAGATCCGCGTTTCATCTCCTCCGGGAAAGAATAGCTCACGTCTCCATAAGCGGTGTGCGCCATCAACACGAAGAACAAAAGACCAAACATCTCGACAGCAGAGCAGAACATTTATAATGTTTCAGAAATTAAATCAAGAAATACAACAAAGTATCCTATAAAAGAAACATAAGTGTAAAAATAAATGCAGTGTCTGAAATACAGTTCTTCGATCACCGTCGACGATTTTCTATAACGAGACGAGCTCGAAGCCCAATGTATGACATCAGAATCAGGGTGGAGAGATGTGTACT
This sequence comes from Culter alburnus, assembly GCA_028476615.1. Lineage (NCBI taxonomy): Eukaryota > Metazoa > Chordata > Actinopteri > Cypriniformes > Xenocyprididae > Culter > Culter alburnus. The sequence goes on along the minus strand of JAOTNS010001566.1, from coordinate 149,046 downwards.
GAACACACACATGGTTTTGCAGGTGAACAGCGACACTTTGAGTTAGAGTAAGAAACTGCACGACATTAATTTCTTTCACAGAATTAAGTGTTATACAAAGAAAGGTCATTGTGTTGTTAAGCAATTCTATACTTATTTTATTTTGTAATTGTTTAGCAAAGAAAAAAACAACAGCAACATTTTCTGAAGTGGGAGAGATAAATATAATCCTAGTGTGTATATTATATATATAAATAATAATAATAAAAAAAACCTATCCAGGGATTAAGAGCTACAAATATGTAAGAGCAATACAATCAAACACTAAGAGTAAATGCCAGTGCAGCACCACGGACAGCGACAGGGAAAACCTGACCTATGCCATTTCCAACCAGACCAAAAGCACGTTTAAAATACCTCACTTAACATAATATTCCTGAAACTGACATACGAAATTAATTACCTTCATCGCTATATTAAAAGACATAAAGAGAAACGAAAAGCAGTTTAAAATATCAACTTTTATCACAAATTCAACATGTCCTTGTAACATAGTAAAATATTACTAACAACTCTTTACCGCTTTGAACCCAAAATAGCATCTAGCGCCAAAATTAAATAAAACAAAAGCAAATCAATTTGCAAATCATGCCACATTACAATTGTTCATACTAGACAATAAAAAAGTGTAAAAGACCACTTAATTCAGCCGCTATTGTGACTTCAAATTGACCATCAAAATACTTGTCTACAAAAAACATTTGAAAGAGCCACGTGATCTGCCAAGAACAGTCAGTCAGTCAGTCAGTCATATTTATTTATAAATCACATTTAAAAACAACAGCTATTGGCCAAAGTGCTGTACAAATTTTAAACAAATACCCTAATAATTAAACATAAAACACATGAACAGACAGTACACTAAAATTGTTGCTACTGCACCAACTTATGATTATATGCAATAGTAAATAAATGGGTTTTAAGAAGAGATTTAAAATCATCGTATGTTGGTGCAGTTTTTATATGGAATGGCAAATTGCTCCAAAGCTGTGGAGCAACCACTGAAAATGCACGGTCTCCTTTCAATTTTAAAAGTGTCCTTGGAACAGTCAACTGTCAGCTACTAGTTGATCGAAATTCTCTGAATGTATTATGGTGAATTGAAAGAAGATCAGAAATATATAGAGGAGCCAGTCCATGCAAACCCTTATAAACAAACAATAATGTTTTTAACTGGGAGCCCGTGGAGAGAGATCAGCACTGGTGAAATATGTCCCCTCTTCCTTGTCAACAATCTAGCGGCAGCATTTTGAAAAAGCTGAAGACGTGACAATAGAGACTGTGAAACACCCTAGTACAATACTTTACAATAGTCTAATCTGGATGAAATAAAAGCATGGATCACAGACTCCATATCTTTGAATGATAATAATGAATTAATTTTAGCTATATTGTTTAGCCGATAAAAAAAAAAAAAAAAAAAAACTTCTGACCACAGCATTGATCTGTTTATCTAAAATGTCAAAGAAGAATCAAAAGTAACACCTAAATTTCAGATTACCAGATAGAGCTCCCAGTTTACTGGCAACGGCCTCTGTAGAAGCAGAGGGGCCAAAAATGAAGACTTCCGTCTTTGATTCATTAAACTGAAGGAAATTGGCAGACATGCATTGTTTAACATCTCTCAGACAATCAAACAAACACTGAAGGCTAGAACTTAACACTGAGTATCATCTGCGTAACAGTGGTATGAGACATTATACTTCCTATAAATAGTATGCAAAGGGAGCATGTATAAATAAAATAAAACAGGACCCAGAATTGAGCCCTGTGGAATCCCATACAAAACTGGTGCACGAGATGATGAATAATTGCCAGTCTCTACAGAAAATGTTTGATCCTTTAAATGTGAGATAAACCAATTTAAATCATGACCCTGAATCCCAATTTGCTGTAAACGATTTAAAGAATCATGATCAAGGGTGTCAAATGCACGCTGAGATCCAGCAAAAATAAAACAGCAAAATTACCAGAATCGACAGTCAGCAATAAGTCATTCAATACTTTAAGCAATGCAGACTCTGTGCTGTACTGTAGTAAGAAACAAGACTGATATTTAACAAACAAACCATTTTGCTTGTTAAAGAGTGTTGGATCGAGATTTGGTTTTTTTTTTGAGCACCGGCTGCACAATGGCATGTTTAAACTACAATTAATTATTGACATTAAACTAAGACTGATAGTGAAGTGTAGCTAGTAAAAGGCGAGGATGAACAACATCCAGTGAACAAAAGGTGGGCTTCATTGGTTGAAGAATTTGTACCGGGTAACTGAGACACTGGAGTAAATTCAGATAAATATGTTATATTGATGTGGGATGATGGAAGTCCAAAGAAGAAGAGGGAAAAATATATAATATATACCTTCAATTTTTTCCATAAAAAAACTTGTGAAAACTTTGACAAGCAGTAAGTGACGGATCAGGATATAGATTAGACAACGGATTTAGCACACTATTTATGGTATTAAACAATATTTTTTTGGACTGTGCGCGTTTTTATCTTTAAGATCCGGAAAATATTTTACTTTTGAGGTCTTAACAGCTTTTTGGTAATGAATCATACAATCTATAACACATTCATGGGACATTTATAAGAAAGCATTGCCAATGAAAGCAGTCATGTGGGGAAAAATACACTTTTTTACAATTTTAATCCACCAAATTATTTTTTTAAAGAAAGACTTAGTCCTACCTGAAATGAATCGCTCATTTCGGCATCAAGCCCTTCAAGATCATCCACAGCAGACTGAGTCTTTTTCAGAGTCAGGTCAGCAGTCAGTGTGCCCTCATTATAAGATCTGACGAACTTGAAGTCACTAGTGCGCGAGCCCGTGGTCAGGTACGCGTCATAATTGTAAGTGCTGCGGAGAGTTCCCGCGCCCTCCACCTCTGCGTAATTTGGAGGGAGATACGCGCTGGGAATGGCTACAGCTCCATCAAACAACAGTCTGGGCTTTCTCCTGCGACAAAACCTCACGGCCAGGATGATGATGATGAAGGTCAGGAAGAAAGTGGAAACGGACACCAGCGCGATGATCAGATAAAACGTCAGTTTGGAGCTGCTCTCGTCATGAGACATGTCTTTCAGTTCTGGAACTTCAGCCAAGTTATCTGATATGAGTAAATACAACGCGCACGTGGCTGAGAGAGAGGGCTGTCCGTTATCTCTCACGGACACAATAAGGTTCTGTTTCATGCTGTCAGATTCAGAAATGTCCCGCTGCGTCCTGATCTCCCCGCTGTGGACACCGATAGTGAAAAGTCCCGGATCAGTCGCTTTAATAATGTGATACGAGAGCCACGCGTTCTGGCCAGAATCCGCGTCCACAGCGATCACCTTGGAGACCAGGGAGCCCGCCTGCGCAGCTTTGGGCACCATCTCGGTCATGAAGGAGTTTCCCTCCGGAGAGGGGTATAATATCTGAGGGGAGTTGTCATTCTCATCCGATATGAAGACACTCACGCTCACGTTACTGCTCAGAGGAGGAGAACCGTTGTCTCTGGCTAACACGAGCACTTTGAAACTCTTCAGCTGTTCGTAATCAAACGACCTCACGGCATGAATGACCCCGGTGTCTCCGTTAATGGATAGAAAGGAGGACACCGGTGCGCCACTGACATCAGAGGACAACAGAGAATAAACTACAGTGCCATTCTGTCTCCAGTCCGGGTCTGTAGCTGATACTGAACAAATAGTGGAGCCCGGTTTGTTATTTTCTTGCACATGAGCTCTGTAATTGTGCTCCTGAAATACAGGTGGATTATCATTCACGTCAGCTACAGTCAAGTGAAGATTCTTAGTGGAAGATAAAGGCGGAGAGCCCTTCATCAGTAGCAGTGATTGTAAGATTATAATCAGAGAGCAGCTCGCGGTCTAATTCACCTGTGGTCACCAGAGAATAGTAATTTTTGATTGAAGGAACGAGTTTAAATGGGACGTTCTGCTGAATGGAGCAGCGCACCTGTCCGTTATTCTCAGAGTCTCTGTCCTGAACATTAATGATGCCAACCTCTGTACCGGGTAACGCGTTCTCAGGAATGGAGATTTTAACAGATTTAGTCATTATTGTAGGAGCGTTATCATTGACATCAATAACATCTATTAATAGTGTACAATGACTGGCTAATCCTTGACCGTCTTTGGCTTGAATTGGCAGTTCAATTAAACTCTCCTCCTCATAATCAATGAGTCCTGTTAGTTTAATCTCTCCAGACAACGAATCGAGAGAAAATATGTCCATGAGGCGTTCGGATAAATGACCAAATTCATAGGTCACTTCTCCATTCTGTCCCTCGTCAGCATCAGTAGCGCTCACTGTCACCACTACAGTATCTACAGGAGAATTTTCAGGCAGACTGACTTTATAGACGGCCTGACTAAAGACTGGAGCATTATCATTAGCATCCAGCACAGTGACGTGTATGGCTACAGTACCTGATCTCGGTGGAGTCCCGCCGTCTACCGCAGTAAGAATTAATGTCACCTCTTTCTGCTGCTCACGATCCAACTCTTTATTAAGAACTAGCTCGCCATATTTTCTTCCATTTGCACGCGTTAGGACACTAAGAAGAAAGTGTTCATTGTCCTGCAACACATAATTCTGCACTGAATTCATTCCAATATCCGCATCGTGGGCCTCATCTAGTAAATAACGAGATCCTTTATCCGCTGATTCCCGTATTTCGAATTTGATTAGACTTTGTTTGAACTGTGGTGAATTATCATTTATGTCCTCAGTACTGAGAATGAAGTGATGCAGTTCTAAAGGATTTTCCAGCACGAGCTCCTGTTTAATAACACATGAAGCTTTCTTTCCACAAATCTCCTCTCTGTCGATTCTCTCCGCTACGGTCAGTTCTCCAGTATTCAGATTAATGTCACAGTATCGTTTTCTGTTGCCTTCCTTATCAATTCGCGCCTCTCGACTTTCTAGTTTGTCCACATCGAGCCCAAGATCCTTTGCTATATTTCCAATCACAGATCCGCGTTTCATCTCCTCCGGAAAGAATAGCTCACGTCTCCATAAGCGGTGTGCGCCATCAGCACGAAGAACAAAAGACCAAACATCTCAACAGCAGAGCAGAATGCTTGAAAAGCCTAAGAAATTAAATCCACGAACACAACAATGCAAATGTAAAAAGAAAACATACATGTAAATCTAAATTTAGAAATGTAGACAGAAATACAATATATGAGGCAGTCTCCGTCGACGATTTTCTATAATGAGGCGAGCTCAAAGTCCTGTGTATGACATCAGAATCAGGGTGGAGAGATGTGTACTGAACACACACATGGTTTTGCAGGTGAACAGCGACACTGTGAGTTAAAACAAGAAACTGCATGATATTCATATCTCTGACAGGATTATGTGCTGAGAAGATTTAGGATCAAACCCACCCCCCAAAATCAAGACTAAATGTCGATGCAGCACCATTGACAGCAACAGTAAAACCTGCTCTGTTTTTTTAAATTCCAACATAATTGGCATTTAAAAATCGCTGACATTGGAATTCAATTCCTTTAAAAAACAAATTTACATAGCCTAAAGGAGAATTCAATGAGAAAAAAAAAAAAAACAACAAAAACAAAACAAACAAAAACGCAAACAGCAACATTTTATAATAGATTCGTTTACAAACATCCGCTGCATCCATATAGCACACAAAGGGATTTTAGACAAAACGATACAATGAGCTTGACAAAAATATTAGGCAACAGAAAGAGTCAGTTTTCACACATTCATTTAAAATGCCACCAACAGACAGGATAACTGTAAACTTTTTTAAAAAAAAAAAAATGGCTAAAGTGACATAAAAAGAATGAAAAACATGATATATGACTTAGAATTGATCATACATCAGCAGGAAAATTTTAAAAACAAACAAACAAACAAACAAAAAAAGACTAGTTTAACTATATTTTAGACTTTAAACTGAACCCCACAAATGTTCTTGTGTCTAAAAGCACTTAAATGAGTCACGTGATCTTGTTATTTTAAAGAGTCTGTTGTCAACGAAAGCAGTCAATTAAATTACATATACACATCTAATCTGTAAACCCAGTCCATAACTATTTATAAAGAAGGTATTCGTTAGTCCTGTTTGAATCACTCATGTCCGCATAATGTCCTTCAAGAACATAAATTTGACCAGTTTATAAAGAACACACATGTTCAAGACAACGCAAATGATTGAATCTAATTCATGGTCAATATAATAAACAAAGGGTGAGGACACTGCTCAACATCATCTGTTGTCTACAGCGAACTGTGATATGACATCATGAACAGAGTGGAGAGAAACAATGTAAAGGCCAACGGTTTCACTTGTGAACAGCAATACAGAGTTCAATTATGAAACTCTAAAATCCCTGACAATAAATAGCAAGGATGTAACACTTTTGATGCACTTGAAATGACTTCACATTATTAAATGCCCTGCACAACCAAACATTCTCATATGATTTAAAGAGAACACGCTCGATTTTCAAAAGCTTCTATTCGTAAAAAACACGACTGTATTCAGACAGACTCAGTAGAAATGGAAAAACTTCACCAGCCACAGACACTGCCTGTACAGCACCATGGACAGCGAATATAAATATTCCCTTTATACTATAACTTACTACCTGAGTGAACCGAGTGAAAAAAACAACATCAATATTTTTAAACGCAATTCACATAACAAACAACACGAAAGGAAGGCAAAAAAAAAAAAAATAATGAAAAAAGATATACCTAATTGCATCGACACATCACGAGTCTATTTTGAGACACTTAAATAATCTCAGTTGATAATTAACATTTATGAAATCCCGATTAAAACCAATTATTTCTGGAAGAATGTGTCCAATAACAAGTAGTTTCGCACAATCCGTCTCTTATTAACAACAACAACAACAACAACAACAACAAAATGGTATTGATCTGCGTGTACACGATGTGGGTCTATAGCGGGAGATATGAAATACTTGCGCAAACAGAAACATAAGCTGAAATTTAAAAATAAATTATTATTGAAATAGCAAATTTCCAAAATAACCCACTACAAATATTACGTGAATGAGCAAAGCAATATGTTTCAAAAACAGAGCCTTTTGCCAAAGAAAAGTCAGCATAGAGCATAAATAAAAAACATAATTAAAAGTCTTAGTCCTACCTGAAACGAGTCGCTCATTTCTGCATCAAGTCCTTCGAGATCCTCCACAGCAGACTGAGTCTTTTTCAGAGTCAGGTCAGCAGTCAGTGTGCCCTCATTATAAGATCTGACGAACTTGAAGTCACTAGTGCGCGAGCCCGTGGTCAGGTACGCGTCATAATTGTAAGTGCTGCGGAGAGTTCCCGCGCCCTCCACCTCTGCGTAATTTGGAGGGAGATACGCGCTGGGAATGGCTACAGCTCCATCAAACAACAGTCTGGGCTTTCTCCTGCGACAAAAACCTCACGGCCAGGATGATGATGATGAAGGTCAGGAAGAAAGTGGAAACGGACACCAGCGCGATGATCAGATAAAACGTCAGTTTGGAGCTGCTCTCGTCATGAGACATGTCTTTCAGTTCTGGAACTTCAGCCAAGTTATCTGATATGAGTAAATACAACGCGCATGTGGCTGAGAGAGAGGGCTGTCCGTTATCTCTCACGGACACAATAAGGTTCTGTTTCATGCTGTCAGATTCAGAAATGTCCCGCTGCGTCCTGATCTCCCCGCTGTGGACACCGATAGTGAAAAGTCCCGGATCGGTCGCTTTAATAATGTGATACGAGAGCCACGCGTTCTGGCCAGAATCCGCGTCCACGGCGATCACCTTGGAGACCAGGGAGCCCGCCTGCGCAGCTTTGGGCACCATCTCGGTCATGAAGGAGTTTCCCTCCGGAGAGGGGTATAATATCTGAGGGGAGTTGTCATTCTCATCCGATATGAAGACACTCACGCTCACGTTACTGCTCAGAGGAGGAGAACCGTTGTCTCTGGCTAACACGAGCACTTTGAAACTCTTCAGCTGTTCGTAATCAAACGACCTCACGGCATGAATGACCCCGGTGTCTCCGTTAATGGATAGAAAGGAAGACACCGGTGCGCCATTGACATCAGAGGACAACAGAGAATAAACTACAGTGCCATTCTGTCTCCAGTCCGGGTCTGTAGCTGATACTGAACAAATAGAGGAGCCCGGTTTGTTATTTTCTTGCACATGAGCTCTGTAATTGTGCTCCTGAAATACAGGTGGATTATCATTCACGTCAGCTACAGTCAAGTGAAGATTCTTAGTGGAAGATAAAGGCGGAGAGCCCTCATCAGTAGCAGTGATTGTAAGATTATAATCAGAGAGCAGCTCGCGGTCTAATTCACCTGTGGTCACCAGAGAATAGTAATTTTTGATTGAAGGAACGAGTTTAAATGGGACGTTCTGCTGAATGGAGCAGCGCACCTGTCCGTTATTCTCAGAGTCTCTGTCCTGAACATTAATGATGCCAACCTCTGTACCGGGGAACGCGTTCTCAGGAATGGGACTGTTCAGAGAATTAATTACTATTATAGGGGCGTTATCATTGACATCAATAATATCTATTATTACTGTACAATGACTGGCTAACCCTTGACCATCTTTGGCTTGAATTGGCAGTTCAATTAAACTCTCCTCCTCATAATCAATGAGTCCTGTTAGTTTAATCTCTCCAGACAACGAATGGAGAAAAAATATTTCCAGAAGGCGGTCGGATACATGACCAAATTCATAGGTCACTTCTCCATTTTGTCCCTCGTCAGCATCAGTAGCGCTCACTGTCACCACTACAGTATCTACAGGAGAATTTTCAGGCAGACTGACTTTATAGACGGCCTGACTAAAGACTGGAGCATTATCATTAGCATCCAGCACAGTGACGTGTATGGCTACAGTACCTGATCTCGGTGGAGTCCCGCCGTCTACCGCAGTGAGAATTAATGTCACCTCTTTCTGCTGCTCACGATCCAACTCTTTATTAAGAACTAGCTCGCCATATTTTCTTCCATTTGCACGCGTTAGGACACTAAGAAGAAAGTGTTCATTGTCCTGCAACACATAATTCTGCACTGAATTAATTCCAATATCCGCATCGTGGGCCTCATCTAATAAATAACGAGATCCTTTGACCGCTGATTCCTGTATTTCGAATTTTATTATACCTTGTTTGAACTGTGGTGAATTATCATTTATGTCTTCAATATTTAGAATGAAGCGATGCAGTTCGAGAGGACTTTCAAGAACAAATTCCTGATTTATGACACATGAAGCTTTCTTTCCACAAATCTCCTCTCTGTCGATTCTCTCCGCTACGGTCAGTTCTCCAGTATTCAGATTAATGTCACAGTATCGTTTTCTGTTACCTTCAGTATCAATACGAGCCTTACGAGATGACAGTCTGTTCACATCGAGCCCGATATCCTTTGCTATATTTCCAATCACAGATCCGCGTTTCATCTCCTCCGGGAAAGAATAGCTCACGTCTCCATAAGCGGTGTGCGCCATCAGCACGAAGAACAAAAGACCAAACATCTCGACAGCAAAGAAGAACGTTTGAAATGCGTCAGAAATTGATCAGAAATTAAATGCAGAAATACAACAAAGTAGCATTTAAAAGAAACTAAAGAAAATATTAAGAAATAAATCCAGTGTCTGAAATAGTCCTTCGATCACCGTCGATGATTTTCTATAACGAGACGAGCTTGAAGCCCTGTGTATGACATCAGAAGCAGGGTGGAGAGATGTGTGCTGAACACACGCATGGTTTTGCAGGTGAACAGCGACACCGTGAGTTAAAATAAGAAACTGCATGACATTAATTTCTCTCACAAAATGAAGTGTTATAACATACAAAGAACGGGCATAGTGTTGTTTAGCAATTATATACTCATTTTATTATATAATTGTTTAGCAAAAAAAAAAAAAAAAAAAAAAAACAGCAACATTTTCTGATGTGGGAGAGATAAATATAATCATAGTGTGCTATATAATAATAATAATAATAATAATAATAATAAAAGCTATCCAGGGATTGAGAGTTACAAATATGTAAGAGCAATACAATCAAACTCTAAGAGTAAATGGCAGTGCAGCACCATGGACAGCGACAGGGATAAAATACTTCACTTAACGGAATATTCGTGAAAACGAGATGAATACGAGATGAATTCCCTTCATCGCTATATTAAAAGACATGAAGAGAAACGAAAGGCTGTTTATATTTATCACAAATTTACGGAGCCCCTTAAGGGACATGGTGGTAGAAAAAAAAATGGGAAGGAAGGAAATTTTACGTGGTGGTGGAAAAAAAATTTGGGATGGGAGGAATTTTTTTTTTTTTTTTTTTTTCCAAATCTTTTGCGTTCCCTCGCAAATATGTTTTGCTTTCCCTCGCAAAGATGTTTTGCGTTCCTACGCAACTTTTGCACGCAAATAATTCGCGGCTCATAGAGTTTGAACTTGTTGGACTCAAAAATGAAGAAATGCAGTCAGTGCTTATGTCAAGCAATTCAGTTGGCAGTATATATTCACAGATTCGAGCTTCCCGGATTAATAACTCGTGAGCTAAACGTTGTTAAAACACAAATGCAGCTACTTCCAATCATAGTAACCTAGACAACAAGCTACAACAACCCAATTTTCCTCAAATGTGTTTTATAATAAATTGGTCTCTATGAGCAGGCGGCGGAGATACATGCCTAAAGGGACCGTCTGAAAAGTGCAAATCTATGCAAACTCTAATCAAACTCTATGAGCCGCGCATTATTTGCGTGCATTATTAACTTATGTTACTAACTGAAACACTACTGCCAGCCAGCGGGACATTAAAGACGAAGTGTTTGTCCGAGCTCACAGCAAGGGAACGATTATAACTTTGCGAGGGAACGCAAACATCTTTGCGTGGGAACGCAAAACATCTTTGCGAGAGAACGCAAAAGATTTGAGAAAAAAAAAAAAAAAAAAAAAAAAATTCCTCCCATCCCAAATTTTTTTCCACCACCACGTAACATTTTTAGGGGCTCCGTACATTTATTCCTGTTCATGTTGAGAGAAATAAAGTGCAGAGGTGTTGTGTGCGCTGTGTGAACATGATGGTTATTGTAGTTCTAGACTAAATGTGAAGTTGCATTTACTCATCTCACTTGCATGAAAACATTCAGTATTCCTCAAAATGAATAAAAATAGTGAAATGCAATCTCAAAATGTTACACAAACCTATAATAATTAACTATATTAAATTAAACAAATATATTTTATGTATTTAATCCACTTTATTAACCAATGTCTTTGCTGTGGACCTTCAGTTATCCAATTCAACCATACTAACAAGCAAATATTTCTTGAGAGTATATTTACAAATAAGAGTGTTTAACTTTCTTCTCCTGTGTCATATTCTTCTTTAATCCAGAATGGCAGCACAGCTGAAAGGTTTGTTTGAGCTGCACCCTCTACTGTACAAGTGTAAATATGCCTTTCCTTCAGCCTAAGGCTTATTCATTTCACAGTTGGTGTGAAAGGGCCTTTATATTTGCCAAAAATAGAACTTTTTTTGTTGTTATTAAAAAACAAACAAACAAACAAGCAAGCCCAGCCCAGGTGAGAAACAGTGATGCAAAAGTAATGTAACGCATTACTTTTCATAAAAAGTAACTAACACAATTAGTTAATATTTTAGGGAGTAAGGCAATATTGTTATGCATTACTTTTAAAAGTAACTTCCCCAATACTGTCCTTGGAACAGTCAACTGTCAGCTACTAGTTGATCGAAGTTCTCTGGATGTATTATGGTGAAATGAAAGAAGATCAGAAATATATAGAGGAGCCAGACCATGCAAACCCTTATAAACAAACAATAATGTTTTTAACTGGGAGCCCGAGAGATCAGCACTGGTGAAATATGTTCCCTCTTCCTTGTCAACAATCTCGCGGCAGCATTTTGAACAAGCTTAAGACGTGACAATAGAGACTGTGAAACATCCTAGTACAATACTTTACAATAGTCTAATTTGGATGAAAGAAAAGCATGGATCACAGACTCCATATCTTTGGATGATAATAATGACTTAATTTTAGCTATATTCTTTAGCTGATAAAAACAACTTCTGACCACAGCATTGATCTGTTTATCCAAAATGTCAAAGCAGAATCAAAAGTAACACCTAAATTTCAGATTACCAGATAGAGCTCCCAGTTTACTGGCAACAGCCTCTGTAGAAGCAGAGGGGCCAAAAATGAAGACTTCCATCTTTGATTCATTAAACTGAAGGAAGTTGGCAGACATGCATTGTTTAACATCTCTCAGACAATCAAACAAACACTGCAGACTAGAAACATCCTTTGGATGTAAGGGAACATAACACTGAGTATCATCTGCGTAACAGTGGTATGAGACATTATACTTCCTATAAATAGTATACAAAGGGAGCATGTATAAAGAAAATAAAACAGGACCCAGAATTGAGACCTGGGAACCCCATACAAAACTGATGCACGAGATGATGAATAATTGCCAGTCTCTACAGAAAATGTTTGATCCTTTAAATGGGAGATAAACCAATTTAAATCATGACCCTGAATCCCAATTTTCTGTAAAAGATTTAAAAGAGTGTCATGATCAAGGGTGTCAAATGCAGCGCTGAGATCCAGCAAAATTAAAACAGCACAATTACCAGAATCGACAGTCAGCAATAAGTCATTCAATACTTTAAGCAATGCAGACTCTGTGCTGTGGTCTGAAACCAGACTGATATTTATAAAATAGTATTTTCCTGTAAGGATGAAGAAAGCTGATTAAACACAACCTTTTCCAGAACTTTTGATACAAACGGCAATTTAGAGATGGGACAATAATCATTCAGAAGTGTTGGATCGAGATTTGCTCATCGACACCATTGGGTTGGATAGTGTCAAGTGTAGCTTCCAGAATTTGTACCAGGTAACTGAGACATTGGAATAAATTCAGATAAATATGTTACTATTGATGTGTGCTGATGGAAGTCCAAAGAAGAAGAGGGAAAAATACATGATCTTATATCTTCAATTTTGTCCATAAAAAAACCTGAGGAAATTTTCACAAGCAGTAAGTGACGGATCAGAATATAGATTAGACATCGGATTTAGCACACTATTTATGATATTAAATAATACTTTTGGACAGCCAATGAAATCAGTCAAGTTTACAATTTTAATCCACCAAATTATTCTTTTAAAGAAAGACTTACTCCTACCTGAAACGAGTCGCTAATTTCTGCATCAAGTCCTTCGAGATCATCCACAGCAGACTGAGTCTTTTTCAGGGTCAGGTCAGCAGTCAGTGTGCCCTCATTATAGGATCTGACGAACTTGAAGTCACTAGTGCGCGAGCCCGTGGTCAGGTACGCGTCATAATTGTAAGTGCTGCGGAGAGTTCCCGCGCCCTCCACCTCTGCGTAATTTGGAGGGAGATACGCGCTGGGAATGGCTACAGCTCCATCAAACAACAGTCTGGGCTTTCTCCTGCGACAAAACCTCACGGCCAGGATGATGATGATGAAGGTCAGGAAGAAAGTGGACACGGACACCAGCGCGATGATCAAATAAAACGTCAGTTTGGAGCTGCTCTCGTCATGAGACATGTCTTTCAGTTCTGGAACTTCAGCCAAGTTATCTGATATGAGTAAATACAACGCGCACGTGGCTGAGAGAGAGGGCTGTCCGTTATCTCTCACGGACACAATAAGGTTCTGTTTCATGCTGTCAGATTCAGAAATGTCCCGCTGCGTCCTGATCTCCCCGCTGTGGACACCGATAGTGAAAAGTCCCGGATCAGTCGCTTTAATAATGTGATACGAGAGCCACGCGTTCTGGCCAGAATCCGCGTCCACGGCGATCACCTTGGAGACCAGGAGCCCGCCTGAGCAGCTTTGGGCACCATCTCGGTCATGAAGGAGTTTCCCTCCGGAGAGGGGTATAATATCTGAGGGGAGTTGTCATTCTCATCCGATATGAAGACACTCACGCTCACGTTACTGCTCAGAGGGAGGAGAACCGTTGTCTCTGGCTAACACGAGCACTTTGAAACTCTTCAGCTGTTCGTAATCAAACGACCTCACGGCATGAATGACCCCGGTGTCTCCGTTAATGGATAGAAAGGAGGACACCGGTGCGCCATTGACATCAGAGGACAACAGAGAATAAACTACAGTGCCATTCTGTCTCCAGTCCGGGTCTGTAGCTGATACTGAACAAATAGAGGAGCCCGGTTTGTTATTTTCTTGCACATGAGCTCTGTAATTGTGCTCCTGAAATACAGGTGGATTATCATTCACGTCAGCTACAGTCAAGTGAAGATTCTTAGTGGAAGATAAAGGCGGAGAGCCCTCATCAGTAGCAGTGATTGTAAGATTATAATCAGAGAGCAGCTCGCGGTCTAATTCACCTGTGGTCACCAGAGAATAGTAATTTTTGATTGAAGGAACGAGTTTAAATGGGACGTTCTGCTGAATGGAGCAGCGCACCTGTCCGTTATTCTCAGAGTCTCTGTCCTGAACATTAATGATGCCAACCTCTGTACCGGGGAACGCGTTCTCAGGAATCAATATTTTAACAGATTTAGTCATTATTGTAGGAGCGTTATCATTGACATCAGTAACATGTATTAATACAGTGGATCGACCTGCTAATCCTTGACCGTCTTTGGCTTGAATCGGTAGTTCAATTGAACTCTCCTCCTCATAATCTACTATACCTGTTAGTTTAAGCTCACCAGACACTGCATCGAGAAAAAATATTTCCAAAAGACTTTCTGGTAAATTACCAAATTCATAGGTCACTTCTCCATTCTGTCCCTCGTCAGCATCAGTAGCGCTCACTGTCACCACTACAGTATCTACAGGAGAATTTTCAGGCAGACTGACTTTATAGACGGCTTGACTAAAGACTGGAGCATTATCATTAGCATCCAGCACAGTGACGTGTATGGCTACAGTACCTGATCTCGGTGGAGTCCCGCCGTCTACCGCAGTAAGAATTAATGTCACCTCTTTCTGCTGCTCACGATCCAACTCTTTATTAAGAACTAGCTCACCATATTTTGCTCCATTTACACCGGTAAGAACACTTAGGAGAAAATAGTCATTGTTTTCCAATGTATATGACTGCACTGAATTCATACCAATATCCGCATCGTGGGCCTCATCTAATAAATAACGAGATCCTTTGTCCGCCGATTCCTGTATTTCGAATTTTATTATACTTTGTTTGAACTGTGGTGAATTATCATTGATGTCCTGAATATTAAGAATAAATCGATAAAGCTCTAAAGGATTTTCCAGCACGAGCTCATTTTTTATAACGCACGAACCTTTTTTTCCACAAATCTCCTCTCTGTCGATTCTCTCCGCTACGGTCAGTTCTCCAGTATTCAGATTAATGTCACAGTATCGTTTTCTGTTACCTTCAGTATCAATTCGTGCATCACGACTTGACAGACTCTTCACATCAAGCCCAAGATCCTTTGCTATATTTCCAATCACAGATCCGCGTTTCATCTCCTCCGGGAAAGAATAGCTCACGTCTCCATAAGCGGTGTGCGCCATCAGCACGAAGAACAAAAGATCAAACATCTCGACAGCAAAGCAGAACCTTTTGAATTCTTAAGAAACTGAACAAAAATATATCAAGATATGGAACAAATAATATTTAAAATACGAAATGAACAAATTTGTGGAAAAAAAAATAGACTAATTGCCTGATATACAGTCCTTCTGTCACTGTAGACGATTTTCTATAATGAGACGAGCTTGAAGCCCTGTGTATGACATCAGAATCAGGGTGGAGAGATGTGTACTGAACACACACATGGTTTTGCAGGTGAACAGCGACACTGTGAGTTAAAATAAGAAATTGCATTCATATCTCTGACAGAATTAAGTGTTAGAACATACGAAGACTGGCCGCTGTATACTTATTTAACAACTGCTTATTTTATTGTTATATAATTGTTTAACAAAGCAAGAGCCAACAGCAACATTCTCTGAAGAGGGAGAGATAAACATAATCATAGTGTGTATTTAAAAAAAAAAAAAAAAAAACTGGAGGGACTGAGATCTACAAATACGTAAGAGCAAAATACTCAAACACAAAGAGTAAATGCCAGTGCAGTACCATAGACAGAAACAGGGAAAACCTGCCCAATGCCATTTCCAATCAGACTAAAATGACGTTTAAAATACTTTCTTCAATGGAATATTGCTGACATTAGGCTCGGCTGCAGAATCAAATCACTGAGGGTGCTTCAGATATTAGTGATGGTGATCTAGTAAAATGCAGATGTAACGTGTAAGCAATGTCTCCTAAACACCACCATAACAAGAATAGCAATGCATAGTCATAGTGAGAGATATTTATAAGATTACAATAACTTTTACACGTAATTGCAATAGAGATTTAATAATATTTTCATTACGAAAATTGAAATATTTATATTAACCTATTAGTCTTCATTTACATTAATGTACATCTTATTTGACATACCGTATTTTGTCCAGTTCATGTGGTTATCACTTTCACTCATTGCAATTTCTAGAGTGAATCCAGCTTTTGTGGATGTCACTTCCGAAACTTTGCAGCGTCTTCTTAGCAGCATAAAATCCCACTGCAAATTGAATCTCTTGTATACATTGTGTCCAGACGTTTTATGTTGTGAGAGGATTCGCTAGCATGCAACAACACCACCTAAATAAAAATCTCTTGACGCTCTCCAGAGCGCAAACACAAATACGCACTAACACCACAAGTTTCGCAAATATGTTATAATTACACTTTCATCTGAGGGTGCTGATGCTGTTTTCATTTAAAGGAACTTAGCATCCTCTAGCACCCTGTAGAACCAGGCCTAACTGACATCCGTAATTAATTCCCTATAAGCTAACTGCATTTAAAGAAGACATAAATGAAATGTAAAACTGCTTAAAATAACATTTTATCACAAACTCAATACGTGTCACCTTGAAAAAGTTTACTGGCAAACAACTTTTACCACTTTGAACCCATAATTTATAAATCGTGCCACATGATTTACAATTACTCATACTAGACCAGAAAAAAAGTGTAGAAAGATCACTTAATGCAGCTTCGTTTCTGACTTCAAACAAACCCTCAAAAGTGTCTACAAAAAAAAAAAAAAAAAAAAAAAAAAAAAAAAAATTGAAAGAGCCACATGATCTGCCAAGAACAGAAAACATTGCCAAAGAAATCAGTAAAGTGAAAAAAAAGTGTTTAAAAAGAGAAATCCACACAGTTATTTATAAAGAAAGACTTAGTCCTACCTGAAACGAGTCACTCATTTCTGCATCAAGTCCTTCAAGATCATCCACAGCAGACTGAGTCTTTTTCAGAGTCAGGTCAGCAGTCAATGTGCCCTCATTATAAGATCTGACGAACTTGAAGTCACTAGTGCGCGAGCCCGTGGTCAGGTACGCGTCATAATTGTAAGTGCTGCGGAGAGTTCCCGCGCCCTCCACCTCTGCGTAATTTGGAGGGAGATACGCGCTGGGAATGGCTACAGCTCCATCAAACAACAGTCTGGGCTTTCTCCTGCGACAAAACCTCACGGCCAGGATGATGATGATGAAGGTCAGGAAGAAAGTGGAAACGGACACCAGCGCGATGATCAGATAAAACGTCAGTTTGGAGCTGCTCTCGTCATGAGACATGTCTTTCAGTTCTGGAACTTCAGCCAAGTTATCTGATATGAGTAAATACAACGCGCACGTGGCTGAGAGAGAGGGCTGTCCGTTATCTCTCACGGACACAATAAGGTTCTGTTTCATGCTGTCAGATTCAGAAATGTCCCGCTGCGTCCTGATCTCCCCGCTGTGGACACCGATAGTGAAAAGTCCCGGATCAGTCGCTTTAATAATGTGATACGAGAGCCACGCGTTCTGGCCAGAATCCGCGTCCACGGCGATCACCTTGGAGACCAGGGAGCCCGCCTGAGCAGCTTTGGGCACCATCTCGGTCATGAAGGAGTTTCCCTCCGGAGAGGGGTATAATATCTGAGGGGAGTTGTCATTCTCATCCGATATGAAGACACTCACGCTCACGTTACTGCTCAGAGGAGGAGAACCGTTGTCTCTGGCTAACACGAGCACTTTGAAACTCTTCAGCTGTTCGTAATCAAACGATCTCACGGCATGAATGACCCCGGTGTCTCCGTTAATGGATAGAAAGGAGGACACCGGTGCGCCATTGACATCAGAGGACAACAGAGAATAAACTACAGTGCCATTCTGTCTCCAGTCCGGGTCTGTAGCTGATACTGAACAAATAGAGGAGCCCGGTTTGTTATTTTCTTGCACGTGAGCTCTGTAATTGTGCTCCTGAAATACAGGTGGATTATCATTCACGTCAGCTACAGTCAAGTGAAGATTCTTAGTGGAAGATAAAGGCGGAGAGCCCTCATCAGTAGCAGTGATTGTAAGATTATAATCAGAGAGCAGCTCGCGGTCTAATTCACCTGTGGTCACCAGAGAATAGTAATTTTTGATCGAAGGAACGAGTTTAAATGGGACGTTCTGCTGAATGGAGCAGCGCACCTGTCCGTTATTCTCAGAGTCTCTGTCCTGAACATTAATGATGCCAACCTCTGTACCGGGGAACGCGTTCTCGGGAACGGGACTATTCAATGACTTAATCACTATAATGGGAGAATTGTCGTTAACATCTGTAATTTCTATAATTACTTTAGTGTCAGAAGAAAGACCAGAGCCATCCTTTCCCTCAATGAGCATTTCAAATTGGACCTCCTCCTCATAATCAATAGGACCTTTAACTTTAATCTCTCCACTATTCTCATTAAGATCAAATAATTCTTTTGCGTTTCCCGAAATACGACTGAACTCATAAGTCACTTGTCCATTTTGTCCCTCGTCAGCATCAGTAGCGCTCACTGTCACCACTACAGTATATACAGGAGAATTTTCAGGCAGACTGACTTTATAGACGGCCTGACTAAAGACTGGAGCATTATCATTAGCATCCAGCACAGTGACGTGTATGGCTACAGTACCTGATCTCGGTGGAGTCCCGCCGTCTACCGCAGTGAGAATTAATGTCACCTCTTTCTGATGCTCACGATCCAACTCTTTGTCTAAAACTAACTCAATATTTTTTCCACCATCCGCCTTTGTATTAACAGATAAAAGAAAATGGTTATTCTTTTCAATCGAATAGCTTTGTACTGCGTTCTTTCCTATGTCAGCATCATGAGCCTCATTCACGCGGAACCGTGCGCCTTTATCAGCACTCTCGCTTATCTCAAGCTTTATCGAATCCTTAGGAAATGTTGGCGTGTTATCATTAATATCTTGTATTTGTACAGTGACACGATGTATCTCCAGCGGGTGTTCTAGAACTAATTCGAAATTGAGAGCACATGACGTTTTTTCATTACACAGCCCCTCTCTGTCGATTCTCTCCGCTACGGTCAGTTCTCCAGTATTCAGATTAATGTCACAGTATCGTTTTCTGTTACCTTCAGTATCAATGCGAGCCTTACGAGATGACAGTCTGTTCACATCGAGTCCGAGATCCTTTGCTATATTTCCAATCACAGATCCGCGTTTCATCTCCTCCGGGAAAGAATAGCTCACGTCTCCATAAGCGGTGTGCGCCATCAGCACGAAGAACAAAAGACCAAACATCTCAGCAGCAAAGCAGAACCTTTTGAATTCTTAAGAAACTGAACAAAAATATATCAAGATATAGAACAAATAATATTTAAAATACGAAATGAACAAATTCGGGAAAAATAGACTAATTGCCTGATATACAGTCCTTCTGTCACTGTAGACGATTTTCTATAACGAGACGAGCTTGAAGCCCTGTGTATGACATCAGAATCAGGGTGGAGAGATGTGTACTGAACACACACATGGTTTTGCAGGTGAACAGCGACACTGTGAGTTAAAATAAGAAATTGCATTAATATCTCTGACAGAATTAAGTGTTAGAACATACGAAGACTGGCCGCTGTATACTTATTTAACAACTGCTTATTTTATTGTTATATAATTGTTTAACAAAGCAAGAGCCAACAGCAACATTCTCTGAAGAGGGAGAGATAAACATAATCATAGTGTGTATTTAAAAAAAAAAAAAAAAAAAAAAAAAAAACTGGAGGGACTGAGAACTACAAATATGTAAGAGCAAAATACTCAAACACAAAGAGTAAATGCCAGTGCAGTACCATAGACAGAAACAGGGAAAACCTGCCCAATGCCATTTCCAATCAGACTAAAATGACGTTTAAAATACTTTCTTCAACGGAATATTGCTGACAATAGGCTGCAGAATCAAATCACTTCGGATATTAGTGATGGTGATCTAGTAAAATGCAGATGTAACGTGTAAGCAATGGCTCCTAAACACCACCATAACAAGAATAGCAATGCATAGTCATAGTGAGAGATATTTACAAGATTACAATAACTTTTACACGTAATTGCAATAGATATTCAATAATATTTTCATTACGAAAATTGAAATATTTATATTAACCTATTCGTCTTCATTTACATTAATGTACATCTTATTTGACATACCGTATTTTGTCCAGTTCATGTGGTTATCACTTTCACTCATTGCAATTTCTAGAGTGAATCCAGCTTTTGTAGATGTCACTTCCGAAACTATGCAGCGTGTATGAGCCCGTTGGTCTAGCAGCATAAAAATTTAAACTTTTATTCTACACTGCACAGTGAATCTCTTGTATACATTGTGTCCAGACGTTGTATGTTATGAGAGGATTAGCTAGCATGAAAAAAAAAAGAAAAAGAAAAAAAAAAAAACATAAAAAAAACCTTTTGACGCTCTCCAGAGCACAAACACAAATACGCACTAACGCCACGTTTCGCAAATATGTTATAATTACACTTCATCTGAGGGTGCTGATGCTGTTTCATTTAAAGGAACTTAGCATCCTCTAGCCCTGTAGAACCAGGCCTAACTGACATCCGTGATTAATTCCCTATAAACTAACTGCATTTAAAGAAGACATAAGTGAAATGTAAAACTGCTTAAAATAACATTTTATCACAAACTCAACACGTGTCACCTTGAAAAAGTTTACTGGCAAAACAATTTACCACTTTTAACCCAAAATTTGTGAATCGTTCCACATGATTTACAATTACTCACTAGACCAGAAAAAAGTGTAAAAAGATCACTTAATGCAGCTACATTTCTGACTTCAAACAAACCCTCAAAAGTGTATAAATAAAACAAATTTGAAGAGCCACATGACCTGCCAAGAACAGAAAACAGCGCCAATGAAAGTAGTAAAGTGTAAAAAAAAAAAAAAAAGGGGGGGGGGGTTTAAAAAATAAATCCACAGAATTATTTATAAAGAAAGACTTAGTCCTACCTGAAACGAGTCGCTCATTTCTGCATCGAGTCCTTCAAGATCATCCACAGCAGACTGAGTCTTTTTCAGAGTCAGGTCAGCAGTCAGTGTGCCCTCATTATAAGATCTGACGAACTTGAAGTCACTAGTGCGCGAGCCCGTGGTCAGGTACGCGTCATAATTGTAAGTGCTGCGGAGAGTTCCCGCGCCCTCCACCTCTGCGTAATTTGGAGGGAGATACGCACTGGGAATGGCTACAGCTCCATCAAACAACAGTCTGGGCTTTCTCCTGCGACAAAACCTCACGGCCAGGATGATGATGATGAAGGTCAGGAAGAAAGTGGACACGGACACCAGCGCGATGATCAAATAAAACGTCAGTTTGGAGCTGCTCTCGTCATGAGACATGTCTTTCAGTTCTGGAACTTCAGCCAAGTTATCTGATATGAGTAAATACAACGCGCACGTGGCTGAGAGAGAGGGCTGTCCGTTATCTCTCACGGACACAATAAGGTTCTGTTTCATGCTGTCAGATTCAGAAATGTCCCGCTGCGTCCTGATCTCCCCGCTGTGGACACCGATAGTGAAAAGTCCCGGATCAGTCGCTTTAATAATGTGATACGAGAGCCACGCGTTCTGGCCAGAATCCGCATCCACGGCGATCACCTTGGAGACCAGGGAGCCCGCCTGCGCAGCTTTGGGCACCATCTCGGTCATGAAGGAGTTTCCCTCCGGAGAGGGGTATAATATCTGAGGGGAGTTGTCATTCTCATCCGATATGAAGACACTCACGCTCACGTTACTGCTCAGAGGAGGAGAACCGTTGTCTCTGGCTAACACGAGCACTTTGAAACTCTTCAGCTGTTCGTAATCAAACGATCTCACGGCATGAATGACCCCGGTGTCTCCGTTAATGGATAGAAAGGAGGACACCGGTGCGCCATTGACATCAGAGGACAACAGAGAATAAACTACAGTGCCATTCTGTCTCCAGTCCGGGTCTGTAGCTGATACTGAACAAATAGAGGAGCCCGGTTTGTTATTTTCTTGCACATGAGCTCTGTAATTGTGCTCCTGAAATACAGGTGGATTATCATTCACGTCAGCTACAGTCAAGTGAAGATTCTTAGTGGAAGATAAAGGCGGAGAGCCCTCATCAGTAGCAGTGATTGTAAGATTATAATCAGAGAGCAGCTCGCGGTCTAATTCACCTGTGGTCACCAGAGAATAGTAATTTTTGATTGAAGGAACGAGTTTAAATGGGACGTTCTGCTGAATGGAGCAGCGCACCTGTCCGTTATTCTCAGAGTCTCTGTCCTGAACATTAATGATGCCAACCTCTGTACCGGGGAACGCGTTCTCAGGAACGGGACTGTTCAGAGAATTAATTACTATTATAGGAGCGTTATCATTGACATCAATAACATCTATTATTACTGTACAATGACTGGCTAACCCTTGACCATCTTTGGCTTGAACTGGTAGCTCGATTGAACTCTCCTCCTCATAATTAATGAGTCCTGCTAGTTTAATCTCCCCAGACAACGAATTAAGGGAAAATATTTCCAGAAGGCGTTCCGATAAATGACCAAATTCGTACGTCACTTGTCCATTTTGTCCCTCGTCAGCATCAGTAGCGCTCACTGTCACCACTACAGTATCTACAGGAGAATTTTCAGGCAGACTGACTTTATAGACGGCCTGACTAAAGACTGGAGCATTATCATTAGCATCCAGCACAGTGACGTGTATGGCTACAGTACCTGATCTCGGTGGAGTCCCGCCGTCTACCGCAGTGAGAATTAATGTCACCTCTTTCTGCTGCTCACGATCCAACTCTTTATTAAGAACTAGCTCGCCATATTTTCTTCCATTTGCACGCGTTAGGACACTAAGAATAAAGTGTTCATTGTCCTGCAACACATAATTCTGCACTGAATTCATTCCAATATCCGCATCGTGGGCCTCATCTAGTAAATAACGAGATCCTTTGACCGCTGATTCCCTTATTTCGAATTTTATTACACTCTGTTTGAACTGTGGTGAATTATCATTTATGTCTTCAATATTGAGAATGAAGCGATGCAGTTCTAAAGGATTTCCCAGCACGAGCTCCTGTTTAATAACACACGAAGCTTTCTTTCCACAAATCTCCTCTCTGTCGATTCTCTCCGCTACGGTCAGTTCTCCAGTATTCAGATTAATGTCACAGTATCGTTTTCTGTTACCTTCAGTATCAATACGAGCCTTACGAGATGACAGTATGTTCACATCGAGTCCGAGATCCTTTGCTATATTTCCAATCACAGATCCGCGTTTCATCTCCTCCGGGAAAGAATAGCTCACGTCTCCATAAGCGGTGTGCGCCATCAGCACGAAGAACAAAAGACCGAACATCTCAAAAGCAGAGCAGAACGTTTGAAACGAAGAAATTAAGACATTAAAGTCAAGAAAACACAACAATATGCATGCACAAACAAAACATAAACGTAAATCTAAATTTGGAAATGTTGTCAGGAGTACAGTAAATGAGGCAGTCTCCGTCGACGATTTTCTACAACGAGACGAGCTTGAAGCCCTGTGTATGACATCAGAATCAGGGTGGAGAGATGTGTGTACTGAACACACACATGGTTTTGCAGGTGAACAGCGACACTGTGAGTTAAAATAAGAAACTGCATGACACTCTGACAGTATGAAGTCATGGAATATACACTGAACTGGGTATATACTTTCTGCAAAAACAATAACAAACACCAACATTCACTAAAGAGTTGATTATGACCAGAACATTTGTGGTACTCAAACAATGTAGCTCTCTGTGAATGACAGTGCAGCACTATGACAGCAACACAACAACAACAACAAAAATGCTCTATGCCCTTAACAATCCGACTAAAAGACCTTTAAAAAGTGTTAACATTGGAATTGTATTGCCTTCATAAGCCAATTTACATAGATGAGAGAAACGCACAACTACTTAAAATAACAATTTGTCCACGGGGACACAAACTAAGGTTAGATAAAATGTTAAAATGAGCTTGACAGAACTCTTAATCTATGAGACTTTCTTCTTCCCCAAAGGATCACCAGCAATCAACTTTAAGCTCTTTGAATTTAAAATATTAGATAGTGCCTAAAAAGAATGAAAAACTCTTATAAAATACATCAGTTATTTATGAAACCAATTCCTCAAACATAATAATAATAATAATAATAAAACATTATATAGCTAAGTTGCTTGTTTTCACACTTAAAACTTCATCTCAAAACTTTCCATTTTTGTAAAATAAAGCACTCAAATGAGCCACATGATCTTTCAAAATACTGTCAATTAAAACGGAAATACATATTTAGCATAAAATTTAAGGCTATAGTTTAAAATAGTTTTATACAAAACTTTGTCATTCATACTAAAAGACACGCAATACATCGGCACATGTCACAAGTTTTAATGGCACATGCCTATATCCACTGGCACATGCCAATAACAACCGATGTGCCACTAAGCACAGCAGCATGTGCCAGTGGCCTCTGTGCGTAAGATGCCATGACACTTAAAGTTAATACCACCTATCCTAGATATTCACTGATTTCTGCACGAATACGAACAAATGGCTCACAGACATGTTCTTTCTAACTAATGAAACCTTATTTTATTTTAATACAAAATAATAACATAAGAAATAATAAACCATTTAAATTTATCACATTTCAATTAGATTTTTAGACATGTTCATGTATCTAATATAAGACACTTGAATAAGACACGTGTCTTTGAAAGCACTAAATTTTAAATACAAAAAATACATTTAATATGGAAGTACAGACAATAAAAAGTCAAATAAAAAAATAAATAAGTCCTACCTGAAACGAGTCGCTCATTTCCGCATCAAGTCCTTCAAGATCATCCACAGCAGACTGAGTCTTTTTCAGAGTCAGGTCAGCAGTCAGTGTGCCCTCATTATAAGATCTGACGAACTTGAAGTCACTAGTGCGCGAGCCCGTGGTCAGGTACGCGTCATAATGTAAGTGCTGCGGAGAGTTCCCGCGTTCTCCACCTCTGCGTAATTTGGAGGGAGATACGCGCTGGGAATGGCTACAGCTCCATCAAACAACAGTCTGGGCTTTCTCCTGCGACAAAACCTCACGGCCAGGATGATGATGATGAAGGTCAGGAAGAAAGTGGAAACGGACACCAGCGCGATCAAATAAAACGTCAGTTTGGAGCTGCTCTCGTCATGAGACATGTCTTTCAGTTCTGGAACTTCAGCCAAGTTATCTGATATGAGTAAATACAACGCGCACGTGGCTGAGAGAGAGGGCTGTCCGTTATCTCTCACGGACACAATAAGGTTCTGTTTCATGCTGTCAGATTCAGAAATGTCCCGCTGCGTCCTGATCTCCCCGCTGTGGACACCGATAGTGAAAAGTCCCGGATCAGTCGCTTTAATATGTGATACGAGAGCCACGCGTTCTGGCCAGAATCCGCGTCCACGGAGATCACCTTGGAGACCAGAGAGCCCGCCTGAGCAGCTTTGGGGCCATCTCGGTCATGAAGGAGTTTCCCTCCGGAGAGGGGTATAATATCTGAGGGGAGTTGTCATTCTCATCCGATATGAAGACACTCACGCTCACTTAGCTCAGAGGAGGAGAACCGTTGTCTCTGGCTAACACGAGCACTTTGAAACTCTTCAGCTGTTCGTAATCAAACGATCTCACGGCATGAATGACCCGGTGTCTCCGTTAATGGATAGAAAGGAGGACACCGGTGCGCCATTGACATCGAGGACAACAGAGAATAAACTACAGTGCCATTCTGTCTCCAGTCCGGGTCTGTAGCTGATACTGAACAAATAGGGAGCCCGGTTGTTATTTTCTTGCACATGAGCTCTGTAATTGTGCTCCTGAAATACAGGTGGATTATCATTCACGTCAGCTACAGTCAAGTGAAGATTCTTAGTGGAAGATAAAGGCGGAGAGCCCTCATCAGTAGCAGTGATTGTAAGATTATAATCAGAGAGCAGCTCGCGGTCTAATTCACCTGTGGTCACCAGAGAATGTAATTTTTGATTGAAGGAACAGTTTAAATGGGACGTTCGCTGAATGGAGCAGCGCACCTGTCCGTTATGCTCAGAGTCTCTGTCCTGAACATAATGATGCCAACCTCTGTACCGGGAACGCGTTCTCGGGAACGGGACTATTTAGAGAATTTAGTGCGATTACAGGAGAGTATCATGACATCAGTAACATCTATTACTACAGTGCATCTACTTGCTAACCCTTGAACATCTTTAGCTTGAATGGGAAGTTCAATTGTACTCTCCACTTCATAATCAATGTCACCTGTTAGTTTAATCACACCAGATACTGCATCGATGAAGAATAGCTGCAGAACATTTTGAGGTAAATGACCAAACGCATATGTCACTTCTCCATTTTGTCCCTCGTCAGCATCAGTAGCGCTCACTGTCACCACTACAGTATCTACAGGAGAATTTTCAGGCAGACTGACTTTATAGACGGCCTGACTAAAGACTGGAGCATTATCATTAGCATCCAGCACAGTGACGTGTATGGCTACAGTACCTGATCTCGGTGGAGTCCCGCCGTCTACCGCAGTGAGAATTAATGTCACCTCTTTCTGCTGCTCACGATCCAACTCTTTATTAAGAACTAGCTCACCATATTTCCCTCCATTTGCCCCCGTAAGCACACTCAGAATAAAATTGTCATTGTTTTGAAGTGTATATGACTGCACTTCATTCTTACCAATATCCGCATCGTGGGCCTCATCTAATAAGTAACGAGATCCTTTGTCCGCTGATTCACGTATTTCAAATTTTATAACACTTTCTTTGAACTGTGGTGAATTATCATTTATGTCCTCATATTGAGAATGAAGCGATGCAGCTCTAAAGGATTTTCCAGCACGAGCTCCTGTTTAATAACACATGAAGCTTTCTTTCCACAAATCTCCTCTCTGTCGATTCTCTCCGCTACGGTCAGTTCTCCAGTATTCAGATTAATGTCACAGTATCGTTTTCTGTTACCTTCAGTATCAATACGAGCCTTACGAGATGACAGTATGTTCACATCGAGTCCGAGATCCTTTGCTATATTTCCAATCACAGATCCGCGTTTCATCTCCTCCGGGAAAGAATAGCTCACGTCTCCATAAGCGGTGTGCGCCATCAGCACGAAGAACAAAAGACCAAACATCTCAAAAGCAGCACAGAACCTCTGAAATGCCTAAGAAATTAAATTCAGGAACACAACAATATGCATGCACAAAGAAAACATAAATGTAAATCTAAATTTGGAAATGTTGTCAGGAGTACAGTATATGAGGCAGTCTCCGTCGACGATTTTCTATAATGAGACGAGCTTGAAGCCCTGTGTATGACATCAGAATCAGGGTGGAGAGATGTGTGTACTGAAGACTCATGGTATTGCTAGTGAACAGCGACACTGTGAGTCAAAATAAGAAACTGCATGACACTCTGACAGTATGAAGTCATGGAATATACACTGAACTGGGTATATACTTTCTGCAAAAACAATAACAAACACCAACATTCACTGACGAGTTGAATACGACCAGAACATTTGTGGTACTCAAACTGTAAATGACAGTGCAGCACCACGGACAGCAACACAACAACAGAAAAATATGTGCTCTATGCCATTCCCAATCCTACTAAAAGAGCTTTAAAAGTGCGGACAATGGAATTGTATTGCCTTCATAAGCCAATTTACATAGATGAGAGAAACGCACAACTACTTAAAATAACAGTTTGTCTACGGGGACACAAACTAAGGTTAGATAAAATGTCAAAATGAGCTTGACAGAACTCTTAATCTATGAGACTTTCTTCTTCCCCAAAGGATCACCAGCAATCAACTTTAAGCTCTTTGAATTTAAAATATTAGATAGTGCCTAAAAAGAATGAAAAACTCTTATAAAACACATCAGTTATTCATGAAACCAATTCCTCAAACATAAAAAAAAACAACAAAATGTTATATAGCTAGGTAGCTTGTTTTCACACTTAAAACTTCATCTCAAAACTTTCCATTGGTGTAAAATAAAGTAGTTAAATTAGCCACATGATGTTTCATAATACTGTCAATTAAAACGCAAATACACATTTAGCATGAAAAATATAGGCTAAAGTTTAAAATAGTTTTATACAAGACTTTGTCATTCATACTAAAAGACACGCAACAATGTCTGTGGCACATGACGCAATACATCGACGCATGTCACAAGTTTTAATGGCACATGCCCATATCCACTGGCACATGCCAATAACAACCGATGTGCCAAAGGCTTCTGTTCGTAAGATGCCATGTCACTTAAAGTTAATACAACCTATCCAAGATATTCACTGATTTCTGCACGAATACGAATAAATGGCTCACAGGGATGTTTCTGTAACTAAGTAAACCTTATTTTATTTGAATACAAAATAACAACATAAGAAATAAACCATTTAAATGTATCACATTTCAAACAGATTTTTAGTCATGTTCATGTATTTAATATAAGACACTTGAATAAGTCACGTGCCATTGAAAGCACTAAATTTTAAATATAAAAAAGACATTTAATATGGAAGTACAGACAATAAAATGTCAAATAAATAATTAAATAAATAAATAAATAAATAAATAAATAAAAGTCCTACCTGAAACGAATCGTTCATTTCTGCATCAGCCCTTCGAGAAATCCACAGCAGACTGAGTCTTTTTCAGAGTCAGGTCAGCAGTCAGTGTGCCCTCATTATAAGATCTGACGAACTTGAAGTCACTAGTGCGCGAGCCCGTGGTCAGGTACGCGTCATAATTGTAAGTGCTGCGGAGAGTTCCCGCGCCCTCCACCTCTGCGTAATTTGGAGGGAGATACGCGCTGGAAATGTACAGCTCCATCAAACAACAGTCTGGCTTTCTCCTGCGACAAAACCTCACGGCCAGGATGATGATGATGAAGGTCAGGAAGAAAGTGTGGAAACGGACACCAGCGCGATGATCAGATAAAACGTCAGTTTGAGCTGCCTCGTCATGAGACATGTCTTTCAGTTCTGGAACTTCAGCCAAGTTATCTGATATGAGTAAATACAACGCGCACGTGGCTGAGGAGAGGGCTGCCGTTATCTCTCACGGAGCCACAATAAGGTTCTGTTTCATGCGTTCAGATTCAGAAATGTCCGCTGCGTCCTGATCTCCCCGCTGTGGA
This sequence comes from Culter alburnus, assembly GCA_028476615.1. Taxonomy (NCBI): domain Eukaryota; kingdom Metazoa; phylum Chordata; class Actinopteri; order Cypriniformes; family Xenocyprididae; genus Culter; species Culter alburnus. Next base: position 119,381 of record JAOTNS010001566.1, on the reverse strand, counting down.
CACCGATAGTGAAAAGTCCCGGATCAGTCGCTTTAATAATGTGATACGAGAGCCACGCGTTCTGGCCAGAATCCGCGTCCACGGAGATCACCTTGGAGAACAGGGAGCCCGCCTGCGCAGCTTTGGGCACCATTCGGTCATGAAGGATTTCCCTCGGAGAGGGGTATAATTATCTGAGGGGAGTTGTCATTCTCATTCCGATATGAAGACACTCCGCTCACGTACTGCTCAGAGGAGGAGAACCGTGGTCTCTGGCTAACACGAGCACTCTTGAAACTCTTCAGCTGTTCGTAATCAAACGACCTCACGCATGAATGACCCGGTGTCCCGTTAATGGATAGAAAGGAGGACACCGGTGCGCCATTGACATCAGAGGACAAAAGAGAATAAACTACAGTGCATTCGTCTCCAGTCGGGTCTGTAGCTGATACTGAACAATAGAGGAGCCCGGTTTGTTATTTTCTTGCACATGAGCTCTGTAATTGTGCTCCTGAAATACAGGGGATTCATTCACGTCAGTACAGTCAAGTGAAGATTCTTAGGGGAAGATAAAGGCGGAGAGCCTCATCAGTAGCAGTGATGTAAGATTATAATCAGAGAGCAGCTCGCGGTCTAATTCACCTTGGTCACCAGAGAATAGTAATTTTTGATCGAAGGAACGAGTTTAAATGGACGTTCTGCTGAATGGAGCAGCGCACTGTCCGTATTCTCAGAGTCTCTGTCCTGAACATTAATGATGCCAAACTCTGTACCGGGAGAACGCGTTCTCGGGAACGGACTGTTCCTGACTTAATCACTATAATGGGAGAATTGTCGTTAACATCTTAATTTCATAATACTTTAGTGTCAGAAGAAAGACCAGAGCCATCCTTTCCCTCAATGAGCATTTCAAATTGGACCTCCCCTAAATCAATAGGACTTTAACTTTAATCTCTCCACTATTCTCATTAAGATCAATAATTCTTTTGCATTTCCCGAAATACGACTGAACTCATATGTCACCTCTCCATTTTGTCCCTCGTCAGCATCAGTAGCGCTTACTGTCACCACTACAGCGTATCTACAGGAGATTTTCAGGCAGACTGACTTTATAGACGGCCTGACTAAAGACTGGAGCATATCATAGCATCCAGCACAGTGACTGTATGGCTACAGTACTGATCTCCCGGTGGAGTTCCCGCAGATATACGCAGTGAAATTAATGTCCCTCTTCTGCTGCTCACGATCCAACTCTTTGTCTAAAACCAACTCAATATTTTTGCCACCATCCGCCTTTGTATTACAGATAAAAGAAAATGTTTCTTTTCAATCGAATAGCCTTTGTACTGCGTTCTTTCCTATGTCAGCATCATGAGCCTCATTCACGCGGAACCGAGCGCCTTACACAGATATCTCATTATCTCAAGCTTTATCGTATCTTTAGGAAAATTTGGCGTGTTATCATTATATCTTGTACTTGTACAGTGACACGATGTATCTCCAGCGGGTGTTCTAGAACTAATCGAAAATGAGAGCACATGAGTTTTTCATTCCAAAGCCCTCTCTGTCGATTCTCTCCGCTACGGTCAGTTCTCCAGTGTTCAGATTAATGTCACAGTATGTTTTCTGTTACCTTCGTATCAATACGAGCCTTACGAGATGACAGTCTGTTCAATCGAGCCCGAGATCCTTTGCTTATTTCCAATCACAGATCGCGTTTATCTCTCCGGGAAAGAATAGCTCACGTCTCCATAAGCGGTGTGCGCCATCAGCACGAAGAACAAAAGACCAAACATCTCGACAGTAGCACTGATGCCTCTGAAATCCACAAGGGGAAAAAAAGCTTGTTATAAAATCTATGTGTTTAGAAAATTATATAGTAATAATAGTAATAAAAATACAGATTAGACAGTCAATGTCGATTCTGTTTTCGATGTGAGCTGTGTAAGCCCTGAACAATGACATCAGGAACAGGGTGGAGTAAAGTACAATATGACATGAAATGATTTTACTGGTGAACAGCGACACTATGTGTTAAACTGAGAAACTGCATAACATTCACAACTTAAACAGCATGACTAAAAGGAACCTTGGCTGTAAAGGATTGGTGTTCGTTAAATGACTCAATATCGTGGCTTCTCCGCAACTCGTAACTCATCTTTGACAGGATGAGGAAAATGACTTTCGCTAACATAAAAAGCCTGCCTTGTGCTATACTTTAGCAGAAAATGCTGAAGAACACAAATGCAACATAAATGTATAACTCAACGAGCCAGACTCACTGTGCAGCACCATGGACAGCGTCTCATATGAAAATACCTTGAGAGGGATACAAAATCCCACATAAATATCAACGACACCTTATTCTTGCTTAAACTTAAGTGGATTACAATTTAAATGTTCATTGTTAAAGGGATATTTACAGACATTAGAATTTACAACAATGTAAAAAAAAAAAAAAAAATCAACTAAAGCTTATTGCCACATTTTATAATTGGCCAGGGAAGAGGAATGACTCGGTGATATGATCACGTGAACACGTTTTCAAATATATACTTATAAATATATATTTACTCATCTCAATATATATTTACCTTTATGCCATTACAAACCTGGGGTACGTTTCATGTACAACATGGAAACTGCTGCTTCTATCTACCATAGATACTGTAGTTAACTAGAGACTGTAGTAACATGGCCACACCTCAGTAGGACTGTCGTTAAGATCGCAATTAATGCAAGATTATTATAATTCATTTACACGAAACAGAAATCCTTTCGTTTTTATATCACGTTTACATGCAGTACTCTACTCCCATATACATGTGCTTAATACAGTCAGCAGATTTTTCCATACGCATCTTTCTCCGAAATGCTGCTGTATGAACATGGCATCTAAGGACTACTCACTGTTTTTAATCTCATTGTTTTGATTTTATGATGTTTGATTTATCGCGGGTTACCTCTTGGTCACATCGGGTTTCCCTACGCATTTACGCACGCATTGCGACTTTCAGAAATGTGCTGATGTGATATATATATATATATATTATATATCTATATATAGTATATATATATATATATATATATATATTAGAATATATTAAAATAGAAAAATAATATAAAGGTATATAATGTACTGTATGTTAGCTTGCTTATTGTGTCCAACAGCATGAAGTACTTCACATGGCATAGCCTAAAAAAATATATTTTGAAGAATGTTCATCTGGTACATTGGAAGTCATTGGTACAATGTTGTTTTGATGACAGATGAGACTATGGCTTTTAAACAATCTAATAACGACGGGGGATAAATATTTCCTAGTTTAGGCAATCTTGTATTTTCACAATGCTACATGTCAATGTATTTCTGCAAAAACTCTTTGAAAAGAAAAATGAGCCAATTATTAATGAATAGCCTATATAATTTTGAATACAATGGGAAAACGTACATTAAAAATATACAAGCCTATTGCACAATATGAAACAATGAATCAAATAATGAAATCCTACCTGAAACGAATCGTTCATCTCTGCATTAAGCCTTTCAAGATCTGCGGACTGACTATTTCAGAATCAGGTCTAGGGATCTTATTATATTTTATCTAGGGCCGGCCATGTCACTGCATTTTGCATTATTTTGTTAGAATAAGCTGTGTCTCAACACTGGCCATGTGTCTCTGTTGTTTGACTTCTGAACAGACGAGCAGATGGAGCGGCGCAGCGGCGCGCAGTGAGTCAGGCCGGAATTACATGTTCCTCTCCAGCGTCTCATCTCAAATATTGCACCCTCCTGCATGTCAGATGTAGAGCTGGGCTAAACATTTATGTTCTGAATTATTCATTCGAATTATTATTTTTATATATATATATATATATATATACTACATATTCTGCAAACATCAGATGACAACTGAGGTACCCTGTAAAACATATAAAAGAAAATGGGCAAGAACAATGTGGATTTACTGCTGAATAGTAGCAAATTTAAATATGACTTTAACATGTACAGGATGCTGATGATAATGCCTCAGATATATTTTCAAGGGAAACAAATGAAAACATTTTATAGTCCCCTCCCAGTCACTGTGTCTACAAATAGCTTACTCCAAAATATAAATAAAAACGTTAATATCCAACATAAAATAAATTCGAGCAATAATATTAACCAATTATCAATTAAAATGTTTTGAGATGAGATTCGGTGACACCGAAAACTATCTTACTATCTTGCTACATGCAAAGATTGGTTCACAATATGAAATACTACTACTACTATACTAATACTAATACTAATAATAACAATAATAACCCTCTGTAACCAATCAAAACCATAATATTATTATTTTAGTACTAACGCTACTTAACCGTCCTGTAGGCGTAGTAATTCTCTTAGATATCAGGAATAACAATTTATAAAAATCATCCGAGACACACATATGAGTATAAACTAAAATAAAACTGATTAATCAATTACTTAAAATAAAAAGTAAAATGTCATGCTATCACGTGATCGATTACCTAGTACTTTAATCTCAAAAGAATCATTTGTAAAAACACACCTGATATATCAATACATGTTAAATTTCTCAGATTCATATGATAATTGTTTATGAATTAAACTTTGCAAGTTAAATTAAACAAAAGCTGCTTATTTCTTCATTCTGAATTCATACACCTCAAACACTCACAGGCTGTGACATGTTTACAGGCGGTGGCGCTGCTGAGTCGTACAAAAACACTGTGAGAAAACTAAAAATCTCATTATGTGTCTTGGTTGAATATGGTTGATAGTCCATCAGATACGAGATGTTGAGGGAAGAAAAAAAGAAAGGAAATATTCATTATTTATGAATAAAGGTCATAAAAACAAAAGGCACAGAAGGTTGAGACTGTCATCAACCAATGGTGGTTTACTGAACAGTCACAGCTCCTTTTTATTTGGTCATGCAGTCTCAGAGACTATTTAATTTTAATGTAAAGTTTTACCTATAAAATTGGTTTTGAACTTTTTGATTTATTCAGTATGATTATTATTATATTATTCAGTATAATATGCATAAATGTACATTTTGTCAAATAAAACCATGTTTTAAAGTTTTCATGCTCAGTTGTCTTATTACTTATTGTATGTTACTTATTAATAATAAGAAATCAAATGCAACTATTAATCTGCCAGTTTTTTTTTTTTTTTTTTAACTGTGACCCCTTTCATGTACCATGTACCATGTATTCCTGTAGTTGAATGTTCATATTCTCTAATAAAAAACCTACAGCACCTAAACTCCTATTGTTTGTTAATATATATTATATATTATATATATATATATATATATATATATATATATATATATATATAAAACTCCTGATATGAAAATGTTACAACCTTAGTTGTACTCATTTGTTTCAATTTAAAACTATAAAATTATATTTGACATTTTCATGTCATTTAAAAGTATGGAATCATACTGTTACTGCATTCTCAGAAACCTGATTACATTTTAAAATTAACAAAAACATAGATCAAACACAATTTTAAAGGAACATTTTACATTTTTCACATTCAAGCACCTATTGTTAAATGGTTTCTCAGTTTTACAGACAGAACACACTGCATACATAGTGCATATATAATCTTATGAAAACATTTAGTAAACAAGAATCTGAACCTGACATTAAGATAGTGGTTGTGGATGAGTTTGGCTTTAGCATGAGCAGATGAATAGTGCTCAAACCTGCAACCATATGTATTTATTTTTACACACATTATTCTTACTCTTCACCTTTACTCCACACTGACTCATTCCTCCTGATGTAACTCAGTGATGAGAGTGCACAGAGAGTGAATTTTCTAACCTGCACTCTTATTCTGCACCAGATGGTGGATGGCAGTTTGTGCATGAGTTTTATTTCTGATTTATGGCAACCGTTCATTTAGACGTCACTGTGTCTTTGATTTGCATCTGCGTAGTCTCAGCAGGATATGTGTGCTGAGTCATTCAGGCTAAAAGAGCAGAACAGAGGAACACATAAACACTCACCTTACCTCAGCTCACACTCCCAAATGAACTGTGATAGACAGGCGTCCATGGGCCTAGCTGTTACCGTACAAAATATGTCTTCTGTGGAATCCATGAAGCACAGAATCAGGAAAAATCACCAGAAAGCAGATGTGAAACAGTCATTGTTTGATGTAAATTAAATTAATACTGGCAGTAGGGTCAAGACTCTAAGACAGTGGTCTCAAACTCAATTCCTGAAGGGCCACGGCTCTGCACAGTTTTGCTCCAACCCTAATCAAACACACCTGATCCAGCTAATCAAGGTCTTCAGGATTACTAGAAACTTCCAAACAGATTGAGTTGGAGCTAATCTCTGCAGAGCTGTGGCCCTCCAGGAATGAGTAGAGAACACTGCTCTAAGATCCATTAAAAAATGGGATGTTTTACATTTTCATCTGGAAATAAAACTGGTTAGAGGATTTTGAAATACCCTGAAATTAAATATTTGAGATTAGGTCACTGAAAAGCAAATCTGTGAGACTGACCATGTATGATGATATGTCAGCTCAAGTGAGGTTGTCATTGACATTCTGAAATTCATTTTTTTTTTATATATATATAATTGTGATGCCCATTGTGTTCAACTGAAAAGTAAAATGATTCATTACATGAATGAACCATCATCAAGGGAACTCTGGACCCAGAGTTGTGCATATATAAAGTACAGTCCAAAAGTTTCTAAGATTTTTAAGTGAAGGTGACAGCTCAAAATGCAGTAATGGCAGTTGTTTGTTTTTTTCTGTTAACCTGTCCTTTATAATTGATGTGATGTCAAATAAATTGTGTTCAATTGAAAAGCATTTATTTACTTTTCCAAGAATTTCATAAATGTGGGGTGGGTGCAGGGATGCAGGGAACCATCATCAGGCATCAACTCAGGGACCAGAGCCAGCTGTTTGCACATATAAATACCACAGTATCTCACAAAAGTGAGTACACCCCTCACATTTCAGCAACCATTTTATATATTTCTCAAAGGGACAAAAACTATAGAAATGAAACGGTATATTTAGAGTAGTCAATGTGCTGCTTGTATAGCAGATAGATTTACTGTCTCTGAAAATAACTCATATACAGCCATATTGTCAAAATAGCTGGAACAAAAGTGAGTACACCCTAAGTGATTACAGCTGTACTTCGTTTAACCATGCACGCTACAGTCCTAATCATGTTCATGTTTTTGTCTGCTTGATAGGACCATACAAAATTTCTGTATCTGTATTAGAGCAGTTAAAATTTGGTGATGAGTACAATCTCTCTACGACCACGGGATGTTAACATGGCACCTCTGGCAAAGAACTCTCTGAGGATTTGAGATTAGAATTGTTCTCCACAAAGATGGGACTAGGCTATAAGCAGATCGGTAACACCCTGGAAACTGAGTTACAGTACAGTGGCCAGGGTCATACAGAGGTTTTCAAGACGGATTCCACTCAGAACAGGCCTCGCAAGGGTCGATCAAAAAAGATGAGTCCTCGTGCTGTGCATCAGAAGCTGGCTTCAAAAAAACAGATGCAAGAGTGCTGCCAGCATTGCTTTAGAGGTTTCAGAAGCGGAAGGTCAGCTTGTCAGTGCTCAGACCATACGCCGCACACTGCAACAAGTCGGTTTGCATGGCCGTCGTCCAGAGGGAAGCCTTTCTTGAAGATGGCTCACAAGAAAGCCCGCAAAACAGTTTGCTGAAGACAACTGTCCAAGAGCATGAATTACGGAACCATGTCCTGTGGTCTTGATGAGGACTAAGATAAACTTGTTTGGCTCAGATGGTGTCAGCATGTGTGGCGACGCCCTGGTGAGGAACATGATGCCCTCACTTCAGAAACTGGGCCAAACTGCAGTTTTCCAACATGACAATGACCCTAAACAAGATGACAACTGCTTTGCTGAGGAAACTGAAGGTGAAGGTGTTCAAGTATGTCTCCAGACCTGAACCCTATTGAGTACCTGTGGGACATCCTCAAGTGGAAGGTGGAGAAGCACCATGTGTCTAACATCCAGCAGCTCTGTGATGTCATTTCATTCATAAATCAATAGTTTATTCACTATAGTTATATAGTTATAGCTAAAAAATGGTAATAAATGGAACAAGACTCAGATCTTAATATGTCAGATAACACTTAAGCAAAACATGATCAGGTCAAAGTGTCTGAATAATTTTTGGTTTCAAATCTTTATTAGTTTTACTGGTAGTCTGTTTGTTTGAACTGTTATGTTGTATTTCAGTTTCCTGTGTTCCTGTTTCATAGTTTTGTAGTACATTTGTAGTCCTTTTTTCATTGGTACCCCAAAATAGTGATATGCAATATACAATATTGATTGTATCCAGGTGTGTCTTGTTATCTTGTCATCTTGTAGTGTGTCTGTATATATAAGCTCTGTGTTTCTCTTGTTGTTTGTCAGGGTCTTGTCTTCTAAAGTTATGTTGGTGCTTTCAGTTCTGTTTTCTTGCATATTTGTTTTGTAGTTGATTGTGTTCTGATATATTTTATTAAATTGCATTTGTCAATCTCTCCCTCATTTCTGAATTCATCTGTGTGACAGTAATTTTGATTTATTGTTTTATATTTCATTAATTTGAGATTTATGCCAGTCTATGGTCCTCATAATCTAGCAGAAAGGAAACTTATTGAATCTGTTTTATCTTTCTGTTTCTCCATCACTATGTTGGCATCTTCTTTTTCTGAATTTCTGTTAATATATATTCTTTATCATTGCTGTATGTGTGACTTACTATGCTGTAATGCAACTACTGCCTTGGCATAACTATTCATTATACTGTTGTTGTTTGTTTCTCACCACAAGCAGCATAAATTAGAGGAAATTTAAAACACAAACTGGTCATGACCCATAAAGAGATGCTCCTGGGTGTGGTAAACAGCTCCCATGAAAACAATTCCAGTTTAATGAGGTTAAATGGGTGGGGAACTCTATGAAGTTATGAGACTGTCTGTCAATAACAGTAGCACAGTCTGTTCCCATGCCTTTTTTCCCCCCCAAATTGTCACCTTTATATCTGTTCAGACACACAATTCTGAATTGAATTGTTGCCATGGAGATTCGTCCCATCATTGTAGTAACCATAGAAACAGCCTCCAAGATCAAATAAAAGAGAGGGTGCTGAGAAAGTAATGTATATATTTTTCTCTAGACAGGATTAAGCTGAACTCTTGAACCGTATGCACCAACACAGACACTCACTCGCTCTCTTTCTTTGATGTTAGATTAAAGAGGATTTTGAAGATGGGACAGCACAAACTAGTAACTTTGTCTGAGATGTCACATGTTAAATGGCTGGAAAATCAAAGAATAAAGACAAGCAATGCATGAGTGTTACACCCGTCTTTAACGGGAACTTCCGTTAACCTCACAGAGGTGCTGGAAACAGTAACATCATTAGCATGAACAGCAGACACTGCTGGAGAGAGCATGGTTTCAGAGCAAGATGTCTGTGTTAGGAAATCTCTCAGTGAATTCTAATCATGTCATCAAATAGGCAGATGAGCAAAGTGAAGTGTGGCGAATCTGAAGCTTCACACTTGTCTAGATTGTTGACTAGGTTGCCTGCTTGTCAAACCTAATATAGATGAAATGTGTGTCTATGGCGTCTAAAAACTGCCTCACAAATTAAAGAAAAATATCTTGTATATAGCTGAGATATAGCTTATCTATCCAGTAAAATATCTGCTTTACAGTTTGGCTCTACACTGTAAAAAATAATTATTGGTTTAACTTAAAAATGTAAGTTACCTGGTTGCCTTAAAATTGATTTGAGTTAATACAATGAAGGCAATTGGTTTAATCAACAGAAAATCTAAATATTATGTTATCTGAACTACACTAATTATCTAAGTTGGTTTGACAAAAGAAAAAATGTTATGATCACAAATCATGAAAATTTTTTTTTTTTACAGTGTAGATTGTATTTTGTACACCAAAGCTACTTATTTTTGGCTGCTGACATAGTAAACAGAATATCAAATTACAAAGAATTGTTTCAGATTAAAGCATATCATGCAAAATCATTTTAACAATAGACTCACGGACACAGAAACACTGACAATATTCACATTCTTAAGAAAGAAAAGTTAATTTATTTTGTGATTTATAAACAAAACACATGACCACTTTCCATATAATGAAAAACAAAAATTATAAAGAAGAGAGAAAATAAGAAAGGAATGAAAGTCACTAAATCACCATCACATTGATGAGCAGGTGTACAAAAGAAGAGGGTTTTACAACAGATGAGCGCCATTCAGTTGGACAGCACAGCGCCACCTACTGACCACCACCAGACATTAAGAAAGAATGACAGCATGAACGCTCACTAGATACAAGCATACACTACATATATTGTATTTTACATCAGGATGTTTTTCCTGTTTTTCTTTTTTTTTTGTTTAGTTCTTTGTCAAAGAAGTGAAAGAGTAGGGATAGAATCATCATACATAATTAGCTACAATATACAGTGCTAGTTGATCAAATGTCAAAGCCAAACACAAAAGTTTTTTTTTGTCTTTTTTTGTTATCATAAATCAAAATCAAAAAGAATAGGATAAAAACGAGAGCTTCAGGGCATCACACGAGCATTTACAAATACCAAGGTTTAGTAACGTCATAACTGTCCACTGTAAGTCGGTGCAGAGGTGTCAGTATGCAAAAGGCTCAGAGACGGTACATACACAAATCTCTTGTGTGAATAATGAATAAAAACTATAAACAAAAATAGTAAAATCATAGCCATCTATATCTATATTCATATATATCTCTATATAGTAAGGGTTTTCTTTCTGGTAAGGTCATGCAGCAGTCACGTTTGAGTAATTGTGACATCGGTTTTGAGATGTGTTTTTGGGTGTGTGGCATTAAGGTAGACAGGCAAGTGAAGGAACCAATAGCATCAGAGCACAGACATGTCATTGCCGCTGTAATCAGACACTAAAGCAGGGTTTTAAAGGCATGGGGTGGAGACAACAGTCTGAACTTTGTAGTATGAAAGGCTGAATTGTCATTAATTACTAACACTTTCATTGGTTTTATAACAACGTAAAGGTAATGTGTGTAATATTTTAATGTTTAAATACTAGTTTCAAGTGTGTAAACACTGGATCTGTCTGGTAAATTGGTTTGTTTGAACATCCCAATCAGCCTGACACAGCAACACTGGCTCATAACCAGTGGCTTGTTCAATTCAAGGCAGATGGGAGGAAATTGTGCTAATGGCACAGAAATTACACACATCATCTTTAACTTCGGTTCAAATGGTCAAAAAGCCACTGTTTTCACCACACATTTTTTCTCTACTCAATCTCCACCCCTTGCCCAATCCCACATCTGTCTTCTCCCTTCCCTCCTCTTCTGAGAATTAACCGATGAGAGACCAGCAGAAAATACAATGTCTTATACAGAGACAGAGCTGAGGTTGATTGGACAGCACTGGATCATTTGCATATGACAGTGCTGTGGGAGGGGCTTCTGTCCTCTGCAGGGGGGATTTGACAGGCGTTGTCTGCATTACTCCATACTACATGAGTACACCACAATGTCTAGAGCTAGCCTACCCAGCAGAGTGATCAAGAGAGAGACAGACAGACAGAGAGACAGAAGCTCTGTACAGTAGCAATAAAGTTCACTTAAAGCTTATAAAAATGGTGCACAAGAAAACCCCTGCCCTTCCTTGCCCAAATTTGAAAACCCCTAGCTAATATGTTGTGTTCTTTGCTCTTGGGGAGTGTTGGTCCTCCAGACAGCAAGCAGAAAGGAGCCGACTATAGGTTTTGTGTTGTATGATACTAGGCATACTGAGCTGAGAAAGCAGGCACAAAATTAGGGTTGGGATGAAAGGGGTCAAGGTCAATGGGTAAACTACAGGTATGAGGCAATGCCACAGAAAAATTCACGGCATGACCCTTTCTACAGAGGATATTTAAGGATAGTTTATGGGATCAAAGGTGTTTAAGGTTTGGTGAATCAACAGTAATACTGTTCACAATGCATAAACATTCTCAGCCATCTTGATAAACAACAGGGCCCCGAAGAGCTGATTTCTCATGAGCGTCACGTGATATTGACTCGTGAGCTTAGCATCTTTAAACTTCAATAAGAGTGAACCTCTCAGCTGCTGGTTAACCTCTGCCAAAAACCCAACCAGGTTACCAGTTTGAGAGCTGCTAGAGATGCACTGATTTTTGACCCTGTTTACTAGATGTGTGTGTCTATATATGTGCATGTGTGTGTATATATGGGACTATTTGCTCACATATATACTATGCCTTGGAGAACATTTGCTGGTAACCAAATTAAAGCAACAAAAACAAAAGTGCATTCCATCATTCGGTATACATTTTTTTTTTTTTTTTGTATTTCTTTTTGATAAAACACTGTTGTTGTTTTTTTGTTTTTCATTTGTCCAGGATGTGACTTTGTGAAAATTGTTTCAATGTCTGTTGTTTTAAGGATGTTTCGTCCATCCCACACCAGGAGAAGTGAACGGCAAAGCGTTAATTAGCGTTCTTCACTGTTTTACATACAGCGGTGCCCAACTGTGTATTTACATAAGCGTGTGTCCTACTTCCATAATCTCTAACTTACACAATTTGAATTCCTTCTTTATTTTTTCCCTCCATTTTACTACAGTAGCACACCTGAAGCGGCACACAGCTTACAAGCGTTTCAAATCAGATTTTGTCTCCCTATCAAAAGATTGGGAAACAAAACCAAGAGGATGAATAAGACAGACATGCCAACATGAGTCTGAAGGGCATTTTATGCGGAATAGTGGCTTGGGTGAATATTAATCAATCATATATCAGCTCATCAAGACCAGACTAATCAATTACTTTATTAAAAAGAAAGGGGAATGCCAAATGAGCCAAATGAGATTGGATGTGACAGAAAATCACTCCAAATTTTTCAATAAGAGTCAACTGCTTGAGCCTCAAAAATGGATCTTAGGATTAATAAATACACATTTTGTTCTACAGACTTTTGTTGAGACTTCTGTCTTAAAAAAAAACAATTTCCTAAGCTTTATCCTCTCTCTTTAATCATCATCATCTTTTCCTTTCTCCCGCTTATCCTTCTTCTCCTTCTTCTTTTCTTCTTCTTCTTCTCTTCCTTTTTTCCAAAACGTGATAAAGTCGCTCTTGTCATCACCGTTCTTGTCCTTGTCTGATGGAAATAATAGCTGGAGATCCAGGGATAATGAAGGCTTCAGGAGGAACCTCACCGGGTTTCAGGTGCGGAGGTCCTCCCGGACCCGGTCCGTATCGGAAATGCCAACTGTTGCTGTCCACTCCGGCGCCTACGGGGGGAGAGACCTCTCCACCCTCATTGTCTATGAAACAAAGAGAAAAAGAGACCATTAATTACAATCTTCAATAACATCACATGACAAGTAAAAATAGAAATGGACAGAAATATGACATTTTTGTCTCCCTTTCTTTTTATTGTTTATATGGATGATTTATCGAAGCTGCTAAACGACTGTGGAACAGGTTGTACGGTTGGTAACACTATCATCACTATCACTCAATATGGCTCAGACTTTGACATTAGATATAATACAAAAAAGAGTAATATGATGATTGTTAGGAGTAGGGAGGACAGGAAACTGTCATTTTCTGACTTTTTTCTGTCTGATATTGTTGTATGTGATGAGGCTAAATACTATAGACATTTACAGAGAGTGTCGGATGATGTATGCATGAGATGTATGCAATGTGCTGATTCGCAAATTTAGTATGTGCTCAGGATCTGTGAAGACTACACTTTTTAGAGCGTATTGTACTCAAAACGCAATGTAGCATATAATGATGGAATGAGGCTGCTGCTTAAGTTGCCACGATGGAGCAGTGTAAGTCAAATGTTTGTCAGTGTTAGACTGAACACCTGCTCTGCTGTGCTGATATTTGTGAAGGTTATCAGACTCTGCAAATAGCATAATTTCAACACTGATGAACCCGGCACTTAGTTCAGTTAGGTTCTGCTCCATTATGTGGAACCATTGGCATTTTAGCGTATATGTAAATATGTGATATTGTGGACTTTTTTTTTTTGTTTGTTGTTGACCGTGTGTGTCCTTAATAAAGTTTTTGATGATTGATTGATGATGAAGCTTCAAAACTAGATAACAGCATCATCTAATAATAGAAGGAATAGGAAGGACCTCACTGTTTTTCAGATGTGAGGAATGTCCCCCTGGATCCTGAAAATAAAAAACATGCTGAAAGACACTTTCCTTCTACATTCTTAAAAAAAAAAAGTTCTATATAGAACTCTAGCGTTCTTCAGTTTTAAAGAATGCTTCATACCAAAAAATTTTCTATATAAGGAGAAATGTGTTAAATAATAAAATGATCCATAAATCCATCAAATGATCCTATGATGTGAACCCCTAAAAGGTTCTATATAGGTCTATAGCACCTGTCTGAACCCTTTAAATGGTTAGTTTACCCAAAAATGAAAATGTTGTCATTAATTACTCACCCTCATGTCGTTCCACACCCATAAGACCTTCAGTCATCTTCAGAACACAGGTATATGAGGTATATCCATATACAGCAATATAATCACCACTTTCAAGATCCAGAAAGGTACTAAAGACATCGTTAAAAGTCAACGTGACTACAGTGGTTCAACCTTAATGTTATGAAGTGACGAGAAAACTTTTTGTACACAAAAATAAAACAAAAATAACGACTTTATTCATCAATCTCTTCCCTGTCATTATCCTTAAGCAGTTGACGCAGACATCCGAATGCCGGCTCAGTATTGGCCAAAGCTGATCACATGAGCAGCACGACACATGCGTGTGATGCTGACGCAAGAGCTGGCCAATAATGAGTCAGAGTTGTGACGTAGAACCTGGAAGTGCTGGACATAAAAAAACTTATGAGAATGACACAGAGAGAAGATATTGTTGAATAAATTGGTTATTTAAAGTTTTGTTTTTGCGCACGAAAAGTATTTTTGTCGCTTCACAACATTAAGGTTGAACCACTGCAGTCACATTGATAGATTTATCAATGTCTTTAGTTCCTTTCAGGAAACTTGAATTATATTGTTGATTATATACTTATTGTTGAAGTATAGTGTTGATTATATTGCTGTCTATGGACGAGTCATATACCTCTCGAATTTCATCAAAAATATCTTAATTTGTGTTCTGAAGATGAATGAAGGTCTTACGGGTGTGGAACGATTGAGGTGAGAATTAATGACAGTTTTTTTTTTGGAGGGGGGGGGGGGGAACTATCCTTTTAAGTTTCTATGGAGAACCTTTTCTTCTAAGAGTATATGAACACAGTTACATTAAGCCTGAGAGAAGGAAAACTCTTTGCAGTGATGCAAAAATAATCAACCCAACCTGTTAATTTTAAACAAAATCAACACTCTCATAGACACACCAAATCAATCCAATACACTGCAAACCACGAGAATTAACATACACACACTTAAGATGTGTATTTCTCTCACTTTTTAGTTGTTTTCTTCATTTTTGTTATGGAAAATAGTGCATTTTGCAGTGTTTTTAGGAAAAGCATTTTAAACACAATATTTTCTGTCTTTTAAAATGCTCCATAAATCTGCCACTGAACGCATGTGAACGAAACAGACCTTCTTTTGATTTATTTCAAGAGAACATTTACAAGAAATTGATGAGGATTCAGGATTCAGTCTGATATTTGAATTCTCAAAGTACAATGAACAGATCAAATGTTAATTTCCAGGTAGTTTAGATTTGCTTTTGTATTGAAAATTGTGATGTATTATACTCAAGGAAAACAAAATTGACCACATAAACTATCTTAACATATGTTCCTCCCCAAGACTTCTCCTCCAACCACCTGTCATATAAAAACAAAATTCACCATCCATTCCCACCAACCTTTTGTCCCTTTTTTGAATTAAGGTCGTCATGTCATCTTTAAATGGTGGTCTGATCTATGTATGAGATTCCCTGTACACCACACTGCTAAAAATCTCTCTCTCACACTCTCTGTCTGTCTAGTGAGCAAGTCATCTCATTTATAAAGACACTGGATCCCCACAACATCACTTAGTTTAATACAGTCAATATCTTTTGTCATTGTATCTGTGTGCAGGTCTTTGTCTGCACCTCACCTTTTGTTTATAGCTTATGTTGCAGTGAAGATAAAGATGGATTACAACCTCAGAAACATTCTGACTACAATATCAGTGAGTGAAAGAAGGTCTATATTGAGGATTGTGGGTGTGAAATGAGAGAGAGAGAAACAGGCAGCATCCATTATGAGTCCTCAGAGAACTGACTACCCTTCCAAATCCCTCAGTAACACTAAACGCCCAAATGGCTTTGTTTTCTCTCTTCTCCCTCTCGCTTGTACTCTTTCATCATGTCTAAATTTCCTCTCTCCATGCCCTTCCATTTTGTTTGTCTGCCTTTCTTTATACTGCCAGAATGATAGCTAGGCACAAAATTCATCAGCATTGGGGAATAACTAAATAAAGTAGCAATGCTATTAAGTTAACCATGTGTTTTTCAGTAGCATGACAGTAGCTCAGCTGGTACAAGACACTGTCATTATTTCTGATTTAGACTCCTTTAAATGCTTTAAATTATGAGTAGTTTGTGTCTTGGAAAAATACAGTTTCAGAATAGCAAC
The DNA here is from genome assembly GCA_028476615.1 of Culter alburnus. Lineage (NCBI taxonomy): Eukaryota > Metazoa > Chordata > Actinopteri > Cypriniformes > Xenocyprididae > Culter > Culter alburnus. The sequence continues at coordinate 102,694 of JAOTNS010001566.1, read as the reverse complement.
ACATTTCTTTGACAGCAACATCCTCTGCATATTTCTGTCTTGACTTGACCTTTCATGTAATGCAGTCTTACGACAAAGACACACGTCTGGCGGGCAGATAATGGCACAGGTTTAATAAGCTGCATGACAAGGGCATGATTATTATGGCCAGTGAAATATCCAGCTCATAAAACAAAGATGGGGAGAAAATCAAATCATCTCATCATTAAGAAAACAACACGAGTCTGCCGACCCCCTCCCATCTATATATCTCTGTATCTCTCTTTCTCATGGAGGAGTGTAGAACCATCTTACATAATGCAGAAGAGGAGGTGAGGAAGGGCAGTCTGAGGATGAAATGAGCCAAACTCCAACGCTAAACTCCTGAAGGAGCAGATTTCTGAGCACACTGCAGAGCCAAGGAATTATGGGTCTGTTTAGATGAAACCACACCACTTTTCACAACTGTGTGTGTGTGTGTGTGTGTATGTGGGTGTAAGAGCAGATGACAGCAGATTTGTGCTCATGCTCTTGTGCTTGAAGCACAGAAAATGGGCTGATCTCATATAATGTATACAAACTTTAATTCTAAGAAATATACAAATGTTAGATTAAAATACATGTTCAGTATATTTCTATATATCTATTTGCTAGTCAAATTTCAAAACTATAATTTGTTACTGTCTGTGCATATAAACTACATGCTTTCACGTTAAATAATTAACTAAAAATTGATTACTTTTCAATTACAGTGTGTGTGACGAATAAGAATGTGTGGGCATGCGATATTTATTAGATATTATGTGCATGTGGAACTGATTGCCTGTAGATAATGAATATATCTGATTGTTGTGTGCATCTTTTTCTCTGTGAGTGTGTGTGTGTGTGTGTGTGTGTGTGTCACACCTTGGTACGTCAGGCTCTAGTAATCCTGATTAAATATGCCAGATGGCACACACAAGCTTTCTCATGAGCCTGCCAAGACAGCAGTGTGCATGTGTGTGTGTGTGTGTGTGTGTGTGTGTGTGTAATTGGTCGTACATTATGGGGACCAAATTCATAGTAATACCAGTAAATTTTGACTTGGGGGGACATTTTTTTGGTCCCAATTAAGAAACCAACTTATAAATCACTGCATGTTGTGAGAAAAATGTTGTAATTTTGTGTAATAATGTTTGTATTTCTGTTTTCCATTAAAGGATTAGTTCATTTCAGAATTAAAATTTCCTGATAATTTACTCACCCCCATGTCATGCAAGATGTTCATATCTTTGTTTATTCAGTCGAAAAGAAATTAACGTTTTTGAGATAAACATTCCAGGATTTTTCTCCATATAGTGGACTTCAATGGGGTTCAATGGGTTGAAGGTCCAAATGTCAGTTTCAGTGCAGCTTCAAAGAGCTCTACACGATATATACTTTTTAACCACAAATGCTCATCTTGCACTGTTCACGTTGAAAAGGTCACACGTGATGTAGGTGGAAGTACCGAGCAAGTGTTTACAAAGTGAACGTGCAAAAACTACATCAAACAGCCTTTACAAAAAAAGGCAAAACAATGATGCTGGATGATTTTGAAATTGAAGGAGAAGAGAGTTTTGGAGAATGAGCTGGAGTTTTTCGCCCTACCGTGATACTTCCGCCTACGTCACAAGTGATGTATGATTTCCAACAGATTACATAATGCATGGAGCATCCCAGAGCTAGTGCAAGATGAGCATTTGTGGTTAAAAAGTATATATATATATATATATATATATATATATATATATATTTTTTTTTTTTTTTTTTTTAGAAAATGACTGATCATTTTGCTAGATAAGACTCTTATTCCTCATCTGGGATCATGTAGAGCCCTTTAAAGCTGCACTGAAAGTGCAATTTGGATCTTCAACCCGTCAAACCCCAGTGAAGTCCACTATATGGAGAAAAATCCTGGAATGTTTTCCTCAAAAGCCTTAATTTCTTTCTACTGAAGAAAGAAAGACATAAACAATTGGATGACATGGGGGTGAGTAAATTATCAGGGAGTTTAATTCTGAAGTGAACTAATCCTTTAAGGGCAGGGATGAATATAAAAACACACAAACATAACCTAACTGTAAACCATACCTAACCACACCTTCTTCTTCCCCCCCCCCAATTTTTGTTTGCTATCAAAGTGAGGACATTCCATAGGCGTAATGGTTTTTATACTGTACAAACTGTACATTCTCTCCCCCAACACTACCCCTACCCCTAAACCTACCCATCACAAACATTCTGCATTTTTACATTTTTAATAAAACATTGTTTAGTATGTTTTTAAAGCTATTTTAAATATGAGGACTCATATTTCATGTTTATGTCGTAATACCAGTGAATACCCATGTCATTATACACATTTGTGTCTCATAAATCACAAAAAGCACACACACACACACACACACACACACACACACACACACACACACACACACACACACAAAAGCATGTAAAATAAACAAACTCTCATATCTCCAAGCCTCAGAAAAGTTGGATTTAGAGGCAAACACTGACACAGACAGACAGAAAGCAGAGCGATTGTCCTCAGTTCACCCTCTTGAGCTGACTAAAGCCCCTGGCATGTTCTGGAAAATTCCACTAGACCTACAGATACAAAACACACTCACAACTTCTGCACAGCCTTTCCTCTGTGACACTGATGGACTAAAGAGAATGCTAAATCCAAAATCATAAAATGACTATAAAATCACTGGATGTCAGTCAGACCAGTTAGCACGTTTCTTTTCTTTTTGGTCTCTTGATACCGCTGACTATTGCTTTTTATTGATAGCCCTGTTGTATTGAATTTTAAATATGTCGAATTAGCTCGTTGTCAATAAAACGTATGTGCATGTTGTATTTGTGTTGGATTGTGAATGTGCATTGCATTTGAAGTGTTTCTGTGTGCCATATGGCGCTTTAGCAGAAATGAGAGCCTGTGGGCTATGCAGGTTGGCCCACCTGTAGAGATGATCTTTAAACAGGCAGATCAGGATAGGTCACACTCATCCATTTATCTCTCCATTCATCCATCTATACCCAACCTGCTATGAACCAGTAACTGCATTAGCAGCATAAAAATATCTTTCAATTCAAAACTGACATGATAAAAGTACATTTTGTATTGTCAAAGCATTGAAAACTCCCTCTCTCTTGATAATTCTGTATATTCTCATCCATCTGTCCCGTCCTTTCCCCATCTGATCTTCCTCTATCCTCTTACATGCACTGTTATATCCATTTGTTTCATTTTATATGGCATTCTGTTAAGTCTCTCGTTCAGCCACACCTCTTTCTTTCTCTCTATATTTTGCATTTCTCCCTTTGCACCCATTTCACCCTCCCTCTCTTCCAGCACCATGTTCGTGGTATGAATGGTTGCCGTGGAAACTGCCTTTTCCAGTGAAAACTGGCTGTGGCTGAGACACTGATGGAAACTAATACAGAACGCTCTCTCTCTCTCTCTCTCTCTCTCTCTAATGGTCAAATACTTCTCTCCCCTAGCAACAGAGGCAGTAACAGCCCCCTCCTCTCTGCACCTCTCTGTTTTCTCTTTCACTCTCCCCCTCGGTCACCCTTTTTTTCTCTCATTGTCACTTTCTCTATCCCTCTTTCCCTTAGGCTGCCTACCTGCCCTCTGCCCTCTCTCTCTCTTAAACACTCCATCACTAACATTTTACTGCATTTCGGAGAAACGAGACAGACAAAAAAAAAAAAAAAAAACTGTGATAGATGCAAAAAACAATAATAAAAAAAAATTAGAAAATGAGAGCGACAACATGGTCCATCCTATTTTCATTCAGTTAATTCTGCTGATCTACGCTTTGGCAGTTTTGCCCATCTGTTTCACACACAACATAGAGAGACGGAGCGAGAGAGAGGGGCGTTGGCTTCTCCAGTGTTTTGCACAGCAGAGCCAAAATGAAGCTCATAAAAATGCAGAACAATATTTTAATACACCACAAACCTCCAGCATCACATAAAACCAACCAGCACTACTTTACACCACCACAGACCTACTGACTGAACATTCACATTACTGCCTAAACTGATGATTCCCCTGCTGATGGGAACAAAACTGATGGTTTTATCCTCATGTCTAGCTGTTCTCATCTCCTTTTGTCTTAAAGGGTTAGTTCACCCAAAAATCAAAATGTCATACTTTACCAATCAAGCTGAACACAATAAAGGTGGTCTGTGTGATTCATGCACTACATTCTATGATTAATTCAAATGTATGTAATAATTCTCTGTAAATCTTATAGCCTTCAAATCTTATTTATGAAAAGGTATTTGCCATGTTTGATGCCAAAAACCACTGGTTTTTATGTGTCACATGCATGGCCACCATTGTATATATTTTTTGTATTTTATTTTTTGAGGTATATATAATAAAAGATGTGAAATAATTGCATATTAACCCTACTTTGGTGCTGTAAGGATATCACACAACACCATGATAACCGACTTTCTCATGAGCTGTTTCAGTGATCTACAGTGCTCGTCAATGTCAAAATGTGTGAGATGACCAATCAAATCAAAGTAGACAGGCTTTATTGTTCTCAGAGGCTGCTGAGAATCAGAATTCTGATTCGGATTCTGTTGTACGAATGAATCCTCCGCCATGGTCTTGTCAGTGTTCTCGTTACTTACTCTCGTCACGTGATCAGTGAACTCTGATTCCTGCTGCACTACGTACAGTGTAGCAGCTTGTGTTGGATGAGCTGGATGGGATTGAAGGAACCGATATCCAACTGAATTAAATGGTCTTTATTTTTATAAAAAGCAAAACGACAGTGGAGGCGTAATGCAAACATAGCGCTGGCGTGTTCTATCCTAATTTCACCCTCACACTTTTATCGCAAGACAGCTTTTCACCTTGACATTCTGAGTGAAAAATAAGATTTACGTAAGAAGCTAAAAAATTAATATTTGACAGCTGTTTTACAATAGAAATGTTAAATGACCGATAGAATTGAGATAAGTGAAAGATGAGTAAATGACAGGGATGTGACAAGACCGTTAGCTCTCAAGACGAGACGGGACACAAGATTGATTTCAAGAGACGAGATTTTTACACAGTATTTTTAAGAAATCCTCAATGATGAAATACATGAACAGAAAAATAGTCTGCAGGTGCATTTAAAATGTTATAACTAATCATCTTGTAATTCATGTCATTTCAGTTCTACTTTCTGAGTATGAATTATCATATGCAGTAAAAGACATTAACAATATTCAAGCACTGTAAAAAGTTTTGCCACAAACTCAATGTATGATTTCATATGAGAACTTTTGACCTACTAACTGAACAAATTGGTCATAGAAATAAAAACAGTATATATAAAAAATGAATAACAGTTTTCTCTTAGTCTTAAGTGCAAACGATAAGTGCAACCATAATCAAAGTACTCTCTCAATATTAAAAGTGCAAATGGAGACCTAAGAGCTAAGAGATGGTTACAACTATACAGCCCAGCCCTAAGATTGCTTTCATATTGGGAGATATTTGCATGCATCACGCAGCCGCTTTCAAAATATTGACTATTGAAATCTCGTTTTGAATGCACGCTTGTGTTTTACTTTCGATTTCGCGGTGGTGGTGAGCATGCATTCTACAAGATAAGACATTTGTCAGATGCTTAGGCTCTGTTGTGCAACAAATCCTCCGCCATGGTCTTGTCAGTCATCTCGTTACTTACTTTTGTCACATGATCAGTGAACTCTGATTCCTGCTGCACTGCTCATGTTGGATGAGCTGGGCGGGATTGAACTGACCATTATCCAACTGAATTAAATGATTTTTATTTCTATAAAAAGCAAAACGACAGTGGAGGCGTAATGTAAACATAGCGGTGGCAAATTCTATCCTAATTTCACCCTCACACTCCGTCATGGCAATATTGCGAGACAGCGTTTCACCTCAAGGAGAAATCTCATCAAATTTTAATCTCGAGAGATCTCGTGGCACAAGATCTTGTCACACCCCTAGTAAATGACATTTAATTTTTGGCTGAGATAATACTTCAGATGAGCAGGAGTTCTGATGTGGAAGCTAGTAAAAATATTTGTAAATGAGACAGATAAACATTGAATAGGAGAAAAAAGAGAAATAGAGATGGAGAGAAGGGGGGGGTAAAATCTAAAGAGGCTTATTTCTTTCATTTCCAGCCTTTGCTTTTGCAGTCATCATCAGAGACTTAATTAGAACAAATTGCTCTTTCATCACCCCGAGTAATTGCGCCCGTTTTGTCCTCTCTCCCTCTCTCCTCTCACTTTCATCTTATTGAAACTAAATTACTTTCATTATTCCGAACACCTCCAGAAGTCACATCATCATTCCATCCAAGAGGGTCGGACCTCAACACAGACATCCATAACCCTCATGCAGTTAATTAGGAAATTAAATATGCATTAATTGCATCCTGGTTCTTACCTATGACCTTGTGACCCAGGAAGTGATCCCAGACAATACGGTTGATAGGTTTATTGCTGCCTATGAGATGAATGCATGTCGGTATTGCTGTAATACTAAAATGAATCACATTTTGTGTAAGTGGATGTTTATTTAGTCAACATAATGTTCTACAATAGACCGCATCAATATTATATAGCTGCAAACACAAGCCTAGAGCCGACTCTTCATGACACAATTTGTTATTCTAAGCCTGTGCTTGTTGATTCTGTCATAAAAAACGTATTTTATCTTAATATGTTTTGCCCTGATGTTTGTGGTGATCCATTTATGAGTGTGTGCAGACATCTCTGATTAATAACCGAGACTCTGTCCTCTACAGAAAGACAGGTGATTCTTCAATTATTTGGAGTGCGAGAAAGAGAGACCAGGCAAAATGGAGATAGAATCTAATACTGTGGATTAATTACCATGAACGGACTTCTCCACAGCAAGCGAGGAAGAATGTGCGTGTTTGTGTTGAAATAGTCTGAGCTGACCATTATTAATATTCATCTCCTAATCGAGTCATCTCTCTGTGCTTTAGCCACGCTCTCTTGGTCGCTGCTTTATACTGAGCTTCTCTTTCTTGCTTCTGCAGATAACCTCCGCATCCCCTCTGACTGTGTCATTTCCTCTTTCAGCTGATAAACTGGATTTATGCTTGATCTGGGCAGAGCTGTGGAAATCGGTGTCACTCTCTTCTTCATCACATAGCTCTGACAGGTCACCTGAACGAGCTAAACGCATATAATCCAATGTTAAAACCAGGGGATTCCGCTATTATCAGACTGTTGGGAAACAAACTGCTACAATTTACTCAGAATTTTCCTGATATATATATATTTTAAAATAGGTTTTAAAGGAATAGTTTGCCCAAAAATAAACATTTAGCATCATTTACTCACCCTCAGGTTGTTTCAACTGTATTATTGTCTTTATTCTGTGAAACACAAAATGAGACATCAAACTCAGAATCTGAGTTGATTTTTCCATTCAACAAAAGTGAATGGTCTTGTTTGAATACAATGAATACAATTAAAGTCGAGAGTGATTAAAACTACCTTATCGACTATACCAGAGGTCTCCTAACTCCATCCTGGAGGGCCGCTGTCCTGCAGAGTTTAGCTCCAACCAGCTCCCACACACCTGCTTCAAAGTTTCGTGTGTGCCTAGTGAGACCTTGATTAGCTGGTTCAGGTGTGTTTAATTGGGGTTGGAGCTAAACTTTGCAGGACAGCAGCCCTCCAGGACCGAGTTTGGAGACTTCTGCACTATACATTCCCAGAAGACGCAAGTTTTATTCCTGTATTCCTATAGACTATAGACCAATTTGGAGCAGACATCACAGTTACTTGCACTTGCAGCTGTGTGTGCATAGTGGTGGCGGAAAAATGTGTGGAGGAAAATGGGCAAAATTCACAGAATAAGAGAAACAATTTTTGTTGTGCCTTTGAATGTCAGAATCAGAATGCAAAAAATACAGTCTTCATTTTAGAATAGTGTTGTTCAAGACACCCTTTGAAGCTAAATGCGGACGTTTATGTCACAGACTGGACTGATGAAACCTCCAATGATTAGTCTACTATTAAAGCATGAACTTGATGTAAACAGTAAGTCTACATAATATTCACATATGCAGTTCATAGGGGACATAGCAGTTACAGCATGAAATAATATTTAAACCTATAACAATTTACATAGATAACTTTTAAACATAGCCTATAACATTTTTATCTCACAACTTTTTTCTTGCATTTGCATGTTTAAATCTCCCAGTTCGTACTTTATAACTCGCAATTGTGAGTTTATATCACAATTCTGAAGGGAAAAAAAACTGAATTGTGGGATATAAACTCAAAAAAAGACAGAATAACGAGTATATCTCACAATTATGTTTTTTCTTTTAAGAACTGCCAGATATAAACTTGGATTTGTGAAAAAAAAGTCAGAATTATGAGATATAAACTCGAAATTACCTTTTTTTATTATTCTTTTGTTCCGTGGCTTCTATAGACTGCTAGTGCAAAAAAAGTTTTTTTTTGTTTGTTTGTTTATTTTTGTCCTTCTTAGAGCTTGGCAGAAAAATGATCAAATCGCTTTCCAACATGAGGGTGAGCAAATCATAACACAATTCTAATTTTGGGTCAGCTATTACATTAACATATTTTTTTACTGAGTTGCTGCCATTGTGAAGTGATATTTGCATCACTGTTCATTGTGGCACAATAGGTGGATTGCGGTATCGCTAATGTATTACGGTGGTTTCTGTGCTGTATAGAGTTGCTCCCTGAACTACTCAGCTGGGTTTCCTAAGGAAGCCTCATGTAGGTCATATTCCTCATATCCTGCATGACTGCAGCAGCTCAGCTCACCAAAAGAGGCCAACGCAGAGGAGACTGCAGGGAAAGAAGCAAGCGAGTGAAAGAATGATGTGAGATAGTCATAGTCTAGATCGGGACAGGAGCTGATAGAGCAATAGATGGTCCTGAGGGGTAATACCAGTGAGACTGTGAAAGACATTGTTATAGTCCTGCCAGACCACACAGTGGAAAATTGTATTGCTCAATGGTTGCTCTTTCGTAGCTATTTTCAGATAGATTTCATTCGTTCTCAGATGTATGGAGCCCCAAAAGGGACAGAAATCTGAGATTTGAGGCTTTTGCATTCTCTCGCAGAAAGGTCCCCCGAGAAACTTCGCGTTCACTCGCAAAAAACTCAAAAGGTTTGCAAGCAAACACAAAGTTTCTCTGGGGAACACAAACATTTTGCAAAGAAACGCAAAGTTTCTCAGGGGGAACGCAAAACATTTGAGAAAGAACACAAAAGCACTGACATATTTTTGTCACTTCAAGGGCTCTGTACAGACATTTCTGTACACAAATGAGTCAATAGTTGAGTATACAGCTATAAAATTAATGTAGAAAACAGCTCAGATCATTTAATCTTTGAAGTCAGAGATTTCAATTGAGCTCAATTTCTTCACAATGTTAAACTCAAGAGGAGGAAATGAACAAACATCTGAGAAGCAGAAAACATATTTTTGATATTTTTCAGCATTTTTGATCTCATTTTAATTTGAAAAACAACTAAGGAAGGAAAGAAATCTCATTTGTGGTTTTTCATTTCTTGATTTCTTTCTGCTCAGAGTTCAGTTCCCATATCTTACCGGGAGCACTGGAGACGGTCGGCCAGTTCTGGACCAGAACTCCTTGAGCACCCTGCATCACGGATGACTCCTCCATATGGACCGAACTGCGTACAAATAGAGGAGAATTTTTTCAGATTAAGACTATTTAATCACTTTTATAAATCAGTTAACAAATATTGATTTGAATTAGTTGGTTAACAAAAGCAATTTCCTGACTCTCTTGGTCATATACACACAATTTAATGTGCTCAAGAAGAAGAAGAGGAGGAAGAAGAAGAAGAATATGGGTGTTTTTTGTGGTTTATGTTGTTATTTTATGCTTGTAGGTAGGCCTACTGATGAAGTTTTATGATTTTTGATGTACAGCACTTTGGTCCATTGTTATGGTTTTGAAAGTGCTTAATATATAAATTTGAGCTGAGCAGGGTTTGTGCTTGACCTGGGCAGAATGATATATGTCGGTCTTCAGTGAGAAGTGGAATCTAGAGGCTTGGATTAGAGATTAAGGATTAGACCGTGATCTTCTCTGCAGTCACATCACCTCAGAGATTAAAAGCTTCCTGTGCACTCAAAATTTCACAGCAAATTTTTCTCTCTCACACAGACACAAACACACAGTTATCAGTTGATCATCCTGTTTCAATTGGAAATACGCCATGTTATGAAAGTAAAATGTGCTGCAAATGGCATTTTATGTTGAGTCCACATACACCCACATTTGTGTGTCTGCATCAGGAAAAAGCTTTACAAATCGCCAGTGGCAGAAAATCAAACCAAGCGGGAGGTTTCTTTTGCTCTTAAAAAGGGGTGTTATCACTTTCCATGTTCTCTCTGTAGATCTGTATGCAGCTGGAAGAGTGTTAAGAAAGGATTAGCTCGCTGTGTTCAGAGTGGCTGAAAACATGATAGGTCGTTCCATCACAAAATCAACTGTCATAGAAGAATGGGGGAAAATGCATTTCAGATGGTAGCTGTTGTTGAATGCCTCTACCACAATACCCTTTTCTTGCACCTTATATGTCATATATATGCTAATCATGGCAACATAATTTTGTACTAAGCTTATAATAACTGACTGTTGTCCCAAGAAACCGATTTCATACATAGCTGTGCCTCACACTCTCAAATCAGTATTTCATGTCCATTTATTTATTTATTTTGAAAGTATCTATGTAATAAGTGGGGTAACATACAGTGAGCTGGTCATTATCGTAATATAAACACCATTTAGGAGAACCATTTATCTAAAGTGAATTACACTTGAGGAACATCACAAGCAATTTATTACACAAGGGTGAAGAGTATTTGCGGTATCATAATGTTCAGAGTAAGCTAGAGTATTGCAGAAAGTAGGGAAAATGAAAAATGCAGAAAATTAGAGCAAAGAAGAGAATTTTATTCTATTTTTATGATAACGGGTTGACTATACATTATATAAAACATGATCACTATGCATTTGGTCCCTTGTGCAAGCAACAATACCATTAAAAAGTCTAAGGTTGGGAAGATTTTTAAAATGTTTTTTGAAATAAGTCTTTTCTGCTAGACTGCATTTATTTGATCAAAAATACAGTAAAAAAAAACAATAATACTGTGAAATATTATCTAAAATAACTGTTTTATATTTTAATATATAGTATAAAATGTATACATTTATATTTTAAAATGTAATTTATTCCATTGATCAAAGCTGAATTTTCAGCATCATTACTCCAGTCTTCAGTGTCACATGATCCTTCAGAAATCATTTTAACATGCTGATTTGCTGCTCAAGAAACATTTCTGATTATTATCAATGTTGAAAATGTTGAAAATTATCAATGTTGTGTTGAATATAAATAATATTCAAAAGTTCAAAAGAACATTTATTTAAAACAGTAAGGACATTTATAATTTATAACGCTACAAAACATCTGTCACTTTTGATCAATCTCACAGAATAAAGGCATTCGTTCTAGCAAAAAAAGAAAAAAAAATTGTACAGATTTCAAACTTTTGAACAGTAAAAGATAAATAGCATTGGTAATCTCCTCAATTCTATTTGATTATTTAAGCATACCAGTCATTAGTTTATTTAACTCTTCAAGGGATAGATAAATAGTATGCATAGTTCATGTATTTTCAAATGTGAATTCTAAAATACAAGTTTTAATACGTTGTGACAATTAACCACTAAACTGTTAAAACCCCATCCAAAAACAGAATGCATGCAGAACAGACAGTGAGGGGTGGAAAACCACCATTTTATTTGCCCCCCTCTCGCTCTTTCTCTGACGAATGTTTGCAGTCCAAGGTCAGGCGGTTACTGCTGCTATTACATGCTGTGTGTGTGTGTGTGTGTGTGTGTGTGTGTGTGTGTGTGTGTGTGTGTGTGTGTGGAAGCCATTTTAAAGAGCTGTGAAGCAGCAGTCAGTAAGGCTAATACATTATTAATGAGAAACACTGGACTAAATACATGATCCTCAGCTAATGTTCAAACATCCTCCCTCTCTCTTTCTTCCTGTCTGCCTCTCCTTCCCTCTGTCCATTTCTGCCTGCATATCAATGTCATTGCATCCTTCACTGATCATTTCTTTTTAAAATCTCAAAAGCTATACTTTGGACTAAAATCTGTTTGTCTGTGGTGTAAAAAAGTACCGCTTTTAAGAGAGAATATTTCAGAACATTTTCTGAAGATAATATAAATAATGTTTGCCCTTGCAAGTCTCACTCGGGTTGTCAGGCCATTGCTAAGGTATTCTCACTGGCTTTAAAGGGTTAGTTCACCCAAAAATGTCTGTCATTTATTACTTACCCTCATGCCGTTGCACACCCGTAAGACCTTCATTAATCTTCGGAACACAAATTAAGATATTTTAGTTGAAATCCGATGGCTCCGTGAAGCCTCCATAGGGAGCAATGGACACTTCCTCTCTCAAGATCCATAAAGGTACTATTCGATTTCAAACACTGCTTCATGAAGTATTGGAGCATAAATGAATCAGTGTATCGAATCTGCTGTTCGGAGCGCAAAAGTCACGTGATTTCAGCCGTTGGCAATTTGACACGCGGTCTGAATCATGATTTGACACACTGATTCATTTGTGCTCCGAAGCTTCCTGAAGCAGTGTTTTGAAATCGGCCATCACTAAATAAGTCGTTATTTTGTTTTTTTGGTGCTCCAAAAATATTCTCGTTGCTTTATAATATTAATATTGAACCACTGTACTTACATGAACTGATTTAAATATGTTTTTAGTACCTTTATGGATCTTGAGAGAGGAAATGTCATTGCTCCCTATGGAGGCCTCACGAAGCCAACGGATTTCAACTAAAATATCTTAATTTGTGTTCCGAAGATTAACGAAGGTCTTACGGGTGTGGAACGGCATGAGGGTGAGTAATAAATGACAGAATTTTCATTTTTGGGTGATCTAACCCTTTAACACATTGCTGTGTGGTTGCTAGGATGTTGTGGTTCAAATCTCTATGATATTCTATTTCTTGGATATGGCTTGGATCCCTACAGGTTGTTAAAAACCAGTCTGATCATTTAGTAAAGTAACTGCCTATCTTACCATTTGAGGTATTGTTCATGACACAAACTGTTGCACTTCAAAATACTTGAGTTTTAAGGTTAAAATCCTAAACTCTAAATATGAGCAATAGTGAATATTAATAACACAAAAAGCTGCTGACATTACAAAGAAACCACCAATGAAACCCTTATAAATCTGCCTTAAACTCAATAAGCAAAAGAAAGCAAGAGCATCATTAATGTAAAATTAATTTTGCTCTGGTTTCTCCAAGCACATAAATTGTGAGACAGGAATCTGATTTAATGCATGAGAATGATTTGCGTGGCTGCATTAGCTCTCATTAAACCCTGCTGTAATTAGGAGGGAATCAGTGTACCACTAATGAAGAACAGAGGTCATTCAGTCACACACACACACACACACACACACACACACAGCTCTGACATATGTGAATGTGCTGCCCAGTATGTTGTCTGCAATGTCCTTCGTTGCCATCGTTTTGCCGACATGGCTGTAGGCATTACTTCAATCGCCACATGTGACCTACTTCTGCTTCCACGGAAATTGTCGTTGTACAGCTGTACTGGTCATTCAGCGGCTGCTGTCAGATCAGACCTTTGGTTGATTCAGAACGAGTGGTGGATAACTGTATCCACTGGTCCAGTGATTTATGGGTAATGTAATGCCAGTGCACAGTTTCCATAATCATACCAGCATCAGTTGTTTTTAGCTAACTTCTTCCATATGTAATGTCTGAAAATTACAGTCTCATAATGATATTCTATTCTTACCTTCCTTTCACTGGATTCAGCCATTTAAAGGAGTCATTATCATACATTTTATGTAATATTTTACCTGTGGTCCTCTTATAATCTTTATTATTATTAATATTATTATTATTATTATTTTCATTTAGTTCTTTTGTGACTAAGCAGTACAAATGTAGTTTTTTTTTTTATTATATTTTTTTAATTCTTACTTTGATACAATAAACACCACAAAAGGCAAAGAAAATTTCATCTTAATTCATATTTTATCATCCATCCATCCGTCCATCCATCCATCTGTCCATCCATCCGTCCTTCCATCCATCCATCCATCCATCCATCCGTCCATCCGTCCGTCCTCCAGTCCATCCATCCATCCATCCATCCATCCATCCATCCGTCCATATGTCCGGCCGTCCATCCATCCATCTGTCCATCCATCCGTCCTTCCATCCATCCATCCATCCATCCATCCATCCATCCCATCCGTCCATCCATCCATCCATCCGTCCATCCATCCATCCATCATCCATCCATCCATCCATCCATCCATCCATCCATCCATCCGTCCATCATCCATCCATCCATCCATCCATCCTCCATCCATCCATCCCCATCCATCTGTCCTTCCATCCATCCGTCCATCCATCCGTCCTTCCATCCATCCATCCATCCATCCATCCATCCATCCATCCATCCATCCATCCATCCACCATCCATTCCATCCATCCTCATCCATCCATCATCCGTCCTTCCATCCATTCCATCCATTCACCATCCATCCATAGGTCCGAACATCTGTCACCATCCAGCATCCATCTGTCTGTCCGTCTGTCCATCCATCCATCCATCCATCCATCCATCCATCCATCCATCCTTCTATCCACCCGTCCTTTTATCCATCCATCCATCCATCCATCCATCCATCTATTCAATTTATTTATGCCCCCTTTAAAGTAATGTGGCATGTTCAGTAGATGCAACAAAAACGAAAAATTAAGACAACAAAACCAATCATGTCATACCTTTGCATTCCTGCTCTGAGAGATGCTGAATATCTCCAGTCTGCACTGGGAACTTTAGGCTGAGAAAGACAAAGACAGACAAAGAGAGAGAAAGAGATGACTTTAAGCGCTGGGACGGATCAAAAAACCAATATTATCTCATTAATTAATCATGCTGGACTGTAGTCATAAGGTCATGATGGCTGCAAGACTGTGGCTTTTGGAGGAAAGGGTTAGATTTAGGTCAAGATTTCATCCATGTCTTAAACACACACACACACTCAGACACACAAACATTAATGATAAATTGAGATGCTCATCAACCAAAAGATCTGAACCAGCCAGACCGACCATTCAAACATACCGACAAAGAGATGAATCAAGGTCATACAAATGCCTGGAGGAGCATTAGCAGGGGGGTGAGATCGATCTGAATGAGTCTCCTCAGGGAGAGAGAAACTGAGGCATATCTGCTCAAAATGCACATTGTGAGTGGATGCTATGAAGCTGTTCAAGAACATGTCTAGGTTATATTCACTCCAAAATCAAAAGAAAACAAATATGATTAATAACATTAGAAATAAATGTATAACATTATATTTTGAGGTGAATCTTTATGTTCACCAAGGTGTTGTATGATATCTGCTACTTTACAATCATGAACTGTAAAATCCACCTGCATTAAAATGACACAGGAGGACATTTCAGCCTGCAGATCTTATACTATCAACTATTGGATACTTAAAAGGCAGGCATTGTCCTCATCATCCTTATGTCACTTATATTTTTCTCTCTCACACACTCATCTCCTGCTGGACATTCATCAATGTGAAATCCAATTCTCAGTGTAATCAACAGGGCCTGCTTTTCCTCCACAACACGCAAACACACACATCCATCATAGAAGCCTGCAAAACAACTACAATACACACCTGCTACCGGTCAAGCAAAAACATCATATACTGTACAAACACTAATGTTCAATCTAGCTGGAACCTTTCATAGATTCTGTACAAACACTCAAATAAAACCTTTTCCATATAAAGACTGAATATAAATCAGCTACAAATCCCCTGCAAGAGTTTGTACCAGCGCCATAACGACCACATTTCAAGGGCCAAACATATAATACCAAGAGAAAAACATGTAAATAAAAACAACAAAACCATCTGATGCACCGATTGTGTTTGCAACGTTCTCTAAACAAACCCAGGTGTGAATGTACAATGACTCATTCAACACGAGTAAATAAGGACATGCAGATGGAAGATGTTTTGAAAGATTTTGGATGAAGAATACAAGGGTTAAATATAGGGCTGCACGATATTGAAAAAACATGCGATATAAAATAACTTGTTAATGCGATA
Source organism: Culter alburnus (assembly GCA_028476615.1). Taxonomy (NCBI): domain Eukaryota; kingdom Metazoa; phylum Chordata; class Actinopteri; order Cypriniformes; family Xenocyprididae; genus Culter; species Culter alburnus. The sequence continues at coordinate 86,430 of JAOTNS010001566.1, read as the reverse complement.
TTCAATATGCGATAAGATAATGCTTTGTAAGTGTGTAAAATAAATGTACATTTTATTTAAATATATTTAAAAACTGAAAATGATATAACCAACATACATGTTGAAGAAGAAAGCATCCCTACAACTTCTGAAAGTAAACAGCAGTGTTTTACTTAAGCTTTACATAAAAAGTGTTAGGGTTAGGGTTTCAGGTATACATTAGATTTTTTTAACAACAGAAACTGAATAATCAAATGTAAAGATAAAACACTGCTTAGTCTTCACTGTTTGAATTAAATACATATTGATTATTAAAGCTACAAAAGTTTTTCATTCAAGAGCAGTGAGTGATTTTCTCTTAAGCAGGTTTTATTAGGCTGCTGTCACTTTAAGAGCTGCACGGATCCAAATATATTGTTACACACATGATTTCCTTCTCAACTGTTTACTCCACTTAAGACATAACTGACTGTGTTTACATGAATACTCACATTTTGACATAATTTTCTGTGTATTTGGCGATGTAACACATATGTCATGTGTCCAGTTTACTCTGCTGCGACCTAAAACTTATAGTATTAAAATCACGCAGTTAATACAAGCCGTTGCGATGTGCACATTGTGACATGTACATTTGCGATATTTCAATAATTCGAATATCGTACAGCCCTTGTTAAATCATATGCAGAACTACAAATTACACACTCAAATATAGTGAATACAAAAAACGAGCGAGTTGCTGAGCTAAGAAACTGGGGATCTGTTTTTTATTCATCTCACAGGTCTTTGATTTATCACTCACTATGTGTGTGTGGTGTGAGGAGAGGCAGATAATGAGTTCAGTCTGATCTCGTCTCACCAGCAGTTCCTTACTCTCTTTTTCTCATTTTCTCTCTCTCTCAGTTCCCTTCTGAGTGGACACACCTCGCCTAGATACAGCATTCGCACCTCTGCACCAACCAATCACAATCCTTCCTTCCTTTTCTTTCCAAACCAAACCGCCCAATCAGCCACCAGAAAGCACTCCACTGCCACTTAATCACACACTGGGAGAACAAACATGACTGACATTTAATGAGAACAGCTGAAATGAGCCAGTAATTACTTCACAAATAAGAGGCGCTCACACAGAGAAACGTTTTCACATCCAGTAATCCCTGAAACACTCACAACTTGATCAAAAACACAACATAAATGCACTCAGTTTGTAATGATGATCTCTGGTGAACAGAGCAGATACAGAAAGCTTCATTTGTAATAAATTGTTGGTGATACTAAGGCTAAGCAACCTGACAAAACTCTGCTGCAAAGATTTGCTGATGAGAAAATCAGTTCATCTGTTGAGAAATTATGTGTAATCACTGGGGCAGCCTGATCTCCAAATAAAATAAAATAAAATAAAAAATAGGACCATTAAGAGTTTTTGCACTGTGAAATTTTCATGACAATTAATTACATTATCCTTCCCTTTGAATTTTTCTTATAATTGCCATTATTCTGAATAGTGATTCTCATTATAAACTGAATCAAGTTTCTATCTCTATCTATCTATCTATCTATCTATCTATCTATTTATAAAGCTGTCATCAGAGGATCAATCATGCTAACCTGTGTTTAGCTTAAAGGCCTATCAATTGGTTTTGGTGGATGATGTCCAATATGAAGTTGTGTAACTAAACTGAAGATAGGCTGGAGAGTCTCTCTTGAGAGAATAAAGTGTGGGTACAGAGAAACTGGAGTGTTGTTTGAGCTTCACACCTCTAAATATAAACACACCCAGCTGTCCTGAAACAGCGCACTGCAGAACAGGCTGAGAGAGAGAGACAGAGAGAGAGAGATGGAGAGAGAGAGATGAGAGGAGAAAAAGTGAGTGCTTCTCTCTAAATCCACAACTGAGAAGATGCAATTTGATGACAGCTGTAAACAAGTGGAGAGAGAGTCTGATACCATAAATCACCATAACCACACACACACACACAAACACATGCATTCTGCAGTGCACACTAAAGACTGCTGCTGTGAATTAATGAGGCACAAAAAGAAAAAAAAAAGTAAAAATGCTCCAATACAACAGCAGGCATCCATTACCAAGGCCTGATATATACTAAGCAAGACACCTGAGCTTTCCAGTGCTGAAAACAGGCCTGTAGCTGTACTTCAAACTGTAAGCAATACAACTGTAAAAAATGGCTTTTCAAAGTTGTAAATAAAACAAAGATGACTGGAGTTCGTTTTTTAGTATTTCTTCAAAATTTCACGTTTAATTCACTGCGTTACTTGCTGTCTCTTTGTAATTAATTGTGAATTTTACTATCAATTTCTGAGTGAAAATTGTCTCTACACAATTTTTTTTTTCTGTGTACTTGGAAGCAACAACAACAAATGCCACTAAATCATCTACTCCTAAATCATTATCATCATATCTGAGAGTGAAAAGGCACCACATTAGCAAAAGAGAAGAGAATTTTCTCCTCTCTTCATGCATAGATGGATGAGTCACTTGATGGATGCTATAAGAGTGTGGGCACTGCACACACCTGTATTGCCGTAGCGTCGGGCATGCTCAGTCTGCGCACAAACTGCCCGCTCTGTCCCGTGAAGAAACGGTCAGCCCCTGAACCCCAAGTCCCACTCAGCGGTCGGCCCGTATTGTAGAACATAAAAGTGTCACTTCCTGAGGTGGCAGTCAAGCAGGTCTTATAGCAGTACGTTTTAGTTAGAGAGCCGTTTCCTCGGACCTCAATGTAGTGTGGCTCCACTTTCAGATCTCTCCGTAGCACCGCGGACTGTTGCTGGACCGTGACCCCACCAGCAGCGGCCCCAGCTCCACCTGTGGCTCCACCACCGGCAGCCCCACCACCACCACCTCCTCCACCACCACCATCTTTGGCTGCCTTCTTCATCGTTGTCTTCTTTTTCTTCTTGGACCCACAGCAAGGCGAGCAGGAGCAAGCATCTGGTTGGCTGCAGTAGGCATGGCAGCGAACAATTGCTAGGACGAAGACAGTGAGCAAGAAAACAAAGGTGGTGGCACAGAGGGCAATAAGAAGATACAGGGTCACTTCGGAGAACATCATTGTGCCATGTGGTCTGATTATGCGTTTTGGGTCTGGGGCCACTTTGGGTGGGAGCTCCATGACGCCGACGGTGATTGTTGTAGATGCGGAGCGAGGAGGCGAACCATGGTCGCGCACATGCACCGTCAGGCTAAAGACAGTGGAATTGTCCTCGATTACTCTCCGTGTTGTGCGGATCTCACCTGTGTGCTCGTGCACCTTAAACAAGTCCAGTTCAGGTGGGTGATGGAGGCTGTAGAGCAACCAGGCGTTTTCGCCAGCATCTAAATCCCAAGCCAGCACTCGTGAAACTAGGAAGCCTGCCTCTGAGTTTCGCAAAATAGTCTCTGTGGAGTGTGAGCCGTTCGACGCTGGGCGAACAAACCGCGGGCTGTGGTCGTTGGCGTCCATGATGTAAATATAGACAGTTGCCACCCTGCTCAAAGGTGGCACACCATTGTCTTGAGCTTTAACCTGGAAATGAAACTCACGCAACTTCTCGAAGTCAAACGATCGTAGTGCGTACACCTCACCCGTGGCAGGTTTGACAGAAACGTACGATGCCACGGAAATACCATGGTTGTTGTCATTGAGGACGGTGTATGTGATGCGAGCGTTCTCACCGGCATCGGGGTCTGTTGCTTTTACAACGCACAGAGGGTGCACTGACCGCATTGTTTTCTGCGACATAAACAGTGTATGAAGTCTGTTTAAAACGTGGCGGATTGTCGTTCACATCTGCCACTTCCACTCGAACCGTCATTGAGGATGAAAGAGGAGGCGTCCCACCATCCGTGGCTGTAACTGTGACATTATATGATGATATAGTCTCACGGTCCAGGAAGGCTGAGGTAACGATGGTGTAATGGTTTCGGAATGATTTGATTTTAAAGGGAGGTTAGGGGGAATGATATCCAAGCTGACCTGTTTGTTTTGTCCAGAGTCTCTGTCATTTATGCTTATTAAACCCACCACAGTGTCTGCCCGAGCGTCCTCTCGAACTGGGCTGGAGAGGGAGGAGAGCACAATCTCAGGAGGGTTATCATTCACATCCAGCACCTCCACCACCACTTTACAGTGCACTGCCACGGCACCTTGGCCTCGATCTGCTGCCTGGATATACATCTCGTAGCTGTTGGTTTCTTCATAGTCCACATTGCTCATTACTCTAATTTCCCCACTGTCTGTGTCTACAGAAAACATCTGCCTCACTCGATCTGGCGTGTACGAGCTAAAAGAGTAATACACCTCCCCATTGGAGCTCTCATCTCTATCTGTGGCGTTTAGTTTAATTACCAGCGCGCCAACGGGAGAGTTTTCCCGCAGTTTCACTTTATACACGGAGCTGTCGAAGACTGGCACGTTGTCATTGGTATCCAAAACGCGCACGTTGATTTTGGCTGTGCCCGAGCGCGGAGGCGATCCACCATCAGTAGCAGTGATAAGAAACTGGTGAGACTGCAAAAGCTCGCGGTCGAAAGGTTTTTTCAGCACGAGCTCTACGTGTTTTCCATCTGCAGGTGGTTTGGTTGAATCGAGCGCCAGGTGTTCGTTTGAGGTAAGGCGATAATGGCGCACGGAATTTGAGGCGTCGTCAGAATCTTGCGCGCCCTCAATGGAAAACCGCGCGCCTGGCTGTGCGCCCTCGGAGATCTCCAACTGGTACTCGTCTCGAGGGAAAAGCGGCGAGTTGTCATTTGCATCCAGAATCTCAACATCCACGCTGTGCTGTTCAAATGGGCTTTCTAACACCACGTCGAGACTAAGCGTGCAGGTCCCGCTGAATTCACAGAGCGTTTCGCGGTCAATCCGGTCGCTTATAACAAGCTTACCAGTTTTGTGGTTGATGCTGAAGTATCGCCTCGCACTGTCGGAGCTGATTCTGATCCGACGCGCTGAAAGCTTTCGCAGCTCCAGCCCGAGATCCCGCACAAGATCCCCAACGACAGTGCCGCTCTCCAGCTCCTCCTGAATGCTGTAGCGAATTTGTGCATCTGTAAGGACACTTAGTAGAACAATGAAGAAACATAAACAAAGAGGCACGTTCTTTTTTATGCAGCTACATCGCCCTGCAACAGCCATCGCAAGCTGGCAACATCCACAGACGGATTAAAAACCGCTTTTTAGAGCTCGCCGCGCAACAGCTCCAAACCACGGCATCCAAAAAACGGGCAGACTGTGTGCAGGATGACCAAAGTCTCCGCTGCGCTTGCCTTTTCAAACAGACATTTTCCTGCTTCATCCATGTTCTCTCTTTTGTTTGCGCCTCAGCTCTTTTTCTTCTCTCCTCTCCGCGAAGCTGACTCTTGTTTCCCCTCACAAGGGTGCTGCCTATCGCTCCCTCTCTCTCTCTTTCTCTCCTGTCCCCCTCCCTCCCTCACCCTGTGCTGAACAGGCGGGGGATGGGAGCAACGCGCTCTAACCAGCGCAGCTCACTGCATTTCAGCACCTCCGAACAAAAACACCGACAAGCCTATTAACAACCAGATGCGCCACGAAGAATTAAAAATCAAAAGTATATTAAGAAAAAGATAGCTTTCCTTCGCCTTTACAGCATTCGTCTTGTTTTCAAAACATTCTCATTAATATCGATTGAAAACACGGCTGCATTCAATCACAGAGACAGTGCCACCGCCCTTTTTTCATTGTCTCCTCTTCTCAGCGCACAACTGAGGTGACTAAATTGAATTCTATACGGACATTTTCATTTCTCATTAAATGACATTTCACCTTAATAAGAGCAGTTCATTTTATATCATCACAGCGACATGTTTGGCTTTTAATGAACATATAAAATACTGATTGACAGTATCCTGATTCTTTTTTTCTCGCCTTTCATCTCAGTACTCAGCGTCTATGCATTCGATACTGCTGACAGCTCCTATAGTTAGCCGTCAGCACTCACTGGCTGGCCACTCACTCGCTCTTCCTACTGTCCCCAAAACTGACAGATTAAATTGTCACCGATTACAAATGAAGCATCTCTGACTGCTGTGCCTCTCCCACACACTTCCTTCTAATCTCTCGCCCCTCTTTTGCTGTTATCATGGTGCACATTCACTTGTTCATTTTTTTAATGCACAAAACAGGTGCAGGGAGGAACCTTCCGATTCAACATGAAGCTCCTTTCCTCCTCTATACCTATCTGTCTGTAAAAATAAGAAAGAAAAAAAAAAAAAAAAAAAATTTGTATATGTGTACACATAGGCCAAATGCAATTCCCAAACCAGCAAAAGCATATAACAAATGAGAAATACAACAAAGCAATTCATCCTAAAGAGGCAAGTGCTGCAATACAAAGTTACAAGATTAGTACAGGCCAGAATAGATATAATATCTTGCTCTTCAGAGGTTGGGAAGATCATTCCACCAGTGATGAACAGTGAAGAGGATGATTCGAGTATAGCTAAATAATCATTATTTACACATTATGCAATACACACAAAAACCCAAAACAAATAAAATACGGATAAAACTGAAATACATCCCTTATACGGTTTGTGGGTCCACTTGTTGCAGCCTGTTCGATGCCGAGCTTCAAGTGAAATAATGGTACCTCACAGGAACCAATCCAAGTCTTTAATTAATCAAGGCTAGGGTGGGAAATTACATCAGCCGCCAACAGTCCTGACACTATATCTATTAATGTCCACTGGGGCTATTAGATATCCATTGGAAGCTATAAACTCTGGGCTGTGTATCTGGCTTTCTCTCCAGTCAGACATTAGCACACATCTCACACATCCGAGCCACCAGCTCACGCTGTCTCTGGGCAGAAGTGACCGGACTGTGGATGATCAACTTTGCATGATGACTTGCAACGAAGATGACCTGGGTCCATGTCGATCCAATTAAGATGTACAGTCGACTTGACCTAAACACCTGTCTTTGTAGTCAAGACTTTAAGGAATGCGACTACATAAAAATAAACGTACCCTGACAAATATTTACTGTAATAAAATGTGTGACAACAAGGGGCGTTGAGACTGTGATGTCTGGCAGGCTTTGCTGTACAAATAGCAGTGCTGTTTAGGCTGATTGTTCAGGCCGAATGACCTAAAAGAACCCTGTGCTTTGAATCATCAGGCCACAGGGCCAGTAAACACTCCCCCGCCTTCCTCCCTCTCTGCCACTGAAGAATCTGTGTGCCCACGACAAAAGAGAACGCAGCGACTAGGTCTGATCTGCACTAGAGTTTTTAAGAGAGAAAGAGGGAGGAGAAAAAGAGAAAAGGAGAAACTGGAGGTTTTACAGTTTTTCTCAGTCGCTTTGGCAGATTTTTCAAAACAGTCTTAAAGGTGCTACAGAGGATCTTTTCGTCGACTGAGAAACCAAAGACTGTTAGTGAGTTTTTGAAATGAGCGCATGCGTAAGAACAACCCCCCTCCTTCACAGCTCATTTCGAGGGAACGCCTCCCAAAACTTGTGCACGAGTATTGGAACATGAGTGTTTACCACCAGCATTCACTGTGTCGTGTTAGTGGATTCATTATGTCGGACTCACCGCAGGTAACTCATAATCTGCAGTTGTTACTCCTGACAAAAACATTGCATGCGGCGCCTGTGGAGTGTGGAAAGTTACTGGAGCGCGCAGCAGCGCACGTCTCTCACAAGGAACGTCATGGCAGTGATTGACAAGCCAGAGGGCCAATCGTTTACGCGATGAAAACACGATTGGCTGATGTTTTTAAGGCCCTACCTCGTGCACAGATGATGTATATTAAAATTATTCCTTTCAGTGCACCTAATAAATAGTCATTTATCAGTTAGTAAAGACAGTTTCAAGTAATATTGCAAAATGTATAAAACAAAACATCTTCTGTAGCACCTTTTACTGTAAGTGTCACAACTGTTTTCTGGAACATCAGAACTCCATTGCATGTTTGCAAAATGTATACTCACCCAAAACATTTAATTTGTGCTTCAAAACCTAGTTAATGTGTTAGTAAACTGGCCAATGCCAACAAAATAAAAAGCGTTTTTTCATTGTGTGAGCAACACTAGTCAAAATGTTTAGATGTTTTTCACCATGGAAATATTTCTTATATACAAATGTCATGTGTTTTTGACATGGTCTGTTTTCAAGAAGAATGTCATTTTGTCTAGAGCTGAATGTTCTTCTCTATCATACTGAGCTTTTTAGATACAGATTTCAGCAGTAGGTAAAATTTACTAGGAAAAGTCAGTACATAAAAATATATTAGGTGTCCTTAACTACTACGTAATTACATCAAAAACATGTACTTACAGTGTACTTATTGTGTTCTTAATGTATTGCAAAACATGGTAGCACTTTAGGCAGTCCCTCCAAGATTTCGCGATTCTGCGATCGCTGAATTTATCGCAAAATCAAGTAAACTCCGCAGTAATCGGAGGATCTTGCATTTTTTCTTAATTGTCGCAGATTTTCTGCAGATTTTGGACTTAGACACGTCCCGTGACGTCATCGCAATGCATGTTTGGAGCTGCGCAGCTCGGCCAATAATAGACAACGTGTCACGACTGGAGTTCAGAGCGCGGGCCGATCTCGAACACAACAACATTTCTACACGTGCGCTGAGAAGAACCCGACTGAGTTCACTGCAGAATTAATATATGATATCTGATATTTGATGTGATATCTGTGGTTTAACAGAGGATTCTGCGACAAATTTAACCTAAATGCTTCTCATAAGATTTCACAACGATGTTATTAATTCTGTGGTGAAATCAAGTGGTTTGTTCCCAGCGCACGTGTAATCTGGAAACCATGAGAAACATTGTGACACTAACAGAAATAAATTGTGGCAGAAATGGTCTAATGTTTTCGAGTGCTTTTAAGTGCTTCACACAACTTTTCCCAGCACTTCAAAGCTTTAAATATTGCCCAGTTTGAATGTTATTTTTAATGTGATGTCCAAAACATTATTTGTTCATACTTACTAGTTTGTCCCCATTTGTAAAACTAGTTTCACGATATAAGAAAGCAAACACTTATTTAGAAATAAAAAGAGAATAAATTACCACTGTTGTAGATGCTGCAGAGGAGCACTTATTGGCTTATTAGCCATTTCCACACCCTAGTATATATTTTTAATATTTATTAATAATAATAAAAAAGATAATATTATCTGCATCTCAGCTCAAGCTCAGTGCTTTTCTGTCCGTCCTCACAGCACTGCCAAATCAGGGGCTGGTGCCACCTTAGAACTTAAAGTGTTAGTTCACCCACAAATGAAAATTCTGTCATTAATTATTCAACCTCATGTCGTTCCACACCGTAGACCATTAATCTTCAGAACACAAATTAAGATATTTTTGATAAAATCCGATGGCTCAGTAAGGCGTCCATTGACAGCAAGTTAATGTACACTTTCGGTGCCCAGAAAGCTACTAAAGACATATTTAAAACAGTTCATGTGACTACAGTGGTTCAACCTTAAAGTTATGAAGCGACGAGAATATTTTTTGTGCACCAAAAAAAACAAAATAACGACTTTATTCAACAATATCTAGTGATGGGCGATTTCAAAACACTGCTTCATGAAGCTTCGCAGCTTTCCGAATCTTTTGTTTCAAAGTTGTATCAAAATTGTATCAAATTGCCCTGTGATTTCAGTAAATGAGGCTTTCGTTACGTCATAAGTTCGTAACGTCATAACTTTTCGAAATTTCAGTGTTTCACCACTGGGGGCGATGATCTCTGTGAAACCATGAAAACTGTAAATATTGCCGCCAATGTTTAGAAAAGCCGACGCAAATTCAGTCATTTTAGGCCGCAAAATCCTGAAATCCTGAAAGGACTGTTTAGGTTACACTTTATTTTAGTGTCCTTGTTACATATGTTACATGTACTTACCATAGTAATAACAGTAAATTGTGCATAATTACATGCTTTTAACCCTCAACCAAACCTTTATCCTATCCTAACCCTATAGTAAGTACATGTTGTTAATTAATATTACTCTGTACTTAAATATATAATTAGTCTGTAACAATGACACCTTAAAATAAAGTGTAACCATACTTTATTTTACAGTCCTGTTCTCCATGTACATACTATGCACTTATTATAGTAATTATAATAGCTGGGTAATAACTATGTACTAACCCTAATCCTACCCATAAACCTAACCTTAACCCATGTAGTTACCTTATATTAACCAGTACTTTCATATATAAGTACAGTGTAAGTACATGCAAGTGCACGTACTGTAAAATAAAGTGCAATCCAAAAAGCTTGTGCTGCTATTGAGGAGGGATAAGGGTAAGGTTAGGGACAGGTTTGGTAGGATTAAGGGTGGTTTAAATGAAGGGTCAACAGTGTAATTATAGATTTAATTACAGCTGCAATTACATGCAGATATTTTTAAAACATAAGTACAATGTAAAACATGTATATACACAATAAGTGCATTGTATCAAATGATTAATTTGAATGTTAGTACATGGTAGTTAAAGACACCTATAATATAAAGTGGGACAGAACATTTATATACAGCACATTAATATTTGTAGAAATGTATTTGTAAACTGAAAATTCACAGTTGCTTGTTCATTTTTACACACTCTATAACTGTATGTCTTCCCCGAACACCACACATTCTTACATATCACCCTATTGCTCTCCCATGACAAGCAACTGTAAATTTTCAGTTTTTATGTAACACATTCCTACAAAAAATAAACTGCTGTTGTTCCATGTTCAAAAATGGTAGTGATTGTGCTGGGCAAACTCATAAAATAATAAATAGCCAATACTAATAAATAATATTCTAGTAATATTCATGCTAGTAAGCAACTAGTTAAAAGTGAGAATTGTTCCTCATACTAAAGTGTTACCAAATATTCTTTGCTCATTCAAACCCAAATTCTTCACATCTATTCTTTCCTATTTTATTCTGCAAAGGTGAGCTCTGACTGCGCTGCCCTGACATTTCACAGACGCTCCCTGCGGGACACGCACGGCTGTTTACGCCCATTTGAAAGAGGGGGGACAAAAAACATCAGCCGTAATCTCGCCAATTATGCACGCAAGCTGATTCAAACACCTGGCCTTTCCTTCGAGGTCTGTCTAGCATGTACACGCGCACACACATTCTCTCGCTGTCGTTTTCTGTGTCTCATTGTGCTGTGATGCATTTGTACAACATTGACATCTCCCTGCTTTACCTGTTAGAATCGCATCCATCTGCTGTCTGCTTCTAATTGTTTTCCCCCTCGGGGTTTTAGATTAAGTTATCTCTCCTACTCTCTGCTCAAACGGACAAGTGTCAGACTAAACAAAAAAGACACTTCTTTGCTCCATCTGAAGCCGAAACTCACCCAAACAAGTATAATCAATGTTATGCAATGGATGAATATTTCTGTAATGGGAACCTTTTAATCAAAAACGAACAATTCTCATCGACCACCCATTCATTTGCCTTGCTCTGAAATGCGTCTTATTAAAATTAAAAGTTCTTTAAGGCACCGTAACTTCAACTATCAGACTTTCTACATGTAAGCTGTACATACACACATTATTTATCCTGGCATACAAATGTCTGAGACCAATTAAAGACTATTACAAAAGGAAATAAAGACGCAGAATTAAAAAATCTGATAGATAGATTTCTCTAATTTTGTTCTTAATTCTTGTAGACTTGACAGCATAGTGCAGAACATGACAGAAAAACGGTAATCTCCTCACCTCTCTGTATCAGAGTCTACAGCTTAATTTCCAGCACTACTCACTCATTATAAATGACTCTAAAATATTAACGCTGGATCATTACAGTGCAGTTATGCCCCTTTAAAAAGACATTCATTAGACTGCAATAATGGCTATTGTGCAGCACAGAGCTTTGCAGGACCAGCTTTGAGACTGTTGCACAGTTGTTAGAGGTGAGTCTGAACACTAATGTTTATGAGAGTGTCTTCTGTATAATTCATGTGTTGAATTGTCCTCACATGTCTTAATGAGAGTGTGTGAGTCAGTGTTGTCTGTCTACAAAATGTGTGTGAGTCAGTTTCGTGGCTTCTGTTTGACTGGGACTTCCCTCTTCATTGTCACTCTGCTCAGGGCCACGAGTGATGACCTCACCGCATCTATCATTCATAGTAAAAGGGTGATATCATCAGAAAACAACCATGCTCTATTCAAAAAACATTTTTTTTAAATGATTTTTGTTTTTATTCATGATAATATGTTATCTAATTTTTAATATTTTTCATGTTTGTTTTAGAAATATATTTCCTTAACATTTTATTTGCTATAGAAATATATAATTCTGTTTTTTTTTAATCCAATTAAATTCAAAATTTGTATTGTGCAATTGAATGTACACAACTTTTGCTATTTGTACTGATTAAAGCTTTGCAATGGCATATAAACTACACATACAAACATCAATTACACCTTTTATAAAGTTCATGCACCCAATGCTAAATTTTCTATATATTGTAATCATTTGAGCTCATTGTTTCTGTCTAAAACTAATACATTATGTTAGCGAATATGTGATTTGTATATGTACATTTCTGAAATGCATTACTTGGACACAATCACCTCTGATATCAGATCACTGTAAATTGTAATGTAGACACATGCATTTTCTGTAAAGCTACTTTGAAACAATATGCATTGTGAAAAGCACAATACAAATAAATTTGAATTGAACTGAATTGAACTTTTTCCCACCTCATGACACCTTTACTATTTTTTTTTTTTCTAGGAGACCAGAATATTCATATATCCTGAAATACCAAGAAGAAAAGAAGATGACTGGGTGTGTCAGTATGTACTGGATGTTGTCAAACAGAGCATGGGTAAAGTCAGACCTCTATGGGTACAAAAGAAGAACTGCAGGTCTTTACATCTCACATATCAGAATGCATTAGAGCCTGTCTCTTGCTCTTTTTTTAAACCTAACTCCAAAGACACAAAGAAACAATGGAATTAGAACAAATAAATCCTCTTTTCAAAGCTCATCTCTAAACACTGCATTGCTCTTATCCTCAGTACTTATGTCTGCCAGTCATCTCTTCCGTTTCTCTTGCAGTATAAACTATTTTTAAGACAATCTATTCTTCCTCCTTTTTTTCCTTCTCTGGCACAAACTGTCACATCCTGACCAATCATCAACATATGAGAATTTAATAAAGTGAGAAAGTACTATAATCACACTGAAACATTGTCAAAACAAATATTGGTAGCACTTTATTTTACATGTACTTATTACAGTAATTATAATTGTGTAATAACTAGGTACTAACCCTGAACCTACACCTAAACCTAAACTTAACCCATGTAGTTACCTTATATTACTCAGTATTTTCTTGGGTAAGTACACTGTAAGTACAAGTAAGTACACATACTCTAAAATAAAGTGCAACCCAAATATATTTATAGATTTCTCTAATAATTAAGCAAAACTCCCAAGACAGGCGTTCCTAATCATAGCCTAGATTTTTAGACAAGCATTCAAACTTCTAGCACTTTTTCAAACCGACTTTTAGGTACTGCAGAATAAATAAAACATTCAAAATTCTTTGTTGTATTCTCTGCAGGCACAGCTAAACGCACCCAGACCTCTCTTCATATCTGTATGCCAACGTGATCCCCGGATCTGCGATCCCAAAGCGTGTGTAATTTCTCCTCCATTACATTTCTCCGCCAGAGAACAGGCCAGGATTTTACTGAACACAAAACAATTCAACCTCTGGGGCCCTGATAAACCCCGCTGCCTCAGCACCGGTTGCCCTTCAGAAGCCTGATTCTAAAACAGACGCCTGTGGAGGTGAAACAAAGCTATCAGGCAATGCAGACAAGCCTCAGTAGTCCTCAGCACAGACAGAGTCACAAAGCCACTACTGAGGGCTCCGTAAATGTGTGAAAACCAGAATATCAAGCAGCCAAGTTTCCCCTTTTCTCTCTGTTTTTCTTTTTGCTGCCTGGTTATAGAGGCCAGACAACTGTGAATGCACATCAGGCCATCCATTTATAAAATAAACAGATATATTATATTTCAGAATAAATGCTGAAACTTTATATCAGTCAAATGTGGAATAAAGCTTGAGACAAAACAAAGCAAAATGTACCAAAATCAGAAGCAGTTGAAGATGTGAATTGTTCCATTAATCTCTGTACTAATAATACTAACTTATTGTCCAATGCATTAGAAACAAGTATTGTCACTTTCAGCTTTGCATAGTCAGAATTGTTCATAATATTTTTAAACATTAACAACACACTGTACACTAACAGTTGGCTTGCTAAGATTTTTCTTTCTTTTTTTTTTTTTTTTTTTTTTTTTTTTTTTAGAAGTGAATAGGTTGATAGAGTAATGCATCAATATGGAAGCTTGTTTCTGCCACTAAATAAAAAAAAAATAAAAAGCTAATTGCGGCTTTTTATCTCACAATTCTGACTTTTTTCTCAGAATTGCATGTTTATATCTCACAATTTTGACTTTTAACTCACAATTTTATTATCTCACACGCATTTTTTTATACACAATTGACTTATATGACTCAATATGACTTTATAATTCTGACTGACTTTATATCAATTTGACTTTTTTATCTCACTGTTCAATTTGATTTTATATCACACAATTTTGACTTTATAACTCACATTCTGACTTATAACCAATTTAAGAAAAAAAAAAAAAAAAAAAAAGTTTGTCAAACTTTGCCAGGTTTATAATGACCTACTGAAAGATTTTTGCAAAGACAAATGTCCAGATTTGTGTTTCCTATTGGTTCTCAAATTCCTTGCACAATTGTACACTCTGCTTTGTTAATATTCAGTACACATTACATCTTCATGTATAGGGCACAAAACTAAATTTTGCAAATATTGTTTCTGCTAATTTCTGCTAATTCCTTCGCTGTCATCTGGAGAACATATCACTATACTACAATGTAAAGGTTCTTCCAAGCAGAACAAGCTAATATATTCCCCAGATTTTATGTCAATAGTCAAAAGTCTGACCTGTACATCTCAAATGATAAAACTGCACCACTGAAGTGCTTTATTAGAAACAAAATATACCAACTTTGTGGGAAAGACAAGGTGATTAAAAAAAATTCATCATCTTCTCATATTCCTTCTTTCTCTCTTTCTCTGTCTCAGTCTCTCAATAAGCCTATGATAAATTCTGTCATGTTTAATCAGTGGCTAAACTCCCAGCGGCTGCTGTTTCTACACTCACCCTCCCAAGAGTGAATTAATTCAGTGAATCTGTTTTATTGTCTCCCTGACACCCTCATTTGTTTGCCTGATACCACCTGCTTCCCCATTTATTCCTTCGTTTTCATGAACATCCTCTGACACTATACTGTTGTTCTTTTCTGTTCATTTACCAGCTCACCACACCCTTTCTGCTCACACAGACTCCGTATGCTCTCTCCCATTTCCCCCCACCCCCCTCTCTCTCTCTGTGGGTGTGGCAAAATGCAGTATTGGCTAGTTATAAAGAAACAGAGCCCGGTCGTCATGACAACCTGAAGATGGAGGGGATAGGAAAAGACACTAAGTGCTAAGATTGCAATGTAACATCATTGTGGTGTGTGTTCAGATAGAATGTGAAGGAGACAGAAAAGAAGCATATGTCACTAACCTGTTTATGGAGTGACTGGTTGATAATTGTCCCACTGAACTGTGGGTCATGTGGTAACTGTAGGACAAACTAGGACAGGGCGATAGAGCAAAGAAATGACAACATTCAATATTTAAATTTGCATTTAATTTAGCTCTAAAACTTTAGCCAAACAGTCAATATTGCCAATTATATTCAAAATGTTTAAGGCTAAATACAATAGAAATTGTGTTAAAATAATCATGCCACAATTCAGAGTTCAAATTGATTGATTTGAATGGACAGGTTGAACTGATTGATAAGAACAGAGTTGAAACATACCATTTTATTAAATAACAATTAATTCAAAGATGCAATAAAAAAAATTAAAAAAAAAAATCTTTGCTTTAACGCTTTCATTCTTGCAAGTCATGATACAAGGAAAGATCTAATGCTGTAATGACATGGTCTTAATGGCCAATTTTCTAAAATAAATACATTAAAATAAATCTATCCTGCAGCACAACTAATGTTAAATCAGTTTCTGTCTGTTCAGGACTTCTCTTGCACTAAGTGAAATTGCTGAAATGTAAAACATTTAGCTGAACTCTCTTCTTCTTTCTATCTCAGTAATGCGCTCATGAAATCGATTTAATGCTCTGTACAAACCAGGGTCATTGCAGGACTGTAATGAAACCTCTGCTGCAGAACACTGCTGGTCAACAAATATCAACTGTGCAACCTCTTCTCATATTAGCAAAGTATCACAACACAGACGCACCTATACACTCACTCTATAAACAGCATGGCTATGTTTGCGGTTGTTGTCAGAGTGACTCTGTCCTCAGCAGAACTGGAGCACAGGGTGGGGTTTTGGTGTGATTGACAGTGATGATGTCACAGCTATGAGCTCAGCCTGCAAACCAAGGGCTCCTGCAGCGCAGAACGGAAAATTACAGTCCCTTCCCCCACTCCATTTCTCTCTCTCTCTCTCACTCTCTGCGTATTCCTCCCTCTACCTTTTATCCCATCTCTCCTTTCTCAACACCCCCACTCTCCTCCCTTTTTCTATCCCTTTTTTTTCTCTCTCCCATCCCCCTCTCGTTCTCCCACACAGGCAACATGCATCAGCTTGGAAGGAAAATCTCAGCCGGCACAGAGACAATAACAGAGCTGAATTCTGCTTTGTGTGGTTCTGCTCAACACAACAAAGCAAACACAGCAAAATCACAAACCTGCAGGTCTACTGTAAAACTTAATAAATAAATAAATAAATAAGATCCTCATATTTAAAGCACACAAAAGCTATAAATAATCAGTTGCTGTGCACAGAAGAGAGCACCAGGACATTATTGAAATGTGCGCAAGTAATGCTAACTCTGTTATACAAAAAGTCAGATGTTCTCGCTTCAATCAAAGCACACAATATAATTCTCTTTGGAACATTCTCAAATCATGCTTATGGGTCATCAGTTTTGTTTTTTGTTTTTTTCTGGAGCCATCATTTCAAATGCTGCAGTCAAATTCTAAGAAATTCATATTTGCAATGCAAGCTCATGCAATCCTTTAAAGACTACAGCAGAGACAAACACAACCAGATCGGCTTAAAAGCATAGACAGATGAAAGAGAAAGCAAACAATGTGGGAAATAAAATACAGGTTTAATTTGCAAAGGAGACAGAACTATATATAGGGATATAAGATAGCCCTTCTCCAAATTACAGGCTGTAGAAATTATCCTTAAGGCTCTCCCCTACTGAGAGGCCTCAGCTGCATGGTGAAAGAAAGAGAGAGTGTGTGTGTGTGTGTGCTTAAGATTTTATGCTACTGAACCCTGTTTACAAACTGAATCTAAATTAAAATTCCATTGGGAAATAGCTTGTAAATGGATTGAAAGAGAGAGAGAGAGAGAGAGAGAGAGAGAGAGAGGTTGAGTGTTTGGAATGAGAGAGATTTTAAAAAGGTGCACCACCAGTACTAACCAGTACTGTCTGCAGTAAGTGAAAAAGAAAGAAAGAAAAAAGATGAGGAAGATAATAGGGAAAAGGCATGTGTTCGGTAAGATAGCATTGGTAAATTCAAGCCCAGTAGCAGCATCCTTTTTTTTCCTGTTTATGTGTCAGAGATTTTCCAAGCGGAACACAAAAGCCGAGCATGGCCTCTTTAACCAACATGACACAGACAGCAACAAATCCGCTTCACGTGACAGCCGTCTGACTCTTGCTCAGACCTAGAAACAGCCGTGGTATCTCTGCATAATAAAGAGGTCAAACCATGTAAAAAAAGTAATAATAATAAATAACCTTCAGTAATAATAAAAATATATATTTTTTTTTTTTTTAAATCTGTTTACTTTGGCCAAACTAAAATTGATATTCAATAAGGCACCATTAAGCACACTGTTGCTGTTTGACATAGTCAAACTATATGCTCAATCCCAGTGTGTTTCAGTACCATGGAGAGCTCTCAGGCGATCTAAAAACGGCTCGTGGTTCAACAGGAGATGTCAGATTTGTGTATACACATAGGGAAATAAAGTATATTTTAACTGAACTAGTAGTGGCCCCCTAAAAGGTCTTACCTTCTCTTTATTAGGAAGTGTTTGTGTTCTGGTAAAAGTGTCTCCTCCATTAATACTGATCAGTTCTGCATCTGCAGGAGGAAATTGCGCGGGGAAAACTACTACGTCACTCTTCAGCGTGTCCGAGCTAAAACACACGTCATACTGCTGAGTAGCTTTGGAGTAAGACCAGCTCCCGTCAGGGTGTGTGGTGATCATCGGGGCGCTGTACCTGCCCAAACTGCCGTCTGTCCTGTGGCATTTTACAGCTATCAAACTGATGAGGCTCAGTAAAAAGATGACGGACACACACACAATGGCGATCAGCAAATACAGATTTAAATCCGAGAAACTCTCCTCCTTTATCGGCGCGTGTCTGAATGGAGTCTTGACGTCACCTGCGCTTTCAACAACCACAACATCAATAGACACAGTCGCTGACAGTGAGGGCTCTCCGTTATCACACACCAAAATGACCAGCGGGTGAGTTTTCAGGTCATTGTCACTCATTCTCCTCTTAGTCCTGATCTCCCCGCTGCTGCTTCCGATTCGGAACAGATTGTTTCCTTTGGGTTCAGAGATGTGGTAAGACAGCAGCGCGTTGTAACCAGAATCTGCATCTACAGCCCTGATCTTGGCCACAAAGTAGCCCGCCTCAGCAGAATACGGAATGTTCTCCGTGTTAACGGAACCGAGCTCGGAATAGGGCGCGAGAATCCCGGGACTGTTGTCATTCTCATCCAGGATAAAAACATTTACAGTCACGTTACTGCTGAGAGGAGGAACACCAGAGTCTGTGGCCTGAACTTTAAACTCAAACGTTTTCATCTCCTCATAGTTAAACGACTGTAAACTGTGAATATCTCCACTGTCAGAGTTTATACTAACAACAGAATATGCAGTTCCAGATTTGTGAAGTGGTTCCAGTAATGCATAAGTAATTTTGGAATTTTCATCTGAATCTGGATCAACAGCCGAAATAGTGTAAATGATTTGGCCTTTAGGCCCATTTTCTTTTACAAATATATTTATAACAGGATTTGGAAAACGTGGGGGATTGTCATTAACATCAGATACATATACCGTGAAAACGCGTGTGGAAGAAAGAGGCGGAGTCCCTTCATCTGACGCCATGATTGTGACATTATATCGATCAACACGCTCTCTATCCAAAGGCCCATCCACTACAAGAGAATAATAATTCTTGTACGATGACTGTAATTTAAAAGGAACATCACCTACCACTTTCCCATGCGTATTCCCATTCTTCCCCGAGTCTTTGTCAGATATCGTTATCAAAGCCACTGTTGTTTCTTTTTTAGCATCCTCCCTTACTGTGTTCACTTGAGATGTTAATGATATTTCTGGCTCGTTGTCGTTTATATCTAAAACCTCTACTAATATTTTACAGTGCGCGGACCGCGGACTCGCTCCTTTGTCTTTAGCCTGAGCATGAATCTCATAAGCATTGTGTTGCTCAAAATCCACACTTCCCTGCACTGAAATGACACCGGTAGCGGAATCAATTTTAAAAACGTTGTTTGTTTTGTCATCGCTGTCTTGGTGAACTAAAGAATAAATTATTTCACTATTCACACCCTCATCTAAATCAGTGGCATTCAGATTTATGACTAATGTTCCCATTGGTGCATTCTCAACTAGACGCACTATGTAAAGAGCTTTACCAAACACGGGTGCGTTATCATTTACATCTTGTACATTTATGATTATCTGCGTAGTACCCGATTTTGGAGGTTTCCCTCCGTCTACAGCGGTCAGTGTGAGCTGGATCACAGGCTGTTTCTCTCGATCTAACGCTTTCTCTGCAGCACTAATTCAGCAGACACACTCTGATCTCTTCCGCTTTGTACATCCAGAGAGAAATGCTCGTTCGGACTCAGCTTGTAGCTCTTTACCGAGTTCGCTCCAACATCAGGATCCGACGCTCTCGGCAACTGAAATCTGTCTCCAACAAATGCATTCTCTGATATGTTAAACTGCTTAGACATAACACGAAACGACGGAGCATTGTCATTAATGTCTAAAATATTTATCTCAATGCGAAACAGGTTTAACGGATTATTAACAATGGCTTCTAAATTCACTGAACATTGCGGTGAGGCAGGACAAAATTCCTCCCTGTCGATCCTTTCGCTGACGAACAGAACACCAGTTCTCAAATTAACCTCAAAATATTTCCTTCCCAAAACTGCGGGGATGTGAAATCCGCGTGATTCCAGTTCTTGAATATTCAAATTAAGATCCTTTGCGATATTTCCAACAAATGTCCCCGTGTTCACCTCCTCTGAAATGGAGTATGAGATCTGGGCTGAAGCCGTAGACAGCAAGCGCAGCAAAACCAGACAAATAGCAGTCCCGCTGAGAGGAATTATTCGAGCCATTACGCATCTATTTTGTAAACTCCACAAATCGCTGCAAAAATAATATTAACAAAACAGGTTCCATTCTTTGGTTTTATTCCATTGTACGTAATTTGTTTCTATGCATACAGCCGTGAAGGCGCAAGGCGCGCACGAACGTTGCAAAACACTTCAATACTGACACCAAGTGGCTTCAAAGAGAGAAATAGGCTATAACATGGCAAAATAAAGAAAAAAAAACTGGTATAAGCGTTAAGAACAATACAAATCCGTTTGTTTTGGGTTTACGCATTTTAAAGATTTGTGTTCAAAAAAATATTATAAAAGAAATGGGAAAAAAACATACTGTAGGCTATATGGAATCTCTTACCTTTTCTTTATTAGGGAGTGTTTGTGTTCTGGTAAAAGTGTCTCCTCCATTAATACTGATCAGTTCTGCATCTGTAGGCGGAAATTGCGCGGGGAAAACCACTACGTCACTCTTCAGAGTGTCCGAGCTAAAACACACGTCATACTGCTGAGTAGCTTTGGAGTAAGACCAGCTCCCGTCAGGGTGTGTGGTGATCATCGGGGCGCTGTACCTGCCCAAACTGCCGTCTGTCCTGTGGCATTTTACAGCTATCAAACTGATGAGGCTCAGTAAAAAGATGACGGACACACACACAATGGCGATCAGCAAATACAGATTTAAATCCGAGAAACTCTCCTCCTTTATCGGCGCGTGTCTGAATGGAGTCTTGACGTCACCTGCGCTTTCAACAACCACAACATCAATAGACACAGTCGCTGACAGTGAGGGCTCTCCGTTATCACACACCAAAATGACCAGCGGGTGAGTTTTCAGGTCATTGTCACTCATTCTCCTCTTAGTCCTGATCTCGCCGCTGCTGCTTCCGATTCGGAACAGATTGTTTCCTTTGGGTTCAGAGATGTGGTAAGACAGCAGCGCGTTGTAACCAGAATCTGCATCTACAGCCCTGATCTTGGCCACAAAGTAGCCCGCCTCAGCAGAATACGGAATGTTCTCCGTGTTAACGGAACCGAGCTCGGAATAGGGCGCGAGAATCCCGGGACTGTTGTCATTCTCATCCAGGATAAAAACATTTACAGTCACGTTACTGCTGAGAGGAGGAACACCAGAGTCTGTGGCCTGAACTTTAAACTCAAACGTTTTCATCTCCTCATAGTTAAACGACTGTAAACTGTGAATATCTCCACTGTCAGAGTTGATGTTGATCATGGATGTTACCGGGCCGCTTTTAGAGCTTTCCAGTACAGAATATGTTATCCGGGCATTATCACCTACGTCAGGATCTAAAGCAGAAACTGTATGAATAACAGCTCCAATCTGACTGTTCTCTTTCACATAAACATTAATGACGGGCTCTGGAAAGCGCGGCGCGTTGTCATTCACATCAGAAACGTGTACAGCAATGACACTGGTGCTGGAGAGAGGCGGAGTCCCTTCATCAGTAGCTGTGATGGTCACGTTATACTCGGACGCGCGCTCTCTGTCTAGAGGACCGTCTACAACTAAAGTATAATAATTCTTGTAAGAGTTCTGAACTTTAAAAGGAACAGAGCCCTGAATCTTTAAGGTTACCTGTCCGTTTTTACCAGCATCATTATCAGTTACAGTTATCATTCCAACCATCGTGCCAATCGGAGCATCTTCTTTAACAGTGCTCACTAAAGACGTCACAGATATCACCGGTGTGTTGTCATTCACATCTACGATTTCGACTAAAACTTTACAGTGAGCAGCTCTCGGGTTATTACTTTTATCTTTTGCTTGTACTCGGAGTTCGATTGCACTTCTCTGCTCATAATCTACATCTTTTTGTACAGTTATTTCTCCTGTTGCTGGATTTATTGAGAATGCATCGACATTTTTGTCATTGTTAACAATTGCATAAATTATTTCACCATTTAAGCCCTCGTCTAAATCAACAGCTTGAACGGTGATCACGTGAGTACCACGCGCCGCATTCTCAATGGTTCTGGCTTTATACAAAGACTTACTGAAAACAGGAATATTATCATTAACATCGACAACGTTAATTATGATATCTGTTGTACCAGATTTGGGAGGTTTTCCTCCGTCTACAGCGGTCAGTGTGAGCTGGATCACAGGCTGTTTCTCTCGATCTAAAGATTTCTGCAGCACTAATTCAGCAGACACACTCTGATCTCCTCCGCTCTGTACATCCAGAGAGAAATGTTCGTTTGGACTCAGCTTGTAGCTCTTTAAGGAGTTACTGCCTACATCTGCGTCAAACGCGTTCTGTAATGGAAATCTCTCCCCTGGAATGGCTGATTCAGTAATATTTAGATTTACTACTGATGTCTGAAATGCGGGTGCATTATCATCATTAATGTCAACAACATTTATTTCAAATCTGTAAATATTCAACGGAGAGCTAATCATGGCTTCTAAAGGCAGCGAACATTTGACATTCTGCTCGCAGATCTCTTCTCGATCAATTCTTTCTCTGACACTGAGAATACCAGTTTTTGTATTTAAATCGAAATACCTCGTGTTCGGTCCCGGAACTAAATGAAACCCTCGTACCTCAAGATCTTGAATATTCAGATTAAAATCCTTCACCAAATTCCCAACTGCAGTTCCTGGATTCGCTTCCTCAGACACGGAATAGACAAACTGTCCGCCCGTTATATTCCAAAGCCGACACAGCAAGTACACACAAAGCCAAAGCCGAAATTTTGATTGGCCTTTGAATTCCATTGTCTCCAGATCTTCTGAATATGACAAAATCGTAAAAATCCGATAGCATAGTCGCTGAGGAAATATCACACGAAACCGCGCACTACAGCAGCTTCCTGACACAATGGCGAATTCTGAACAAAGCCTCTCTGCTCGGGAAGCTACAAAATGAGGCGGAGCTTATAGTGGAGTTATGGAAATTCTCCTGTAAAATGGAAGGCTAGTGACATCGTGCGGACAACTGCAAACTCTACAATTTCTAAATAAAATATTTTGGTGTTTTTATTCTATCAGTTGTAAGAGCATTAAATTAAAGCAATTTTGATGTCTAAAATGGCAAAAGTGTCCACATCATTCTGGCTGTATAATTATAACAGTGGCATAAAACACAAATACTGAACAAGGTTATATAATAACTACAAAATTAAGTCTTAAAAAAGGGTGAACTTACAAGACAGGATAAGACATGGAACAGAATATATTCATAAGTATATGGCAATATCGGATAAAATAGCAGTGGATTTCTAAGAGCATTTGCGTTTTCAGCACCACGGACAGAGCGCGCTAGTGCAAAAGACGATAAAACTAAACCTGTGCAAAACAGGAATAAATAGACTTGGGAGAATAAGGTAATGGTTCATAATTAATTTTCCTCAGTCTTAATCTAAAAAATAATACTGAATAATACAACACTGAACATTCAAGTAGAAATTGCAGCTCTAAACCAAATTGAACAGAAAAACGTGTTTTCCTCACTTTTAATAAAACATTCTTACCTTTTCTTTATTAGGAAGTGTTTGTGTTCTGGTAAAAGTGTCTCCTCCATTAATACTGATCAGTTCTGCATCTGCAGGCGGAAATTGCGCGGGGAAAACCACTACGTCACTCTTCAGCGTGTCCGAGCTAAAACACACGTCATACTGCTGAGTAGCTTTGGAGTAAGACCAGCTCCCGTCAGGGTGTGTGGTGATCATCGGGGCGCTGTACCTGCCCAAACTGCCGTCTGTCCTGTGGCATTTTACAGCTATCAAACTGATGAGGCTCAGTAAAAAGATGACGGACACACACACAATGGCGATCAGCAAATACAGATTTAAATCCGAGAAACTCTCCTCCTTTATCGGCGCGTGTCTGAATGGAGTCTTGACGTCACCTGCGCTTTCAACAACCACAACATCAATAGACACAGTCGCTGACAGTGAGGGCTCTCCGTTATCACACACCAAAATGACCAGCGGGTGAGTTTTCAGGTCATTGTCACTCATTCTCCTCTTAGTCCTGATCTCCCCGCTGCTGCTTCCGATTCGGAACAGATTGTTTCCTTTGGGTTCAGAGATGTGGTAAGACAGCAGCGCGTTGTAACCAGAATCTGCATCTACAGCCCTGATCTTGGCCACAAAGTAGCCCGCCTCAGCAGAATACGGAATGTTCTCCGTGTTAACGGAACCGAGCTCGGAATAGGGCGCGAGAATCCCGGGACTGTTGTCATTCTCATCCAGGATAAAAACATTTACAGTCACGTTACTGCTGAGAGGAGGAACACCAGAGTCTGTGGCCTGAACTTTAAACTGGAAAGTTTTCATCTCCTCATAGTTAAACGACTGTAAACTGTGAATATCTCCACTGTCAGAGTTGATGTTGATCATGGATGTTACCGGGCCGCTTTTAGAGCTTTCCAGTACAGAATATGTTATCCGGGCATTATCACCTACGTCAGGATCTAAAGCAGAAACTGTGTGAATAACAGCTCCAATCTGACTGTTCTCTTTCACATAAACATTAATGACGGGCTCTGGAAAGCGCGGCGCGTTGTCATTCACATCAGAAACGTGTACAGCAATGACACTGGTGCTGGAGAGAGGCGGAGTCCCTTCATCAGTAGCTGTGATGGTCACGTTATACTCGGTCGCGCGCTCTCTGTCTAGAGGTCCATCTACAACTAAAGTATAATAATTCTTATAGGAGTTCTGAACTTTAAAAGGAACAGAGTCCTGAATCTTTAAGGTTACCTGTCCGTTTTTACCAGCATCATTATCAGTTACAGTTATCATTCCAACCATCGTGTCAATCGGAGCATCTTCTTTTACAGTATTAACCAACGATGTAACAGAGATTTTGGAACATTATCGTTTATTATACATTTCCAGTAACACTTTACAAAGAGCCGCTCTTGGTTTATGCCCTTTATCTTTCGCCTGCACGCGGAGCTCCACAGCATTTTTTCTTTCATAATCTACATCACCTTTCACCGTAATCTCGCCAGTTTCCGGATTTATTGAAAATGAATCGACGTTTTTATCATTATCGTGGTTAAGTAAAGCGTAACCAATCTGTCCATTTACGCCCTCATCTGGGTCGCTGGCCTGAACTGTAATAACGGAAGTTCCAGGGGGCGCGTTTTCATTTACGCGAGCTTTATACAACGTTTTACTGAAAACAGGAATGTTATCGTTCACATCTTCAACATTTACTAATATCTGCATTGTTCCTGATCTTGGAGGTTTTCCTCCGTCTACAGCGGTCAGTGTGAGCTGGATCACAGGCTGTTTCTCTCGATCTAAAGCTTTTTGCAGCACTAATTCAGCAGACACCCTCTGATCTCCTCCGCTCTGTACATCCAGAGAAAAGTGTTCATTTGGACTCAGTTTGTAGCTCTTTACTGAATTACTGCCCACATCTGCGTCAAAGGCGCTTGGTAGCGCGAACTGTTCCCCTGGAAAAGCTGATTCTGAAATATTTAGGGTTGTTTTTGAGTTAAGAAAATTTGGTGGGTTATCATTAATATCTAGTACGTTTATCTCAAATCTGTATATATTCAAAGGCGAGTTAACAATTGCTTCTAGAGGTAAAGAACACTTCACATTGTGTTCGCATAGTTCCTCTCGGTCTATTCTCTCCTTAACATGAAGAACACCAGTCTTAAATTCAAATCGAAATACCTTCCGTTGGTCTCAGACACAATTTGAAATCCACGCCTTTCAATGTCCTGTAAATTCAAGTTAAAATCCTTAGCCAAATTTCCAACTGTCGTGCCTGGGTTTGCCTCCTCCGATATGGAATACACAATCTGCCCATCTGTAAAAATCCCAAAGCGAAGAAAGACACTGAAAAATATCCACGATTTGAAAACACGTCCCTCTGTTAATGCCATTTTACAAAATCACTGCCGTGCAAGTTAAATCACTGAAATCTTCACGCATGTTTGTAAAACGTCTTCTGCTAAATCCACGAGTGGACTGTATCCGAGGACAATGGCGAACGACTAACAAAGCCCTGATGCAGGAAGAACGGAAAAGGGAAAATAAGGAGGAGCCTCGCCATGCCACGAAAGCTCACACAACAGTCAGATACTGACATCGCGCGGACAATTTTAACCATTGCATCAAGAAATCAAAAGCAAGATATTCTTTGTTTTAAGTAATCTCAAAATATCCAACAAACAAACAAACAAACAAACAAAATAAATAAATAAATAAATAAAGTCTAATCCTATCATTACTTCTATAAATAATCAACCAATTAATATATATATATATATATATTATATATATATATATATATAATACATAAGCACCACGAAGATCCACTAAAATACTTTAACTTTCAGAACATAAATGTAAAAAAGGTTTGAAGATAAAACTTGTGTAAACAAAGTTTGCGATGCAAACATTTTTCATTATGTGTTTTGGTAAATGTGTCACCTCGTGCCATTTTTTTTCCCTTATAACCTGTATTGCGTAATATAAATGTTATCATTCCAAGAAACATGAAACGTACGTTTCATGTCTGATACGCCGTGACAAATATCTGCGATCTTGACGTTTGTGACCGGCGGTGTTCAGCACCAGGAACAGCTCCAATTTAATTTTAACAATAAACCAGGTAGAACAACGCTTGGCCCTTATGCAATTAAAAAAAAAAAAAAAACAGAACACAAGTATCAAGTTTCACGTGCACTTTAAACAAAAAAAAAAATACAAATATTTTTATTTATACCTAAATAATCAAGACAACAGAGAGGATGCCATAGATACGCAGCTCGAAATCGGAGCAAAGACTTAATTCATCGGGGTGGGGGGTATTAACTTGTCTTAACTTACCTTTTCTTTATTAGGAAGTGTTTGTGTTCTGGTAAAAGTGTCTCCTCCATTAATACTGATCAGTTCTGCATCTGCAGGCGGAAATTGCGCGGGGAAAACCACTACGTCACTCTTCAGAGTGTCCGAGCTAAAACACACGTCATACTGCTGAGTAGCTTTGGAGTAAGACCAGCTCCCGTCAGGGTGTGTGGTGATCATCGGGGCGCTGTACCTGCCCAAACTGCCGTCTGTCCTGTGGCATTTTACAGCTATCAAACTGATGAGGCTCAGTAAAAAGATGACGGACACACACACAATGGCGATCAGCAAATACAGATTTAAATCCGAGAAACTCTCCTCCTTTATCGGCGCGTGTCTGAATGGAGTCTTGACGTCACCTGCGCTTTCAACAACCACAACATCAATAGACACAGTCGCTGACAGTGAGGGCTCTCCGTTATCACACACCAAAATGACCAGCGGGTGAGTTTTCAGGTCATTGTCACTCATTCTCCTCTTAGTCCTGATCTCGCCGCTGCTGCTTCCGATTCGGAACAGATTGTTTCCTTTGGGTTCAGAGATGTGGTAAGACAGCAGCGCGTTGTAACCAGAATCTGCATCTACAGCCCTGATCTTGGCCACAAAGTAGCCCGCCTCAGCAGAATACGGAATGTTCTCCGTGTTAACGGAACCGAGCTCGGAATAGGGCGCGAGAATCCCGGGACTGTTGTCATTCTCATCCAGGATAAAAACATTTACAGTCACGTTACTGCTGAGAGGAGGAACACCAGAGTCTGTGGCCTGAACTTTAAACTCAAACGTTTTCATCTCCTCATAGTTAAACGACTGTAAACTGTGAATATCTCCACTGTCAGAGTTGATGTTGATCATGGATGTTACCGGGCCGCTTTTAGAGCTTTCCAGTACAGAATATGTTATCCGGGCATTATCACCTACGTCAGGATCTAAAGCAGAAACTGTATGAATAACAGCTCCAATCTGACTGTTCTCTTTCACATAAACATTAATGACGGGCTCTGGAAAGCGCGGCGCGTTGTCATTCACATCAGAAACGTGTACAGCAATGACACTGGTGCTGGAGAGAGGCGGAGTCCCTTCATCAGTAGCTGTGATGGTCACGTTATACTCGGACGCGCGCTCTCTGTCTAGAGGTCCATCTACCACTAAAGTATAATAATTCTTATAGGAGTTCTGAACTTTAAAAGGAACAGAGCCCTGAATCTTTAAGGTTACCTGTCCATTTTTACCAGCATCATTATCAGTTACAGTTATCATTCCAACCATCGTGCCAATCGGAGCATCTTCTTTTACAGTATTAACCAACGATGTTACAGAGATTTTTGGAACATTATCGTTAATATCTACAATTTCCAGTAACACTTTACAAAAAGCCGCTCTTGGTTTATGCCCTTTATCTTTCGCCTGCACGCGGAGCTCCACAGCATTCTTGCTTTCATAATCGACATCACCTTTCACCGTAATCTCGCCAGTTTCCGGATTTATTGAAAATGAATCGACGTTTTTATCATTATCGTGGTTAAGTAAAGCGTAAACAATCTGTCCATTTACGCCCTCATCTGGGTCGCTGGCCTGAACTGTAATAACGGAAGTTCCAGGGGGCGCGTTTTCATTTACGCGAGCTTTATACAACGTTTTACTGAAAACAGGAATGTTATCGTTCACATCTTCAACATTTACTAATATCTGCATTGTTCCTGATCTTGGAGGTTTCCCTCCGTCTACAGCGGTCAGTGTGAGCTGGATCACAGGCTGTTTCTCTCGATCTAAAGCTTTCTGCAGCACTAATTCAGCAGACACCCTCTGGTCTCCTCCGCTCTGTACATCCAGAGAGAAATGTTCATTTGGACTCAGCTTGTAGCTCTTTACTGAATTACTGCCCACATCTGCGTCAAACGCGGTTGGTAGAGCGAACTGCTCCCCTGGAATAGCTAACTCCGTAATATTTATTGTTCTCTTTGAGGAACGAAATATTGGTGGATTATCATTAATATCTTGTACATTTATCTCAAATCTGTATATATTCAAAGGCGAATTAACAATTGCTTCTAGAGGTAAAGAACACTTCACATTGTGTTCGCATAGCTCCTCTCGGTCTATTCTCTCCTTAACATGAAGAACACCAGTCTTTAAATTCAAATCGAAATACCTTCCGTTGGTCTCCACAATTTGAAATCCACGCCTTTCAATGTCCTGTAAATTCAAGTTAAAATCCTTAGCTAAATTTCCAACTGTCGTGCCTGGGTTTGCCTCCTCCGATATGGAATACACAATCTGCCCATCTGTAAAAATCCCAAAGCGAAGAAAGACACTGAAAAATATCCACGATTTGAAAACACGTCCCTCTGTTAATGCCATTTTACAAAATCACTGCCGTGCAAGTTAAATCACTGAAATCTTCACGCATGTTTGTAAAACGTCTTCTGCTAAATCCACGAGTGGACTGTATCCGAGGACAATGGCGAACGACTAACAAAGCCCTGATGCAGGAAGAACGGAAAAGGGAAAATAAGGAGGAGCCTCGCCATGCCACGAAAGCTCACACAACAGTCAGATACTGACATCGCGCGGACAATTTTAACCATTGCATCAAGAAATCAAAAGCAAGATATTCTTTGTTTTAAGTAATCTCAAAATATCCAACAACAAAAAACAAACAAAAAAAAAAAACTAAATAAATAAATAAATAAAGTCTAATCCTATCATTACTTCTATAAATAATCAACCCATTATATATATATATATATATATATATATATATATATAAAAACACTACATAAGCACCACGAAGATCCACTAAAATACTTTAACTTTCAGAACATAAATGTAAAAAAGGTTTGAAGATAAAACTTGTGTAAACAAGTTTGCGATGCAAACATTTTTCATTATGTGTTTTGGTAAATGTGTCACCTCGTGCCATTTTTTTCCCTTATAACCTCTATTGCGTAATATAAATGTTATCATTCCAAGAAACATGAAACGTACGTTTCATGTCTGATACGCCGTGACAAATATCTGCGATCTTGACGTTTGTGACCGGCGGTGTTCAGCACCAGGAACAGCTCCAATTTAATTTTAACAATAAACCAGGTAGAACAACGCTTGGCCCTTATGCAATTAAAAAAAAAAAAAAAAAACAGAACACAAGTATCAAGTTTCACGTGCACTTTAAACAAAAAAAAAAATACAAATATTTTTATTTATACCTAAATAATCAAGAAAACAGAGAGGATGCCATAGATACGCAGCTCGAAATCGGAGCAAAGACTTAATTCATCGGGGTGGGGGGTATTAACTTGTCTTAACTTACCTTTTCTTTATTAGGAAGTGTTTGTGTTCTGGTAAAAGTGTCTCCTCCATTAATACTGATCAGTTCTGCATCTGCAGGCGGAAATTGCGCGGGGAAAACCACTACGTCACTCTTCAGAGTGTCCGAGCTAAAACACACGTCATACTGCTGAGTAGCTTTGGAGTAAGACCAGCTCCCGTCAGGGTGTGTGGTGATCATCGGGGCGCTGTACCTGCCCAAACTGCCGTCTGTCCTGTGGCATTTTACAGCTATCAAACTGATGAGGCTCAGTAAAAAGATGACGGACACACACACAATGGCGATCAGCAAATACAGATTTAAATCCGAGAAACTCTCCTCCTTTATCGGCGCGTGTCTGAATGGAGTCTTGACGTCACCTGCGCTTTCAAACCACAACATCAATAGACACAGTCGCTGACAGTGAGGGCTCTCCGTTATCACACCAAAATGACCAGCGGTGAGTTTTCAGGTCATTGTCACTCATTCTCCTTAGTCCTGATCTCGCCGCTGCTGCTTCCGATTCGGAACAGATTGTTTCCTTTGGGTTCAGAGATGTGGTAAGACAGCAGCGCGTTGTAACCAGAATCTGCATCTACAGCCCTGATCTTGGCCACAAAGTAGCCCGCCTCAGCAGAATACGGAATGTTCTCCGTGTTAACGGAACCGAGCTCGGAATAGGGCGCGAGAATCCCGGGACTGTTGTCATTCTCATCCAGGATAAAAACATTTACAGTCACGTTACTGCTGAGAGGAGGAACACCAGAGTCTGTGGCCTGAACTTTAAACTCAAACGTTTTCATCTCCTCATAGTTAAACGACTGTAAACTGTGAATATCTCCACTGTCAGAGTTGATGTTGATCATGGATGTTACCGGGCCGCTTTTAGAGCTTTCCAGTACAGAATATGTTATCCGGGCATTATCACCTACGTCAGGATCTAAAGCAGAAACTGTGTGAATAACAGCTCCAATCTGACTGTTCTCTTTCACATAAACATTAATGACGGGCTCTGGAAAGCGCGGCGCGTTGTCATTCACATCAGAAACGTGTACAGCAATGACACTGGTGCTGGAGAGAGGCGGAGTCCCTTCATCAGTAGCTGTGATGGTCACGTTATACTCGGACGCGCGCTCTCTGTCTAGAGGACCATCTACCACTAGAGAATAATAATTATACGAGTTCTGAACTTTAAAAGGAACAGAGCCCTGAATCTTTAAGGTTACCTGTCCATTTTTACCAGCATCATTATCAGTTACAGTTATCATTCCAACCATCGTGCCAATCGGAGCATCTTCTTTTACAGTATTAACCAACGATGTTACAGAGATTTTTGGAACATTATCGTTAATATCTACAATTTCCAGTAACACTTTACAAAGAGCCGCTCTTGGTTTATGCCCTTTATCTTTCGCCTGCACGCGGAGCTCCACAGCATTTTTTCTTTCATAATCTACATCACCTTTCACCGTAATCTCGCCAGTTTCCGGATTTATTGAAAATGAATCGACGTTTTTATCATTATTGTTGTTCACTAAAGCGTAAACAATCTGTCCATTTACGCCCTCATCTGGGTCGCTGGCCTGAACTGTAATAACGGAAGTTCCAGGGGGCGCGTTTTCATTTACGCGAGCTTTATACAACGTTTTACTGAAAACAGGAATGTTATCGTTCACATCTTCAACATTTACTAATATCTGCATTGTTCCTGATCTTGGAGGTTTTCCTCCGTCTACAGCGGTCAGTGTGAGCTGGATCACAGGCTGTTTCTCTCGATCTAAAGCTTTCTGCAGCACTAATTCAGCAGACACACTCTGATCTCCTCCGCTCTGTACATCCAGAGAAAAGTGTTCATTTGGACTCAGCTTGTAGCTTTTTACTGAATTACTGCCCACATCTGCGTCAAATGCGGTTGGTAGAGCGAACTGTTCCCCTGGAAAAGCTAACTCCGTAATATTTATCGTTGTCTTTGAGGTAAGAAATTTGGTGGGTTATCATTAATATCAAGTACGTTTATTTCAAATCTGTATATATTCAAAGGCGAGTTAACAATTGCTTCTAGAGGTAAAGAACACTTCACATTGTGTTCGCATAGCTCCTCTCGGTCTATTCTCTCCTTAACATGAAGAACACCAGTCTTTAAATTCAAATCGAAATACCTTCCGTTGGTCTCCGACACAATTTGAAATCCACGCCTTTCAATGTCCTGTAAATTCAAGTTAAAATCCTTAGCCAAATTTCCAACTGTCGTGCCTGGGTTTGCCTCCTCCGATATGGAATACACAATCTGCCCATCTGTAAAAATCCCAAAGCGAAGAAAGACACTGAAAAATATCCACGATTTGAAAACACGTCCCTCTGTTAATGCCATTTTACAAAATCACTGCCGTGCAAGTTAAATCACTGAAATCTTCACGCATGTTTGTAAAACGTCTTCTGCTAAATCCACGAGTGGACTGTATCCGAGGACAATGGCGAACGACTAACAAAGCCCTGATGCAGGAAGAACGGAAAAGGGAAAATAAGGAGGAGCCTCGCCATGCCATGAAAGCTCACACAACAGTCAGATACTGACATCGCGCGGACATTTTTAACCATTGCATCAATAAATCAAAAGCAAGATATTCTGTTTTAAGTAATCGCAAAATATCCAACAAACAAACAAACAAACAAAATAAATAAATAAATAAATAAAGTGTAATTCTATAATTGCTTCTATAACTAATTAGCCAGGACAAAGTAGTTCTAGCCTATATAAAAATTGTTTCAAACTGTTTAAATTGTATGGTAAATAAACAAATGATTTAAAATGTCAATTAATATATTACTTAAATACCACAAAGATATTTTGACTTTCAGAACATAGATGGACAAATTTTTTAAAGGTGAAACGCGTGTAAACAGAGTAAGTTTGCGATGCAAACCATTAACACTATTAGCCTAAGCAGCAGCATGTGTGTTTTGGTAAATGTCACCTCGTGCCAAAAGAAAATATTATTTTTTCTATAACCTGTATTACGCAATATAAATGTTACCATTCCAAGAAACATGAGACGTTTCATGTCTGACAAATATCTGCTATCTTTGACGTTCGGACCGGCGGTGTTCAGCACCACGAACAGCTCCAATTTCCGCCTAACAATAAACCATGTAGAACAACGCTTATCCACTATAGAATTAATAAACAACATACAAGTATCTTTTCACGTGCACTCAAAAAAAAAAAAAAAAAAAAAAAAAAAAAAAAAATCTACCTAAATAACCAAGAAAACAGAGAGGATACCAGTTGGATGCGTCAACGCTATCGCTCGAAATCGGAGCAAAGACTTAATTCAACAATATAACAAAATATATATTAACTTATCTTACCTTTTCTTTATTAGGAAGTGTTTGTGTTCTGGTAAAAGTGTCTCCTCCATTAATACTGATCAGTTCTGCATCTGTAGGCGGAAATTGCGCGGGGAAAACCACTACGTCACTCTTCAGCGTATCCGAGCTAAAACACACGTCATACTGCTGAGTAGCTTTGGAGTAAGACCAGCTCCCGTCAGGGTGTGTGGTGATCATCGGGGCGCTGTACCTGCCCAAACTGCCGTCTGTCCTGTGGCATTTTACAGCTATCAAACTGATGAGGCTCAGTAAAAAGATGACGGACACACACACAATGGCGATCAGCAAATACAGATTTAAATCCGAGAAACTCTCCTCCTTTATCGGCGCGTGTCTGAATGGAGTCTTGACGTCACCTGCGCTTTCAACAACCACAACATCAATAGACACAGTCGCTGACAGTGAGGGCTCTCCGTTATCACACACCAAAATGACCAGCGGGTGAGTTTTCAGGTCATTGTCACTCATTCTCCTCTTAGTCCTGATCTCGCCGCTGCTGCTTCCGATTCGGAACAGATTGTTTCCTTTGGGTTCAGAGATGTGGTAAGACAGCAGCGCGTTGTAACCAGAATCTGCATCTACAGCCCTGATCTTGGCCACAAAGTAGCCCGCCTCAGCAGAATACGGAATGTTCTCCGTGTTAACGGAACCGAGCTCGGAATAGGGCGCGAGAATCCCGGGACTGTTGTCATTCTCATCCAGGATAAAAACATTTACAGTCACGTTACTGCTGAGAGGAGGAACACCAGAGTCTGTGGCCTGAACTTTAAACTCAAACGTTTTCATCTCCTCATAGTTAAACGACTGTAAACTGTGAATATCTCCACTGTCAGAGTTGATGTTGATCATGGATGTTACCGGGCCGCTTTTAGAGCTTTCCAGTACAGAATATGTTATCCGGGCATTATCACCTACGTCAGGATCTAAAGCAGAAACTGTATGGATAACAGCTCCAATCTGACTGTTCTCTTTCACATAAACATTAATGACGGGCTCTGGAAAGCGCGGCGCGTTGTCATTCACATCAGAAACGTGTACAGCAATGACACTGGTGCTGGAGAGAGGCGGAGTCCCTTCATCAGTAGCTGTGATGGTCACGTTATACTCGGACGCGCGCTCTCTGTCTAGAGGACCATCTACCACTAGAGAATATTTATTTTTGTAAGTATTTTGTATTTTGAATGGTACAGAATCGCGTATCTTAAGAATAACAGCACCGTTTTTAGCCGCATCCCCGTCTTTAACAGTTATCAACCCCACCATTGTACCAGCACCAGCGTCCTCTCTTACAGTTTCAGCGAGAGATGTCACTGATATTTCAGGTACATTATCGTTAATATCGAGAATTTCAATTAAAACTTTACAGTGAGCCACTCGTGCGTTTTGGCCTTTATCTTTTGCCTGGACGCGTATTTCAATAGCAGCATATTCTTCGTAGTCTATATTGCCTTGGACAGATATCAAACCGGAGGTGGAATCTATAGCAAACGGCATTAAGTCATGATTCAGAAGAGAATAAACTACTTCTCCGTTTAGACCCTCATCTAAATCACTTGCATGAACAGTTATAACTGATGTACCATGTGGCGTATTCTCACTCACACGAGCTTTATAAAGGGATTTACTAAACACCGGAATGTTATCATTTACATCCTCAACATTTACGATTATCTCCATTGTTCCAGATCTTGGAGGTTTTCCTCCATCTACAGCAGTCAATGTGAGATGAATTAAAGCCTGTTTTTCTCGATCTAAAGCTTTCTGCAGCACTAACTCAGCAGATACACTTTGCTCTCCTGCGCTCTGTACATCGAGAGAGAAGTGTTCATTTGGACTCAGCTTATAGCTCTTAATAGAATTACTGCCCACATCAGCGTCAAACGCGTTCTGTATCGGAAACCTCTCCCCTGGTAAAGCCAGCTCTGAAACATTCAGATATTTTTTCTCAGAGGCAAATGCAGGTGCATTATCATTTATATCTAAAACGTTTACTTCAAAACGGTACATATTCAACGGAGAATTTACAATGGCCTCCAGTTCCAACACACATTTTGAGCTCCGTCCGCATAGCTCCTCTCTGTCTAATCTGTCTTTAATATGAAGTGCTCCCGTCTTTCGATTTAGGTCGAAATATTTCTCATTCTGACCTGAAACGATACGAAATTCCCGAAGCTCCAGATCGTCTAAATTCAGGTTGAAGTCCTTTGCTAAATTCCCGACATTTGTCCCCGGTTTTGCCTCCTCCGACACGGAATAAACAATCTGCCCATTAGAGAATTTCCAAATGCAAAAGAATACAATGAGAAAGATCGACGTCCTT
>JAOTNS010001566.1:0-49953 GCA_028476615.1 Culter alburnus | reverse complement strand
CACACGCGAGCGCTTCAATTGATATCTAACACATACCTTCGCTATCACGGTTCCTGTTCTGGCAGCGAATCCGCCATCAACCGCAGTTCACTGTTGAAAGCGAGCCGCGGAGTCTTCTCTCTGTCTAAAGCCTTCTGAAGCACTAATTCAGCAGAGATCGTCTTATCACTATGAGTTTGTACATCTAAGGTGAAGTAATCATTAGCGGTAAGCTTATAGTTTTTTACTGAATTCACTCCAATGTCTGCGTTCTCATTGCCGCTGCTCAGGTGGGAAATAAGCGCACACCGGGGCCTAGGGCGCGTGTGCTTTCCACTAAACCAATTTAATCACTAACGGGAGCCTCATTTTAGGGGTGGGGTACGGGGGGGGGGGAACACATTAGGGGGTAAGGGGAGGGGGTTGGTGTAGGGTAGGGGGTAGGGGGGAAACAGGGGGGGGGGGGAGGGCGTAGGGAGTTAGTTAGGAGGGGGGAGAGGGGGGGGGGGGGTATATAGAGGGGGGGAGGAAGGGAGGGGAGGGGGGAAACACTGGAGATGGAGTGTGCGCAGTTTTGTCATTAATATCGAGAATGTTTATTCTTACCCGGTAGAGTTGCAGTGGACTGTTCACCACAGCTTCCAGATTGACGGAGCATGAGATTGCGCCTGCGCAAAGCTCCTCGCGATCAATCCTTTCGCTCACCTGCAAAGCGCCCGTCTCTGTATTCACACTGAAATATTGCTTTTTAGAGCCTGACACGATACGGAAACCCCTTGATTGCAGATCTTTTACTGAAAGGTTAATGTCTTTTAGCTATATTACCAACTGTGGTTCCCTGTTTCACCTCCTCCGACACACTGTGGATCTGTCCGGTTAACAGTCTCCAAGAGATGACAGGTCAAAGCAAATGAAAAGCACAATATATAATGCCCCTGCGTAGATATAAACATATTTGCTTATTTATTCTCCACAATAATCCTGAAAATGTCCATTAAAAATATCATCAAAGATCGTTTAATCCCAATTGAGTAAAGGATCCGTCTCTGTCCACGAGAGACAAAAGGAATCAGCCAAACCTCCCTTTTCTATCATCAGCGACAGTAAATCCAAGTTCTGCATCCATCAAAAATGCTCCAAGCTATTAGTCCACAAGCGCATATGACATTTAAAAACTACTAGATGATTTTTGGCAACTGAACCACGACGTTCTATAGTGGAGAGGTTCAATACAACAAGAGATATGTAAGAGAGGGATGTGAGAGAGAGGACGAGAGAGAAACAGGGAGAGCCAAGAGAGAGGGAGGGAGGGTGGGACTGGTGAGGACGAGGAGGAGGGAGGAGGAGGAGGGAGACATCCTTACTTTAACACAGCTGGTAGGCAATAGTGACACATAGTGGCCTCCAGATTAACTGCAGTGCACTGAGATATAATGTGTAAAAGCTACAGGAGTGTAAAACACATGAGTAATTGCATTGATATATTAAATATTCATTTGGGGAATTTGTGCTTTACTGGAGTACTACTGCTCATTCTTTATTTATTTTATAGTAACAAAAATTATTTTGTTCTCTTACAATTTGATGTAGGGACCATTCTTTTTTTTTTTTTAAAACAAAAAAGAAAAAAAAACACCTATGACCTCTACATCTCAAAAAAAAAAAAAAAAAAAAAAAAAAAAAAAAAAAAAAAAAAAAAAAAAACAAAAAAAAAAAAAAACAAAAAAAAAAAAAAAAAAAAAAAAAAAAAAAAAAAAAAAAAAAAAAAAAAAAAAAAAAAAAGAAAAAAAAAAAAAAATATATATATATATATATATATTATATATATAATATTATTCTAACAAATTGCACCCCATAAATTGTTCATATATTTTAACTACAACAGTCAATAAATAAAGCAATTCCTTATAAAGTTATTTTAATCACACAACACTCTAAAGCAAATATTTATAACATTGCTGAACATGGTCAGTCAATAAACAAGAACGTTTAAATTGAAAACTATAAAAACAGCTACTGTTAAATCTGAAGTTTAATGTCAGGTCAGGTCTCAGGATTTTTACATCTGATTTAACATATGTCCATACGCTATTACTAACTTTGAAAAAAAGTCATTTGTGAAAAGTTGTCATTTGAGAAAACCACTGCTGTCTTTTGAGGTTTAAATACTTAAAATACAATCAAAAGCCGAAACTTTCTCCTAAATATGTTTTTGGCTAGAGACTGTAACTTTTGAAGAAACTTTGACAGTACTCAGTATAGATAGTTAAATTTTTTATAAATAAATAATAAATAATAACTGCTAAACTTACAACTCTATAATGAATACAACAACAGGAAAAAATACTTTTCTAAATGTGCATACCATGGCAGAGAAATCAGGACTGACACTGTCTTAAACAACACCAAATAAGGTAAAGTAAAAAAAAAAAGTTAGCTCTTACTGTCACCCCCTGTATGTATGTATATATATATATATACATACATACAGTATCTTACAAATACTCATGTGGATTAACCATTACAGAAACATAAAAAATGATTATGGTAATCAAATGATTATGGGCAGCTGTGGCGCAAACCATACATTGGTTGGTGGTCTAATAAATTTGTTTGTGTGTGTGTATATTATATATATATATATATATATATACAGTACAGTCCAAAAGTTGGAACCACTAAGATTTTTAATGTTTTTAAAAGAAGTTTCGTCTGCTCACCAAGGCTACTTTATTTAATTAAAAAACAGTAAAAAACAGTAATATTGTGAAATATTATTACAATTTAAAATAACTGTGTACTATTTAAATATATTTGACAAAGTAATTTATTCCTGTGATGCAAAGCTGAATTTTCAGCATCATTACTCCAGTCTTCAGTGTCACATGATCCTTCAGAAATCATTCTAATATGCTGATTTGCTGCTCAATAAACATATATGATTATTTTCAATGTTGAAAACAGTTGTGTACTTTTTTTTTTCAGGATTCCTTGATGAATAGAAAGTTCAAAAGAACAGCATTTATCTGAAATACAAAGCTTCTGTAGCATTATACACTACCGTTCAAAAGTTTGGGGTCAGTAAGAATTTTTATTTTTATTTTTTTGAAAAGAAAATAAAGAAAATACTTTTATTCAGCAAGGATGCATTAATCAATCAAAAAGTGGCAGTAAAGACATTATAATGTTACAAAAGATTAGATTTCAGATAAACACTGTTCTTTGAACTTTCTATTCATCAAATAATCCTAAAATATGTACACAAATATTTTGTACAATTGTACACATTAAATGTTTCTTGAGCAGCAAATCAGCATATTAGAATGATTTCTGAAGGATCATGTGACACTGAAGACTGGAGTAATGATGCTGAAAATTCAGCTTTGCATCACAGGAATAAATTACTTTGTGAAATATATTAAAATAGAAAACAGTTATTTTAAATTGTAATAATATTTCACAATATTACTGTTTTTACTGTATTTTTAATTAAATAAATGTAGCCTTGGTGAGCAGACGAAACTTCTTTTAAAAACATTAAAAATCTTAGTGGTTCCAAACTTTTGGACTGTACTGTATATATATATATATATATATATATTTTTTTTTTTTTTTTTTTTTTTTTTTTTCTCCTACAGCCTCATCATGACTTTAAAATATTTTTAAAAGCTGATTTTTCAAAGTTTTGAATATGTTTTACAAGAAAATACTATTCAGTCTTTCTGAAATGTCACGTTTAATTCAATGTGTTACTTGCTGTGTCTTTGTAATTATTTGTGAAATTTACTAGCAATTTCTAAATGAAAATTGTTTCAAAGGAAATCCTGCACCAAATCCACCCTCTCTCTCTCCACCTCAAACTCAAATGTCTATTTTCTCTTATGTGCTTCTCTTTTACCTCCATTATTTAAACACTCACACACATAAAATCTTATATTACTAGTGGAATAATCTCTATAGTTCACACACAAATAATCTTCTCTAATACTTTTGTTACTCTACATGACTGAACCAATTTATAAACAAGTGTGCATGTGAAAGAGACAGATAATATAAAAGTGAGGCATGCTATCTATGATGATCCCACTGATGCAGCTTCACTGCTCAATATTTCACTGCATGTTTCCTGAAGATGTGTGTGAGTGAGAAAGAGGAAGAGATGGAGAGAGATAAATAGAGATGGAGTTTACGTTCAAATTCTGTGTAATCCAGGGATTAGGTTCTGCTGGCAGCCTACTATGTCCTATTTCTATTTCCTCAAAATGATTTCAAATATTAATAATCATAATCTCCTGCATTGGTGACACAAATATAAAGGCACGCCACACTAGGCTGCAGTGAAATAGCAAATCTTTTTATAGGACACAGTAAGTCAGAAAATAAACAGTGGAACCTTTTCCTAAATGATGCAGGATTCCTTAGAACTAAATTCACTTTTCCTAATTAAGTCCTGAAAATAACAAAAACAAAGAGAACTGTCCTCCATAAAAATAGAATATGTCTGTTCGTAGTGAAAGCTGCAAATTGAAAAAGAAAAAAGTATAAAAAATGTGATAAACAAATATATAACTCAAAATTAATAATTTGTATATGAAATACTTGTAGAAAAATTGCATTAATTTATGAACGGTGTAATTTTCAGTTGTGTATAACAATGTTTTTGTATTTAAATTTTGTAGTGGAATTGACACTTATAAAATAAAGGTAAAACAAAATAAGGCTTTAGCCTACACCCTTTTCAGTTAATATGTAAAATTTTGTATAAATATCGTGGAACTGTGAATGAGGACCAAACTAAAAAAATCATGATGATGACGATGACGATTAAATTGAACACAGGAAAGCTTAGAGTATTTATTTCTTAAAGTAAATACTTCTATTACTCAGGCAACACAGCATATAGAAGTATGGGTTGATAGGTCCAATAATTACTGTTTAATTTGCACTAGAATGATTCTCAGTGTTCAATAAGAGACCATTAAAACTGTGACACTTGCACATGTGGAAACATCAGTGAAATGAAGCACTTTTACTGAAAGTATAATACAGAATTTGGTTTTACTATGGCACATGCATAAGCTAGAGGCTGAATTTGACCTTTCTCTGTGTGTGTGTGTGTGTGTGTGTACATGCATGACCAAAAGAACATGCCTGAGGATGTGTGGAAGCATTGTGAACACCAGAGGGGGTGGTTGGATAGCATGTGTGATATCATCAAGGGTGGGGCTGTGACTAGATGTGTGTGTGAGTGTGTGTATGTGTTGTGTGTGTGGGGGGTCGTTTATATCCATGCATGGTAAAGTGTAATCTGATGAATTTAAAAAAAAAAAAAAAAACAGAGAGAGAACTTGGTGTGTAAACCATCATATTTATCTGACAAACAGCATTTTTTTAAAGAGAAAAAGGCAGGTGTGGTAATATAGGCACATACATTATATGTATGTATGTGCCTGCGAAAGAGAGAGAAAGAGAGAGGAAAGGGGGAGGGGTGACGTTGTCAGGCAACAGAAGAACCTGCTCTGCAGAGTACCCCTGTTGCCACGGAAACCGCATTACAGCAGGAGGGGTCTTTTCCCCCTTCTGCTTCAAGTGAGAGTGAGGCAGACTTTACTAGGGACAATTGATCAAATAAGCTATGAATCATCACTATCTTATTAATATTAACATTAAAAGGGAGCCATTAATATGACAGAATGGATGAGGAAATTATAATGAGTCTCCCTGCCTTTCACACACACACACACACACACACAGGTCAGCCCATGCAGTGGTGCCGTGTTGCTACAGCAGCAGATAGACACAGTCCTGCTGACTTCTGTCACCTCCCCCACAAATACACTTATGCTGTGAGCCAAAAGAACACTGCAAACACACCCTACAGCGCATTAAACATTCACTGATTACAGCACTACAACACCTCACCAAACATTACATCAAACCAACACCTTATTTACTCCAGTAGATGCATAAACTGCATTGAAGGATTAGTTCACTTCAGAATTAAAATTTCCTGACAATTTACTCACCCCTATGTCATCCAAGATGTTTATGTCTTTCTTTCTTCAGACAAAAAGAAATTAAGGTCAAATAACGAACATCTTGGATGACATGGGGGTGAGTAAATGATCAGGAAATTTCCATTCTGAAGTGAACTAATCCTTTAAGGGCCCAGCATGGAATCAAAATCAACCCAATTCACATTATTCCTAAGCAAATGCCCAAAAAAGCATGTCTCTGTAATCTTTCATCAAAATGTAGTAACTTGTTTTGCCTATGAAGCAATTTTAGTTTTCTAATCCTACATTTGTTTTTGATGAATATCCAAAATCACTTGGAAATGTGTCACATTACAGAAGATGTGTATGTAAAATGTACTAGTCCTCGTGTAGATGTTTCTACAGAAGAGAACACACACTTCCTCAGGACACTTACAGTATATACTTGGTTGAGAAGCTGCTTTAATGTTATGTTCTTCTCCTGATTAAGAGAGTGATTTTAAGAGGATTCTAATCTTTCCTAAAAAAATAGAACTGACACACCAAATACAACTAAGGTCTTAGAAAGAGACAAATGCAACTGCTTTCTCTTAATTTCATAGACTAATCCGGAGGAAAAACTCCAGTCCTGGTCTGTGTTTCCCGAAACCATAGTTCCAACGAACATTCACAAACAGCATCATGTGAACTTAATCCTTAAATCCTAAAGCTGACATTCAGTACAATCTATATTTTTTTTTTTTACAATATGTAGAAAAAAATCATTTACATCTTTTAGTTTGTCAAGAGATTTAAAGCACCGTTTTTGAAGAGTGTGCATGTGATTGAATCGGGAAATAAAGCAAAATGACTGACATTAATGTCAGTCTGGCATTAATTTGACCTCAAACAGATGAATTAAAATAAGCTATTACTCCACTACCTGCATGACATCATTATCCAAAGTGTTTGAACGACAAATTTGCGACAATATGGTTTCGGGAAACATTCGTGACTAGCTTGATTTCTTCGTACTATGTTAGTTAAGCAGCAAGTTACGTCACTGTACGGGAAACACACCTTGACTGTCTTCTGTAAAAGTAATAAGCTGACAAGCATGGATGAAATTGTGACTAACACTTAATGAAACAGCTACAAGCAGTTATATTTTAGGTTTTATTTAATTTCTAAAATCCATCCCTCCCACAGGCCACAAACATCTTCTGACATTTCATTTTCTTTTCTCTGTTTACCGTTCTGTTTCTTTCTTTTTTTTGATCTATTTTTAACCATCATTTCATCATTTCAAAATAAAATTAATCTTGCCATGTGCTAATACAACCTAAGCAGATGGCATGCTGGGTTTTTGTAATGATTTTTATACTGTACAAACTGTATATTCTATCCCCTTACACTAAACCTACCCATCACAGAAAACATTCTGCATTTTTACATTTTCAAAATAACTCATTCTGTATGATACAAGCTTGTTTCCTCATGGGGACAAAAAATGTCCCCAAAAGCTCAAAATTTACTGGTATTACTATACTTGACATTTGGGAGACATTTGGTCCCCAGAGCACAACACACACACACACAAAAGATGCAAAACATGAATCTGAGAAAATTTTAATCCAACTAGAGTTTAATCA
Source organism: Culter alburnus (assembly GCA_028476615.1). NCBI lineage: Eukaryota > Metazoa > Chordata > Actinopteri > Cypriniformes > Xenocyprididae > Culter > Culter alburnus. The sequence continues at coordinate 42,347 of JAOTNS010001566.1, read as the reverse complement.
TTTATTTCTAAATCTGTGCTGATGATGCTTTAGACAGTTGCCCTGACAGAAATGGGACAGGGCAGGGAATGTCTGCCAGTCAAAGGGACAGTAACAGTACAGTAGGTACAGTACTGCACATGTATACAATCTAAACTACACTTTAACAAACACTGATATATTTTATGAATGGCCAGAAATTAAATTTCATCCATGAACAATATTAATCACCATAGAAATGTGTGGCACGCTACAGCCAGCACATGTTACTTTGAAAATCAGCTCAAAGTCTGAATGGCTCAGGCTCTAATTTGGATGACAGCTGCACCAATGCAATAATCTCTAATTCACTTTCCCCTCAAAATCCCAATGAATTCTGAGAAAAAAGGGTAGACAGTCAAATAAGATAATTTCCCTTTAGAAAAACATTTGACAAACATTTTGACATTTTGTCAAATCTTGCAGTACAACAACAGCCTTTCACAGTGAGCTCACAGTGATAATCCACAACATGTAGACCAAATTATTAAAACACATCAGCAGAATATATCAATAGAGAATATCAGTCTCTAAAGAGAGAATATACTATAAATGGATGGAACTGACTAACTCTAATATCTGCTTCAAATGTATTTTCAATTACATATTTATCAAATCAAAACACCTTTTTTATTGTTACATCACTCAGTGTCACAGTAAAAAGTTATTTAAATGATTAATTTTCACACATACAATTTAAAAGAATAAACGGCAACAGCGTGCTTCACTGTTTGTGAGTTTGGAAACAAAAACATTTTTAAAAAATGAAGAGAGAGAAAATGTGTTTTTGTTTGTGAAAAATGTCATTATGTGCATGAAGGAATAAAATCCATTTCAATCCCATAAATAGGCTTTTTAAGTAATAAGGCTAAAGCAGCTGGTGATGAAAGAGATTCACTGGCAGCTCACACTGACCAATTGTTCTGATTGGCTCCTGACATACATTGCAACAGCTCTTTCATCACTTGATTGGCTAAGCACACCTCTGATTGATGCTCCTGGCTATTTGATTGGCCGAGGTGTTGCCGTGCACAGCTCTGCTGGTGAGTGCAGTGATTGAAGCAGATTTATGTCCATCAGACTCTCAGGAGAATATAATCGTCCAATGAGGTCACAGTATTGATTTACATTTGCCTGGTTTTGTTCACAGATACAGGACCACACCCTCAGAGAAACCAGCAATGAGGAGAGGGTGTTTCACAAGGACGGATGATGCATAAATCACACACACATACACACATGCTAGCTGCTGTAAATAGGTCATCACCTATTAAACCAAATCAATTCTGACACACTAACACATATTGAAATAGAAAGATTAATCGCTTATTGTCAAACACTGTTAACTGGTGGAAATGTTGTGTGTACAAAGCTAGTGCATGCACACACATAAAAAAAAAATCACATACACACACAATAAAACATTACACTGATCTGCCACCAGGTGGAGATTTTCATTTACGAGTCAGTTGTGAAACAAAGAAACCAAGCATCTCTCAGACACACATTGCTCCCTCTCACACTCCATGTCAGAGGAAATGAAAATGCAGCTGGTATAATGTTAAGAGAGAATCCACTCAGCAGAGGAAGGAAGATCTGATAACACACACACACACGCACACACACAAGAACCTCACATCACAGATGTAGACTGTAATATCTATTGTACTGGAAATGTTTTTATACAGCATTGCAGTGTCATACCTGTCTATATTCTGTTGTCTATTGTGTGTTGTACTAATTAATTTTCTAATAAAATTAGTTTCAGATTTAGGAATGATTTCACATAATCCATTTGTAATCACACAAACACACACACACACACACACACACACATATTTTATGTATATGTATATTTACAATCTAGAACATACAATACACTTCTGTTGATTTTATTTTTCATTTTATTAATCTAACTATAATATATAATCTAACTTTATAAAACCTAAAAGAAAACGTATAGCATTTTTGTGCAACAAAGTTGAAACAGCAGGTCACTAGATTACTACCATATTCGTTGTACGTTATAGTTTGGCAACATATAGACCATATATATATATATATATATATATAGATATATATATATATATATATATATATATATATATATATATATATATATATATATATATATATACACACACAATTTTGTCACCAAACTATAACATATAGGCATGTATAGTTTGGCAACAACATTTTGTTTATACAGTATGTATATGTGACCCTGGACCACAAAACCAGTCATAAGTTGCACGGGTATATTTGTAGCAATAGCCAACAATACATTGTATGGGTCAAATTTTATCGTTTTTTCTTTTATGCCAAAAATCATTAGGATATTAAGTGAAGATCATGTTCCATGAAGATATTTTGTAATTTCCTACCATAAATATATCAAAAATATATTTGTGAGTGGATATGCATTGCTAAGGACTTAATTTGGCCAACTTTAAAGGCGATTTCTCAATATTTGATTTTTTTGCACCCTCAGATTCCAGATTTTCAAATATTGTCCTATCCTAACAAACCATACATCAATGGAAAGCTAATTTATTCAGCTTTCAGATAATATAAAAATATATAAATCTCAAAAATGTTTTGTGTGTTATGTTATGTTATGTTATGTCAATGTTATGTTTTGTGGTCCAGGGTATATATATATATATATATATATATATATATATATTGCTGCTGCTGTTGCAACAAACCTATTTGACCCCATTTTCTCTATAACCCACTAACCTGCAAAACTTGCAAAGAGAATATAATCCACCTGCTTTGTACACCTTCGAATTATAATTTATGTATCCTCGGTGGTGTATGTTTTGTGCGTGACTGTGGATGGTGTGTCAATGCAGATGTGTACATTTTTATCCAAAGGTTAATGTGTGTGAGAGAATGGATATATAGAGCAGTGCGGCAGGAGTGTGTGCTGGGATACTGCAGAATGACATCAGCAAGAACACTCCAGACATTTCAAGAGGACAAAAACAGAACCCAGTGTTCCAAAAGTTCAATTCTCTCGCACACAAGTGGAACACCATCTTTCACTCTCCTCATCAAAACTTAATCATTTCACTTGGTCTCATGCATTATCAAGGGCCTCAGATTCTAATTCTTCTAAGGTGTTTTGGAAGAAACTTTTAAAACCACTTTAAATCTACTTTAAAAGAAAATCATGGTCTTACCTTGAGTGTGCTCTGGGGATGCAGCAAATGCAGGGAGAGAGTGATAAAAAAAAGAGAAGAGAAAAAAGAGGAGATTAGTACTTCACTTCTGCTAAAACAACATCTTGCAGTGCACAAATTTTCAAAATCAAAAACAGATGTGAGATCCGGTCAGAGGCCCAGCTGTGCTGAGACACACAGATGGACGTTTGGAGTTTCCTTAAAGGAGACCTAAAAAGACAATTTTTTAAGGAAATTAAACAATACATATTTTTACTAAATATGGATTAGAACTACCATCTTAAACTCTGAAATGTAAGACAGCTACTAGTTCGGTATGAAAAATATTCAGTTTTAATCTTTCAGGAGGCCAAAGTCAGACAACAGGTTCATCATCCACTTACCATGGTTTTAGCTCAAATATCAATCTTCTATATGTTTTATGTAATTTACACAACAGAGTAAATTCATGGGTCTCTAAATATGCCTTTGGTATTTTATCTCAGAAGTAGCAGATAAATACTTTGAGACGAACATATACATTTCAGCCGAAAAGCTTAAGAAAGTCAAAGCGTGAAACATTTGCAACCTTAAACCCATTGGTGCAACTTTCCAAATTTCAGCCCAAAACAGAATATGCATTAACAATAATACTTACCAGAGACTTCCAAAAAAAAAAAAAAAAAAAGCCTCTCTGAGTCAAACTATGAATATAAAGATAACAGAACATCCAAGGCCAGTGAGACACATACACACGATTAGCAGTGTGATCAAAGTAAGCCATGAAAATGGTGGAAAAAAAGAAAAAGGAGAAGAGAAACTGAGGAGGAGGAAAAAAGAACAGTGGTGTGAAAGAATGGGGTTAGTGAGGTAGTGAAAATGAAAGATAAAGGGAAATTAAACAGGGATTAAAAGGTGGAGAGAGAGTGAGAAGGAAAAATAGATAAGTGTGTGAGAACCAAATTAGGCAGTGAGAAAAGAGTGAGTGAATGAATTGTACAGTTTTTAGTGGCTCCCGAAGGACTCTGTAAGTGTGTGTGTGTACTGTATGTACGTGTGTACGATGTGAATGGCAGGTTTTTTGCACGCTGGGTAAAGTTCTCTCCCCATTCAGACCACTGTAAAGCTGATGACTTCCCTCTGTAATCCCATTAGAAAGCTCGTAGTTGGATTACCGTCTCTCTGGTTATGCTGACAGGCCTAATCCAAAAGCACACATCAACACCACAGGGACTACGGCAAGTGTGTTGGGCCAGATTAACCTCAAAACACCTGAGCTACAATGCATGATTCAAACAGCCAACAAGACTCTCTTCAAAGCGATTATGAAAATATCGACACTCACCACATGTGACAGAGTGATTGTGAACGGCGCAATGTCACAGCTAACTTGCGCATTCCCCTAATGACAGATCGAGCACTCTAAACACAATTTGTCAGTGTTCATTATTAGACTGACAGAATGAATCAAATGCTTTTCTGTCTTCTTGATGATGCTTAAAATAACACTGCTACAGTGAAGGGCGAATACAAATTGATTAGGACATGTTTTCCCAGTCATCTCAATGGCAAAAAGTGTCCTAATCACCCTGAATTCACCTGAATTTAACAGAAAACACACATAAACTATAATCATTGTGAGACATTTTAGATCAGACGTTTTCAACCTTTACAGATCTAACAGGTAATCAGTGAATGTGCATGTATAATATTTCAAAATGTCCTGAAAATGTAATCCATTTTTCTAAATCATCTTCACAGAATCCCCAAGGGTCAGTGAGCTTTAAATAAAATGAATGCACAGAGCATATAAAACCTCTTTCATAGCTTTGCACTCAAGACTGATCATATAGAAAAGAATGTTTCATCACTGATGCCGAACCCACAGGCAGGACGATGACTTCAGTAAAGGTCACTGACCATCAAACTCACTCGTAAGGACAAAGCAAGTACCATCACACACAGAGATACACATAATAAACCATTACAGGTTTATCATCTGTATATTATAATTATTAGGGAATAGAAAGAGAGAGAGAAGTATGAGGCATCATTTAGAACAAAATAATCCATCTATAATCTGTTCAATAGGGCATGTAAACACTTGATTGGTCTGAAAACTGAAACTGAAAAGCTTTGCACATGTGCGTGACGTATGACACATGGAACGAGCTTTTTGTTACTGTTGTTGTTATAGTGTCATAAATGATGGTTGTGTGATTCTAAACTTCTCCTTGCACTCATGGTCTGTGAAGCGATGCAAGACAATGTTGTTCCACAATTCCTTGCTTTGGACTCTCATGCATCTTAACAGTGGAAAACTCTGTTAAGATGCAAGAAGATGAAAAAACTGTGGTATATTCATGCAGTGATCACGTCAAAAGATCAAATCCGATTTTAAGCTTATGACATTTAAACACACATCAACCCGATCACTTTATTAGGCATTCATGTAAACACTATGTTCAGGTTCATCAATAGGAATGATTTGAAAAGGTGTCCGTGTAAACAGCAGAAATGAGAATGAAATTAGACTTTTAATTGATTCACAGTAAAACCAAAATAAAGCAGAAAGAGATAAATTGAGAATTGAAGTAAAGTGGAAAAGAATGAAGATAATTGACAAATGCAAATCTGGCACTGATATAGAACCTAAGATAATCTGAATGTCTTTCATGGCTGACACACACACACACACACACACACACACACACACACACACAGCTCTCTTTCAGAGGGAGCAGCTGCAGAAGGATGTGGCTAGATCACTATCAGGTCTAATGAACACACACACACGTGTCTAGAGAGCAGAAGACACACTGAAAAACCATGCTAATTCCCTGCACCTGCATGCCAACCACCATCATTCTCAAAACTAGAAACAACCAGCAAATATGGCGCTACAATGATGAAAAGTATAATGTATAACAATAATAGCAAGCTGTGTATGTTATCCATTAGTGTTCATTTATAAAATATTTTGGCTAATTCTGATGATAGCTTCAGCGACCACTAAGCTGTGTTTAACCCATTTTACCATGTTTAAATTAATACAGCAGAATTCCAAAGAATTCTCACTATAATAAGTGCAGAAATCACAAAAACAGTCAGTAAATTCTGTCATGACTGCATGTGCAAATAGTCTGCATATCAGACAGCCTTTTAAAATTCAATATTAAAATCAAACTCTATTAACCAAAACTAAAATGTATTACAGTAAATGCAGAAATACAGTCAGTCAATAAACACATCCAAAAAAATGCTGGGTTAAAAACAACCCAAGTTGAGTTGAAAATGGACAAAGCTATTCGTTTGTTTTAACCCAGCGGTTGGGTTAAATATTTTTCCAGTGTGCTGGGTAGTTTTATTTAACTCAACTATTGTTTAAAAATTACTGTGTTGCTTGCTTAAATTAAACCCAAAGTATTTTGGAAATTAACATTTATAAATATGTGTAATAAATGAACATTTGTTAATAAGTTTAATAAATAAAAATTAAACAATAAACATTCATTAAATTGCTTAATAAATGTTCACCTTTTGATTACAATTGTTGCCTCTAGTAATTATGTGTCTGATTTTTAATTTCCAACCTATTTTGGGTTCACGTTAAGCCAGCCATATAGTCATTTTTAAACAATAGTTGAGTTAAATAAAACTACCCAGCATGTTGGGGAAACATTTAACCCTGCAGCTGCGTTACAGTTTCTCTCAATCGATCTGACACATTTCTCCAAAGTAATGTAACTGCTCTCAAAACAGTTAACACAGTGATCTAAACTCACTCTTACCTTAGCCAAACAGTTCAACTTTACTGCAAAATAAAGCACTGCATTTTTTCTAGTCAAAACTACAAGTGTTTTCTCTCATGATTTTAGAACACTTTCAGCTTTAGATGTTCAAATACACTAATGAAAATACACATTTATTGTAATGTTTTTCCATGGGTCATTGAGCAAATGAAGCTTCAAAAAAGATATTTTTTAAAAAATATTTTCAAAACTGATGTAATGCATGTTTTTGAGTCATGAACAATATGTAAACAAGTTTCAGATGTTACATAACATTTCAAAGTGTTTAAAATCTTTTAAATGATCTTTTGGGGTCCTCTGGATGTTGCATTACAGAATCAGGCTTAACGTTATTACCTTGTCAGTTGATAATAAAATATTTGCAGTTGTGCCACCATGACATTTGAGAATATACAAATTGCTTGGCAAAAGTTTTTCAGTTACCTCAACAGCTTTAAAGCTACAGATATTTATAAAATGTGTTTATATGTATATTCAAACATAACATTATGCCAAAGTATTTTATCTTGAATGTCTTATAAATAAAACAATTTATGTCCACTTTCACTATGTCCATGTCTTCTTACAATTTCTCCTCTTGCTCTTTCTATGCACTCCACTATACTCAGCTCTTCTCCTATCCTCCTTTTTTTACTTTCTCCTCTCTTCCTTTCCTTCTTATTACACCCCTTCCTCTATACCCACACCACCACCTTTACACTTACACCTCTTTATTTTCCATTTCTCTTGCATATTTTCTTGCTCTATGTATACTTTCCCTTTTATATTGTCCATATTACATAATGCAATTGTGATAAATGCGTAAACATTTGGGAAAACTGCATTTCCTGTGTTGTGTGTATGATTAATCAAGCAGATATCAATTTGGGGCTAATTGAAAACATACCATGTGCATTTGATAAATTGACAAATTCCAGAGTTTTGTTTGTTTTGTTTGGACAAATGGTACATTAATGTTTGTGATTTGTGTAAAGCGAATATAAAATAGCTAGTAATGTTTTTTCCAGATATATTAAAGTTTGCGTGAATGTATGAACTACTATGAAACATCTGAAAATTTTGTGCGTAGTTTTGAGGAAAACTAAAACAACCCAATTGTTGGGTTTGTCCATTTTCAACCCAACTTGGGTTGTTTTTAACACATCATTTTTAGCATGTACTAAAAAGACATCTAGCTGCATCATAAATACATTACAATCAGACTTATGGATATGCATTCAGCCCCTTATTTAGAATATCTATTAAATAAAAAACAAACAGAACAATTACTTAAATAAAGAAATGCTACTAAATAAATAAAGAGATGCACCATGCAGCTTGTAAGGTTACCCAAACAAAACCTCTTTTCTAAAAATAAGGAGGGAGAGAGAAAGAGAGAGAGAATTTAGCCATATTTAAGCTGAAGTCAGTGAACAGACTAAATTATTCACATCGCGCTGGCCTACTTCTTCCAGGCAAATGTCTGTATGTGTGCATGTGTGTGTGTGTGTGTGTGTGTTCATGTGCGAGGGATGCAAGGATGCTGTTCAGACTCAAACACGCTTTCAAATTCACAGCGACATTAAAAGCTTCCATGGACTGTGATGTGACGATCCCCAAAAGAACAACTCTCTCTGGAAAAGTTGCTCTGCTAGAGAATAAAAACTGGCTGGAAAACTACAGAGCAGATTGTCAGATGTATCTTTATTGTAAACCCATTTTGGGGAAAACATGAGTCACCAAGGCTGAGTATAAAACATTGCATAGATTTCACCCTGTAATTATGCCTTCAGACAAGATTTGGCATATTCCGAATAAACAAAAGTTTTAGATTTATAAATTGATTACACTTTAAGGTTTCATTTGTTAACATTAGTTCTGTTGTTTCATTGGTTAACATTATGTTTATATTCGTAAACATAAACTATCAATGAACAGTACTTCTATAGCATTTATTAATCTTAGTAATCTCACCATTTACTAATACATTTTTTATCTGTAACTAACATTAAAAAAGTCAATAAATGCTGTAAAAGTATATTGCTATTGTTAGATCATGTTAGTAAATGCATTAACTAATGTCAACAAATAAGACCTTATTGTAAAGCGTTACCAATAAGACCACACACACACCAGAGCTTGTGCAACTTGATGTTATGAATAACAAATAGCAGAAGATTGTGCATGCACGCATGTGTCCTCCCTAAAATAACCAAACATGTAGTTCATTAATAAATGAAACAATGCTGGTTTAATCATTCTGTCAATGCATCGCTTAACCACAGGAATCCCAAAAATCCACAGCTATACATGTTTTTACACATTTCTTATATATATATATATATATATATATATATATATATATATATATATATATAAATGTTATATGTTATATTTATATATATATATATATTATATATATATATATATATATATATATATATGTATATATGTTATATATATATATATATATATATATATATATATATATATAAATAAATCCCAATTCAGCATGCATTTTTCATGTGTACACAATGTGAGATGAACACAATGATCTATGTGTGCATGTCACATGGATGAGACACTGCCCTGATGTCTCTGCTGCTAAAATCCCACACACACACACAGGCCTGTATTTGACATGTAAGAGTGAGTCACTGTCCAAATGTCCTTGCCACTCATAAAGCACACTAACATATACACACATTAGTATACCCAGATGACCACACAAACAGCACTCTGAAGATCAGCACTGGCTGCCATTTTCTTCAGCTGCATGCAGCATCTAAGTATAACACTGGACAAGCACCAAATGAGAGTGAAATGGCTTTGGTGAGGAAGTTATTGCTGGTCAGTTGGCTTTTTATTGGGATAATAATAAACTCTCACTTTCTTTTCACCTTCATTCTGTTCCTTTGTTTTCCTCCTTTGTGCTTTAAGAATTTACAGTAAGAGTCTAAATCTAGGTGTGTGCACTCATGCATGTACATACATGTTCACAAGCAGATAAATCATGTGAAACATGCAGTGATTCAGTGTTGTTTCTTGGGTATTCGCTCCAATGCCTCTCCTTCAGAGCATCATTCAAGGTTTAAAAAAAATGTAACAGCAGGATCCTGTTTGAATGGAAGTGAATGTGGGAGATGGTTCAACATACTAAATAAACTGCTTTTGTGCAGAAACAGCTTGTGCATAACAAATTGACTGCCTGCTCGCTAATCTTCAACATGTCTGGCATGGCATTCTCAGTGAGCTATATCTGGTTTATTATTATTATAGAAAAATAGACAATGATACAGACTTGAGGTTGACATCTCCTCCTTTAATAAAAATAAACTCTTATATTGTTCTATGAATACTTTCAAAATGGTTGCTGTCTCTGCAGCACACTCACATATATGAACCTGCTCTTAGTCTAAATGCACACACACACACACACACACACACACACACACAGTACAGATGAGTCACTGTTCTTCCTCCTCCTCCATGCTTTTACGTCAAGCCTTCCTCTCGCTATCATCCTGAAAAGATCAAAATGCATCACTGAAAAGATAACATTAAATGTATTTTTAATTACTTTCCATCATTTCTGGTTGCCAAAGAAAACGAAACTAATACTGCTGAACATTTGCAAAAAATGCATCTCAACCGATAATGAACTACTAAACTCCACACTCTTAGAAGAAATGGTTCTATATAGAATCTTAAAGTGTTCTGTCAGGCGCTTCATATATAGATCCTTTTAGGTTTGCATTTTATGGAATTCAGTTTTTTTATTTATTTATTTATTATTGAATGATTGAAAAGGTGATAAATAAGAAGTCTACACATTATATAGAGAAAAGATAACAGAATAAACATATTGAAAAAAAAATGATTAAAATGGAATTCAGTTTTAATTAATTTTGTTTTACGGTAATTTTAATTTAATTACATTTTATGAATTAATCAGCTTATAAACATACATTATCATTAGAAAAAAAATTAAATAACCCATTAAACATGAAAGTATTATGCAGTCATTTAAGACATTTTTTTCTCATATAGAACCTTTTTGGCATTAAGAGTTCTTTAAAATTGAGTCAAGAACCCTAGAGTTCTATGTAGAACCCCACTGAACCATTTCCCGCTAAGAATGTGCACTTTGTCTTGTGCCTAACAACACCCCATAAAAACTAGTTATTCCTTGATTTGATTAGTTTGGGACACATTTTGCACTGTATTCTCACATAACCCCATGTTTCATAGTTGCTCTCACATTGAAATAATGTAGAACAGACCTCTAAAACTGTTTTCAGAAGAAGCTAGAAATCTAGCAAAATGCTGACTTGCAAAACATTCATTTCTCACATGACTAAATATCACCCAGAATGCAAAGCAGTGCAGAGACCACAGGGGAGATATGACCTAACAGCCAAAGACTCCAGAGACTGTCTATAAATATGCCTAGAAATATGGATAGCACGAGAGACGCACTGTTCCCTGCAGCATGGTTTTACCCCAATTTGGTTTTATGTTACACATTATAATACACACACTGCAAAAAAAAAAAAAAAAAGATTTTGATTTTCTTAGTATTTTTTGTCTTGTTTTATATATAGTTTATTCATTTATCAAAGTGAATTTATGCTTTAAATTGTTTTTTATAAAAATATGTCAATGGGGTAGCAAACATAATCTTGTTTTCTCTTTGAATTAAGTTTAATTTTACCCCACTGATGGATTTTCTTGTGTGTGTGTGTGTGTGTGTGTGTGTGTATTTAATATCTTAATTTTGCTTCTCAAGTAAATGTATCTTGATTTAAGAATGTTTCGATATTTTTACTGGAAAACAAAACAACAATACTGAGGAAGAAAATAATTTTTTGCAGAGCACAAATAAAATCTGACATTAAATGTCTGGAATATAAGACACAGACCTTCTAAAAATAGAGCTCATATCCTTGACTCCACCCACATCCCGCACACAGCTTTGCTTTCAACCTAAGAGATTCCTCGTGGGCTTTATAGCGCTCCAGCAATCACAAACTGTAGCGTTGAAACTGTGTCAGAATCATCTATGTTACAATCACCAGGCTATATTTGGAACAGCATGCATACTCTTTCTGCAGTACATAGTATGTAAGCCTATATTGTTAATAGGATGTAATTTTGATTATGCTCTCTCTATATATGCATTCAGTATCAACATTTTTCATAATGTGTATAACATGAGAGCACAGTGCATGCAAAAAAAAAAAGTATCCCACAAAACAATGCACTTAACGAATGAACCAGAATTGATATCAGTGATACCAGAAGATAAGATCATGTGACAATGTAACACAAAGCATCTGACAAACACTTGCAGAAAAAAAACAAAACAAAAAGAAAACAATAGTGTACTGAAGTACATACTATAGTAAATGAACAAAGCCAGATATTATAGACATTATCATTATAGACCAAAGCATCCCATAATAATACTCACAGTAACATCATTTAAAATGAACACTTCTAAAGCCGACATGACAGTTTCTATGACCATTAGGAGAGAGAGTTTAGAAGATTAGCACAGACTTAAAGTCAAAGATTATATAAAAGAGAGAGAGTGAGAGAGATTACACTTGAGGCCAGCTGCAGTCTGAGATATAGAGGACAGAGCTACTTATAACCGCTTGAACCAGAACTGAGGTGACCCACTAAAGTACTGAACCACTGCAGAATGGACCTGACTTTCTCTCATATACATGCATTCAGAGAACTGCCATTCAGTTCTGCCACTGAGAGTAAAATGCCAGCAAATTAACATGTTAACATGCTCCATGAACATGGAATGCTGGCTTCAAACAATTTTATCTGAATTATTGTTCATTTCACTTTATTTTAGGCTCTTTAACTAGTTGCTTATTACCATGAATTTTTACTAGGAGATTGACTGTTTATTAGTACTCATTAAGCACATATACAAAGTGTTACCATATATATATATATAGCACATATACTAAATGTTACCATATATTATATATATATATAGCACATAACTAACGTGTTACCATATATATATATATATATACTATATATATATTATATATATATGGTAACACTTTAGTATATGTGCTATGTACTAATAAACAGCCAATATCCTAGTAAATTCATGGTAATAAGCACTAGTTAAAAGAGCCTAAATAAGGTGTTACCATATATATGGGTGTGTGTGTGTGTGGTGTGTGGTGTGTGTGGTGTGTGTGTTGTGTGTGTGTGTGTAAATGAATAGGCTATGTTGGAATAGATATTCAGGATATTTATTTTTAAAAAAAAAAAAAATATATATATATATATATATATATATAATATATATAGGATAAAACATTTAATAGGATAAAAAATGTGATTATGACAACAATTTTGTCTAAGCAAAAAAGATCAATGTAAGCATATACCAAATCCATAAAAAAAAAAAAAAAACAGTTTCATAGGGCGAAGCAATTTTTTACATTTGAAAATATTATAGAAAAAAAAAATCGATTAATTGTTCACAATACAACCAGGAATATGTATAAAGAAGAAAATACAGGGAGCAGAGCAGAAATCATGACCCCAAACCCTAGATTCAAATTAAAACCATTCCAAACAGAATGTCCAGCAAACAGACAAATAAACAAACTATAAACTGCTCACTTTAAAAATAAGTGTAAAGTCTCAAATATCTGTAAAAGGCTTTCTGTTTCCAAAGCAACTGGAATCAGTAAACAAAGAAAGTGTTCTATCTCTGCTGTTGCCATAGCAACTGGGGTGGGCAAAGAGAGAACTGTCTGACAAAGATTATTTTACAAAATTAAAATGTTTATGAAATTTAATATTGTGAAAATAATTTCCATATAGTATAGCTTGGATGCCAAACCATTCATAAATCAGCATTTATTTGGAATCTGAACTGAATGTGTGAAACACAAAGATCGACTGAATAGACTTAGTGTTATAAAATCCAAGGTTTTTATTCAGACACTGAACAAAAAAAATCAAAAACTGCAGAAATCTAATGAGATGCTGAGCAGTACCCTGGTCTATGATCAGTGTGTGTGTGTTTTTGCTGGAACAGGCTCAATATACTGCTGACCTCTACAATACCTGATTGTGTTCAGTGTTCTCTGCAGGACTGTGGATTTCATCATCCACACAGACAGCAACTAAAAACCTTAGACAAATCGCTATATACTGTATTATATTTCCATTTAATCATTTACCAAATGTTTTCTCCAAAGCGACTTACACATGCAAAACATTTGACTAATTCATCAAAAAGAATACAATATTAGTAGTGATGCAAAAGTGCAACTGAAAAATTACAGGGAAAAATATATATATATTTAATATAGAGAGATAGAGAGATAGATAGAGAGATAGACAGACTACAAACTCCAAATCAATTTTTTCCCAAAAAAAAAAAAAAATCAAGAAATAAGGTGACTGAGGGAGTATAGCAAAGGGAAAAAATAGCTGAGAAGAGAGATGAAAGCACTGTGGGTGGGGAAGCGCTGTGTGTGTTCAGTAACGTGGAATAAGGCCAATCCTGTCTGCCTGATGGACTAAAATATGCTTGAGTAACAGCCTGAGGTGCTCAGCACATAAACACACACACTCTCAAAAAAACCCGGTCATCTGAATGCTACCATCATAAGAGCAATCTCATTAATATGACATTTATTTACACAGAAAGAGGCAATCCGATAAACCACAGACAAGCACGACAGCACAACCCACACCGAGAGAACACGCATCCGAGACCGCCTCCCACAACCAAACACATGACTCTGTGTCCTCTTCACAGGGGACTGAATCTGTTGACACCATCTGCTGACTGCATTACAGCATCAACTTCTACATCTAAATCAATTTCATCTGATAAACCCCAGCAAGCTGACCAACAAATCTATACTATGTTTATCTCTCTCACTCCATTTCCTTTTCATAGCTCCCAGTGCAGTTTATTCTACTCTCCTTTTCTCAGGGTAATGGGTGTATTGTTATGGATACCCGACAGAGAATGAATGGGAAACAGAGTGTTCAGTGTGAGAGAGAGAGACTTTGTCCTTTACTGTATAAGATACGTATAAAATGAAATACTTTGGAAAACATTCTTGACTCCACATTCTCAAAATTTTCAGAAAAAAATCAAATGCAGTCTTGCATCTATATGTGTGTGTGTGTGTGTGTGTGTGTGTTCAGTCCTCAGGTTCTAAAGCTCTCATGATTTCATAATTTAGGTTCAGAGACCTTCAGCCTTTTATATTAGAGATCAGAATTTCTTTCAAGGACAAGAAACACTACTGCAGATGTTTCTTTTGCATGGATCAGACTGTGTCTAACAGGATGATGTGAGGACAGTAAAGTGGCCAAACACAAAATAAATAAACACAAAGCCATCAAAGATCATAATTTTTTAGATAATCTCCATTTTACCTCTCCAGAATCCCTCCTCCTGCGATCTGGTATCACTAGAGTATTCCTATTACTGCCTGGTGCAATAGTGGAACCGATACTCATTCTGGGTCCAACTAACATGTACCGTTTGTCTCCAGATCTGTACTGGATGCTGTGACACAGAGTCCCGTCGTAATTTGTGTCCTGTAAATACTTGGACGAATAGTCTGTAGATTTGGAGCACTGCATTACAATCAACACGATGATGCTGATGACAAAAAGCACTGAAACCGAGCCCAAAGTGATGATCAAATAAAACGTCACGTCGTTTTCCTCCTCGTCTTTTACTGCGTTTTTCACATCAGAAGCTGCAAAAGCCTCTTTGGGCTCCACAACTTTGACAATCACAGTCGCTGTTGCTGAGAGTGAAACGTTCCCATTGTCTTTGACCAGTATGAGCAGTTTATGCTGGGCCTCGTCTGTTTCTGTGAATGAGCGAAGGGTCCTTATCTGTCCTGTATAGCGGTCCAAACCAAAGAGACTGTGCTCACTAACTTCCTGCAGTGAAAACAATAACCAGCCGTTGTATCCTATATCTGCGTCATAGGCTCTGACTTTAGTCACCAAATGACCTGCGTTCACATTACGGGGAATCTCTTCCACACCCTCAGCAGAACCGTTAGCGCTGACTGGATATAAGATCACTGGAACGTTGTCGTTCTGATCCAGAATAAACACGTTCACTGTCACGTTACTTCTCAGAGATGGACTTCCAGAGTCTGTAGCGATAATTTGGAACTGGAAAGTTTTAAGAGTTTCAAAGTCAAAACTTTTTAGTGCGTAATCTCTCCATTTCAGAGTTAATTTGAAAGATCATATTTGTTTTTCATCTCCAGAGTCTCTCCAAATGTTGTAGTTCACAACAGCATTTTCATCTACATCACGATCAGGCAGACACAGAAAACAAAGATTTCCCTGGAATATTGTTTTCCATCACATAAAAGCATAGGGTGAAGAGAAAATTGCGGACTATTATCATTTACATCTGATACCTGCACAGTTATAGTTTTTAACCGCAGACAGAGGGGCTGCCCAGCATCTTTGGCTACTACGTGATGTCATAGTGAGGTACAGTTTCTCTATCAAGAGTTGAGGCTGTAACCAGCGCGTAAATATTATCTTGAGATGATGCGTTAGCCTGAAAGGTAGGTCTTCAGTAATAGCACAACACTTTCCCATTTACACCAGAGTCCAAATCACTGACGCTGATCAAGGCCACAGTGGTTCCAATTTTAGAGTCTTCACGCACTGCGCTTGAAATGATGTGACTTCTATCTCAGCACATTGTCATTTACATCAATGATTTTTATGGTTATACTCTTATCTTATGTGAGAGAACAGGTCCTTTGTCTGATGCCTGGATACTACTTCAAAGTTATTCATCTCTCTTCAAATCTATCAAGCCAATCACAACCATTTCCCCAGTACTGGAGTTTAAATCAAAAGTTGTATTATCCTATTGTCTCTATATCCTTTCCAAATGAATAAAAAACTTCTCCATTTGGACCATCATCCATGTCAGTAGCATTAACCTGTATTACAGTTGTGCCTACAGGACATTTTCTTTAAGCGTTACAGAGTACACTTCCTGTGTGAAAACCGGCATGTTGTCATTAACATCCAAAACGTCAACTATTATCTCCATTGTTCCAGACTTTGCGGTCGCCCTCCATCTCGCCAGTAAGATGTAGTTTGTGTCTCCGGCTGGTTTCTCTATCCAAAGGCTTTTGAAGAACTAAAAGGGCATTTTTAGATCTTCCCCGCGATCTTAACCTCTATGCGGAAATTATCATTATGACTGAGTTTATATTGTTGAAGAGTTCATGCCGCCATCGGGATCCCGCGCCGCCTGTACTGATACCGAGCTCCAGTAGGGCCGATTCCGATATTTCCAACCGCTTTTCTTTCTCTGGGAATGTCGGGGCATGATCATTTACGTCCACGATTTCAATCGACACGTAGTGAATCTCTAACGGGTTTTCTAGCGCAATTTTCAGATTGATGATGCACGAGCTGCTTCTTCGCACACCACTTCGCGATCTATTTTTCCATTTATGCTTAAAATCCGTCATTCTGATTTACCGTGAACAGCGAGTCGCCTGAGGTTGAACGATTCGGAATCCTCTCTCCTTTAGCGTTCTGGGATCGAGACCTAAATCCTTCGCAGGTTTCCGATCACAGTACCGTCTTTTTGCTCCTCGGAAAGAGAATATCGTATTTGTGCGCAGACTCCTCTCCAAAACAGCATTCCCAATGCCATGAATGTAAGTCTGAGGCGCCATGACGAACGCACCCTTTGTTGCATTTTGCAGGAAATTAAAACGCCGTTTAAGATGTTCCACTCGCATAAATTTGGACCCATAACAAAGATAAGCACTGACCCTAAAAATCCTCTTTGTGTCAGAGAATCCTTAAGAAAATGAGGAAGATCTTGGCGGGTGTGAAGGCGATGTCCACAGCGATCATAACGAACTGATGAGAGAGCGAATGAAACGACCAACAGACGATGCCACGTCAGGTCTGTATTTGTGTGTGCACTGACACCGTGCGAATGTATTTTTTACTGCAAACGAACTGAGAAATAAATCAAGAGAGTTCAGCTAAGTCGGAAAACCGTTTATCTGGCGAAACGGTTAACCTTTTTTAAAGAACATATAATAGAATAATAATAAAAACACACACATTTATTGAAAGCATAACAGATTTATGTCCAAATGGCGTACAAGAAGTGATTACAATTACTGCCTGTAAACAATTCTAGTTTTGCATTTCATGCCAATCAAACAGTTCACTTTTACATAGACCTAAGGGCAATCTTCAAGTTAACTTGAGATCATTTTAATGTGACCTTGAACCACAAAACCAGTCATATGGGTACATTTTTTTTGAAATTGAGATTTATACATCATCTGAAGCTTTCCATTGCTGTATGGTTTGTTAGGATAGGACAATATTTGGCCGAGATACACTACTTGAAATCTGGAATCTGAGGTGCAAAAAAAAAATCAAATATTGAGAAAATCGCCTTTAAATTGTCCAAATGAAGTCCTTAGCAATGCATATTACTTGCAAAAATATTTTTTTTGATATATTTACATTAGGAAATTTACAAAATATCTTTGTGGAACATGATCTTTAATGATTTTTAGCATAAAAGAAAAATCGATAATTTTTGACCCATGCAATGGATTGTTGACAATTGCTACAAATATACCCGTCAACTTATGAAGTAAAACCAATAACCAACCCTTCTCTGGGTAAAAACTACTTCGATACTTAGAAATAATCAAATTAATCTTCAGTTATACATATACTCCTGGGCCCAAATATAAAAAGTGGCCAAGTCCAAATGGCTAAACACAAAGCTTTTAATTGTCCTAACCACAAATTATTAAAATTAGCAAAATGTAAGTAAATGCAATACTTAAAAGCTGTTGCTGCCTCAGAAAAACATCAAAGACAGAATGAAGTTTTGGCAGAATATGGGAAGTTGTGTGTGAAGTGATGAATCACAATGAAACACAAGTTGCATAGTGGTGCTTCAGAGCGGTGTCTTTAAAAATCTGATAAGAAATATAATGATAAATGCATCTCTACCACAGTGAAGCATGGAGGAGTCGTCATTGTGTGGGGAGCCTTTTTAGCTGTTGGTATCGGTGAGCTGCTTCACTGTGAAATATCATTTAATGCTTTAGAGTACAGGAGAATATTGCAGAATGGCTTGCTTCCCTCAAACGAAAAGTTATCTAAAGAGGAATGATCAGATTTTTTTTTTCAACAAGACAATGCTCCTGTCCAAATTGCAAAGACAACCTAGAAGTGGCTTGAGAACAAGTCTATCATGTTTTGGTCAGAATCCAGATTTCAACTCTGTAGTGAATATTTGGTCTCACATTAAACTCAAACTAACTGGGAGACATTTTTCGACTTTCTTGAACGTTTTGAAGCCATTTACATTGAGTGAAACAACACTGACTCTTCTTATAAAAAGCTGTCTGCAAGTTTACCCACACACAGTTTAAACATTTAAAGAAAACAAAGGCGAAGGCTATTTGGTGCTAAGTTACTTTATCTACAGTATTTGTGCAATTCTTGCTAATTTCCTGACAAGTGATTTGTGATTAAAATGGTTAAGACCATTAAAAGAACACTAAATATTTTTAACAGAAACTCATCTAAATCTCCAACATAACTGAAAATTAAACATTCGCATGTATTGCCTTCACTCAGTAACACTGATCTAGTCCCATGCAGAATATGCTGAGACTCAGAAATCCACTGTCCAGTTTTAGTTAATGTCAACAAAAATGATTCAAGTAGTACCAACATGAAGGATGATACAGATCAATCTGTTGATACAAATAGTTATAATCTTTTTCTCTCAGATTGATCTCTATCATCCTCAAGAAGTTTAGATGTATTACTGTCCAACAGAAAGAACTTGCATCAAAAAGATATATTCTTAACAACACTGCAAGATAGACAGATAGATACGTCCTGTGAAACCTTAAAGTTTCTTACCTCTCCAGAATCTCTCCTCCTGCGATCTGGTATCACTAGTATTCCTATTACTGCCTGGTGCTATAGTGGAACCGATACTCATTCTGGGTCCAACTAACATGTACCGTTTGTCTCCAGATCTGTACTGGATGCTGTGACACAGAGTCCCGTCGTAATTTGTGTCCTGCAAATACTTGGACGAATAGTCTGTAGATTTGGAGCACTGCATTACAATCAACACGATGATGCTGATGACAAAAAGCACTGAAACCGAGCCCAAAGTGATGATCAATAAAACGTCACGTCGTTTTCCTCCTCGTCTTTTACTGCGTTTTTCACATCAGAAGCTGCAAAAGCCTCTTTGGGCTCCACAACTTTGACAATCACAGTCGCTGTTGCTGAGAGTGAAACGTTCCCATTGTCTTTGACCAGTATGAGCAGTTTATGCTGGGCCTCGTCTGTTTCTGTGAATGAGCGAAGGGTCCTTATCTGTCCTGTATAGCGGTCCAAACCAAAGAGACTGTGCTCACTAACTTCCTGCAGTGAAAACAATAACCAGCCGTTGTATCCTATATCTGCGTCATAGGCTCTGACTTTAGTCACCAAATGACCTGCGTTCACATTACGGGGAATCTCTTCCACACCCTCAGCAGAACCGTTAGCGCTGACTGGATATAAGATCACTGGAACGTTGTCGTTCTGATCCAGAATAAACACGTTCACTGTCACGTTACTGCTCAGAGACGGACTTCCAGAGTCTGTAGCGATAATTTGGAACTGGAAAGTTTTAAGAGTTTCAAAGTCAAAACTTTTTAGTGCGTAAATCTCTCCATTTTCAGAGTTAATGTTAATGAAAGATGCATATTTGTTTTCATCTCCAGAGTCTCTCCAAATGTTGTAGTTCACAACAGCATTTTCATCTACATCACGATCAGAAGCAGACACAGAAAACAAAGATTTCCCTGGAATATTGTTTTCCATCACATAAAAAGCATAGGGTGAAAGAGAAAATTGCGGACTATTATCATTTACATCTGATACCTGCACAGTTATAGTTTTAACCGAAGACAGAGGTGGCTGCCCAGCATCTTTGGCTACTAACGTGATGTCATAGTGAGGTACAGTTTCTCTATCAAGAGTTGAGGCTGTAACCAGCGCGTAAATATTATCTTGAGATGATGCCGTTAGCCTGAAAGGTATGTCTTCAGTAATGTAGCACAACACTTTCCCATTTACACCAGAGTCCAGATCACTGACGCTGATCAAGGCCACAGTGGTTCCAATTTTAGAGTCTTCACGCACTGCGCTTGAAAATGATGTGACTTCTATCTCAGGCACATTGTCATTTACATCAATGATTTTTATGGTTATACTCTTATCTGATGTGAGAGGAACAGGTCCTTTGTCTGATGCCTGGATATCTACTTCAAAGTTATTCATCTCTTCAAAATCTATCAAGCCAATCACAACCATTTCCCCAGTACTGGAGTTTAAATCAAAAAGTTGTATTATCCTATTGTCTATATCCTTTCCAAATGAATAAAAAACTTCTCCATTTGGACCATCATCCATGTCAGTAGCATTAACCTGTATTACAGTTGTGCCTACAGGGACATTTTCTTTAAGCGTTACAGAGTACACTTCCTGTGTGAAAACCGGCATGTTGTCATTAACATCCAAAACGTCAACTATTATCTCCATTGTTCCAGACTTTGCGGGTCGCCCTCCATCGAGCGCAGTAAGATGTAGCTTGTGTCTCCGGCTGGTTTCTCTATCCAAAGGCTTTTGAAGAATTAAAAAGGGCATTTTTAGATCTTCTCCGCGATCTTTAACCTCTATGCGGAAATTATCATTATGACTGAGTTTATATTGTTGAACAGAGTTCATGCCGCCATCGGGATCCCGCGCCGCCTGTAACTGATACCGAGCTCCAGGTAGGGCAGATTCCCATATTTCCAACCGCTTTTCTTTCTCTGGGAATGTCGGTGCATGATCATTGACGTCCACGATTTCAATCGACACGTAGTGAATCTCTAACGGGTTTTCTAGCGCAATTTTCAGATTGATGATGCACGAGCTGCTTCTCTCGCACACCACTTCGCGATCTATTTTTCCATTTATGCTTAAAATCCCGTCATTCTGATTTACCGTGAACAGCGAGTCGCCTGAGGTTGAAACGATTCGGAATCCTCTCTCCCTTTAGCGTTCTGGGATCGAGACCTAAATCCTTCGCAAGGTTTCCGATCACAGTACCGTCTTTTTGCTCCTCGGAAAGAGAATATCGTATTTGTGCGCAGACTCCTCTCCAAAACAGCATTCCCAATGCTATGAATGTAAGTCTGAGGCGCCATGACGAACGCACCCTTTGTTGCATTTTGCAGGAAATTAAAACGCCGTTTAAAGATGTTCCACTCGCATAAAATTTGGACCCATAACAAAGATAAGCACTGACCATAAAAATCCTCTTTTGTGTCAGAGAATCCTTAAGAAATGAGGAAGAGCTTGGCGGGTGTGAAGGCGATGTCCACAGCGATCATAACGAACTGATGGAGAGAGCGAATGAAACGACCAACAGACGATGCCACGTCAGGTCTGTATTTGTGGTGTGCACTGACACCGTGCGAATGTATTTTTTACTGCAAACGAACTGAGAAATAACAAATCAATAGAGTTCAGCTAAGTCGGAAAACACGTTTATCTGGCGAAACGGTTAAAATTTTTTTAAAGAACCATAGAAATAATAATAATAAAAACACACACATTTATTGAAAGCATAACAGATTTATGTCCAAATGGCGTACAAGAAGTGATTACAATTACTGCCTGTAAACAATTCTAGTTTTGCATTTCATGCCAATCAAAACAGTTCACTTTTACATAGACCTAAAGGGCAATATCTTCAAGTTAACTTGAGATCATTTTAATGTGACCTTGAACCACAAAACCAGTCATATGGGTACATTTTTTTTGAAATTGAGATTTATACATCATCTGAAGCTTTCCATTGCTGTATGGTTTGTTAGGATAGGACAATATTTGGCCGAGATACAACTACTTGAAATCTGGAAATGAGGGTGCAAAAAAATCAAAATATTGAGAATCGCCTTTAAATTGTCCAAATGAAGTCCTTAGCAATGCATATTACTTGAAAAAATATATTTTTTTTATATATATTTACGGTATGAAATTTACAAAATATCTTTGTGGAACATGATCTTTAATGATTTTTAGCATAAAAGAAAAATCGATAATTTTGACCCATACATGTATTGTTGAATTGCTACAAATATACCCGTGCAACTTATGAAGTAATAACAATCAATAACCAAACCCTAACCCTTCTGGGTAAAAACTACTTCGATACTTAGAAATAATCAAATTAATCTTCAGTTATATACACTCCTGGGCCCAAATATAAAAAGTGGCCAAGTCCAAAATGGCTAAACACAAAGCTTTTAATTGTCCTAACCACAAATTATTAAAATTAGCAAAATGTAAGTAAATGCAATACTTAAAAAGCTGTTGCTGCCTCAGAAAACATCAAAGACAGAATGAAGTTTTGGCAGAATATGGAAGTTGTGTGTGAAGTGATGAATCACAATGAACAACACGCTGTCTTAAAAATCTGAAAGAAATATAATGATAAATGCATCTACCACAGTGAAGCATGGAGGAGTCGTCATTGTGTGGGGAGCCTTTTTAGCTGTTGGTATCGGTGAGCTGCTTCACTGTGAAATATCATTTAATGCTTTAGAGTACAGGAGAATATTGCAGAATGGCTTGCTTCCCTCAAACGAAAGTTATCTAAAGAGGAATGATCAGATTTTTTTTTTTCAACAAGACAATGCTCCTGTCCAAATTGCAAAGACAACCTAGAAGTGGCTTGAGAACAAGTCTATCATGTTTGGTCAGAATCCAGATTTCAACTCTGTAGTGAATATTTGGTCTCACATTAAAACTTTTTTTCGACTTCTTGAACGTTTTGAATCCATTTACATTGAGTGAAACAACACTGACTCTTCTTATAAAAAGCTGTCTGCAAGTTTACCCACACACAGTTTAAACATTTAAAGAAAACAAAGGCGAAGGCTATTTGGTGCTAATTACTTTATCTACAGTATTTGTGCAATTCTTGCTAATTTCCTGACAAGTGATTTGTGATTAAAATGGTTAAGACCATTAAAAGAACACTAAATATTTTAACAGAAACTCATCTAAATCTCAACATAACTGAACATTAAACATTCGATGTATTGCCTTCACTCAGTAACACTGATCTGTCCCATGCAGAATATGCTGAGACTCAGAAATCCACTGTCAGTTTTAGTTAATGTCAACAAAAAGATTCTAATTTAGTTAATTGATCAAGTAGTACCAACATTAAAGGATGATAGAGATCAATCTGAGACAAATAGTTATAATCTATTTGTCTCACAGATTGATCTCTATCATCCTCAAGAAGTTTAGATGTATTACTGTCCAACAGAAAAGACTTGCATCAAAAAGATATATTCTTAACAACACTGCAAGATAGACAGATAGATACGTCCTGTGAAACCTTAAAGTTTCTTACCTCTCCAGATCTCCTCCTGCGATCTGGTATCACTAGAGTATTCCTATTACTGCCTGGTGCTATAGTGGAACCGATACTCATTCTGGGTCCAACTAACATGTACCGTTTGTCTCCAGATCTGTACTGGATGCTGTGACACAGAGTCCCGTCGTAATTTGTGTCCTGCAAATACTTGGACGAATAGTCTGTAGATTTGGAGCACTGCATTACAATCAACACGATGATGCTGATGACAAAAAGCACTGAAACCGAGCCCAAAGTGATGATCAAATAAAACGTCACGTCGTTTTCCTCCTCGTCTTTTACTGCGTTTTTCACATCAGAAGCTGCAAAAGCCTCTTTGGGCTCCACAACTTTGACAATCACAGTCGCTGTTGCTGAGAGTGAAACGTTCCCATTGTCTTTGACCAGTATGAGCAGTTTATGCTGGGCCTCGTCTGTTTCTGTGAATGAGCGAAGGGTCCTTATCTGTCCTGTATAGCGGTCCAAACCAAAGAGACTGTGCTCACTAACTTCCTGCAGTGAAAACAATAACCAGCCGTTGTATCCTATATCTGCGTCATAGGCTCTGACTTTAGTCACCAAATGACCTGCGTTCACATTACGGGGAATCTCTTCCACACCCTCAGCAGAACCGTTAGCGCTGACTGGATATAAGATCACTGGAACGTTGTCGTTCTGATCCAGAATAAACACGTTCACTGTCACGTTACTGCTCAGAGACGGACTTCCAGAGTCTGAAGCAACAACTTGGAACTGGAACGTTTTAAGAGTTTCAAAATCAAAACTCTTTAGTGCATAAATCTCTCCATTTTCAGAGTTAATGTTAATGAAAGATGTGTATTTGTTTTCTACACCATCTCTCCATATTTGATAGCTGACCACGCTGTTTTCACCTATATCTTTATCAGAGGCAGACACAGAAAATAAAGATTTGCCTGGAACATTATTCTCAATCACATAAAATGCATAAGGAGAAAAGGAGAACTCTGGACTGTTGTCATTTACATCTGATACCTGGACAGTTATAGATTTAACAGAAGACAATGGTGGTTGACCAGCGTCTTTAGCTTCTAATGTGATGTCATAACGAGAAATTGTCTCTCTGTCAAGAGATGATGTTGTCACCAATGAGTATGTGTTTTCTTGAGAGGACGGCATTAGTTTGAAAGGTATGTCCTCAGGTAATGAACAGGTGACTCTCCCATTTATGTCAGAATCTAAATCAGAGACACTTATTAAAGCCACCGTTGTGCCAGGTTTAGAGTCTTCAGGAACGGCACTCGAGAATGATGTCACTTCTATCTGAGGTGCATTGTCATTCACATCAGCAATTTTTATAATTATACTTTTATCTGTTGTTAGAGGAACATTCCTTTGTCTGATGCTTGAATGTCAATCTGATATTATCTTTAATCTCATAATCCAAAAGACCGTCACTATTATTTCTCCTGTGATTGGATTACATAAAAAGTTTACGCAACTTGTGATTAACATTATGTCCTAATGAATAAACGATTTCGCCATTCTGGCCTTCGTTCGTTGCGTTCACCCTTAAAATGGTTGTGCCTACGGGGTGTTTTCATTAGCGTTACAGTGTACTTATCTTTAGTGAAAACTGGCGCATTATCGTTTATATCTAACACATCTATGTTATCTCCATAGTTCCAGACTTGGTGGTCTGCCTCCATCTAAAGCAGTTAACTGCAATTTCATGCCTTTTGTAATCTCTCGGTCAAGGGGCTTTTGTAAAATCAGAATGGGAACTTTACCATCTTCGTCACGATCTTTAATTTCAATACGAAAGTAATCGGTGTGGCTCAGTCTATAAGTCTGAACTGAATTACTGCCACTGTCTGGATCGCGCGCTGCCTGGAGTTGGAATCGCGCACCGGGAAGCACCGTTTCACTTATTTCTAAATGCTTTTCCTGATCTGGGAATCTCGGAGCGTGGTCATTCACGTCAATTACATCAACAGTCACGTAATGAATCTCGAGAGGATTTTCTAAAGCGATTTTCAGATTGATTAAACACGGGGTTGGATCTTTCGCACACCTCCTCTCTATCTAATTTACCGTTCACATACAAGACACCGTCATTCTGATTCACACTAAACATGGACTCGCCTGAGGTTGAGACGATGCGAAATCCTCGCTCTTTTAAGGTTCTGTGATCAATACCCAAATCCTTCGCGACATTTCCAACAGCGGCTCCGTCCTTCTGCTCTTCAGAAATCGAGTAGCGTATTTGTGCCCAAACCGTTCTGCCAAAAACAAGCGATACAACAACGAAGAGGATTTTCACATGCCGCTCAAGCCATTGATCATGTCTCTTTTGTCCCATTTTTGCACTGTATTCGTTCCACAACAATTGCACACCGGCTGTCCAAATATTAGTCCAGTAGCGACATGACAGATGACCGAAATGCGCTAGATCTCGAAAGATATCACGAAGACAAAAGCACAGAGAAAGCCGCACCGCTGGTGAAAAAGAGATCGTGTACAAATCTGTGTGACGAAAAAGAAAACAGGGAGGTACTCTTGCGTTTTGAGTTTTACTCTAGGTTTACACTGACACCTCGCGCTCTTTCATTGCATTGCTATTCATTAAACTCTGCGAGTAATTCATGTTAAAGTTCTTGAAGCTATAGAAACAGAAAAGAAGTATGCAGTATGCAGGATAGCAAGCGGCCACATGAATTCAGCACCAAGGACAGCGACTCATTCGCTCTCGCGGGTTTCATTTACTTAATCATTAGGGCACATCAAAAATTCCAATATTATAGAACTCACATACAAATGTAGCTAAAAAAACACAGAGCTGGAATAGTTATGTTATTATACCCACAGATCAGTATTAATAAGAAAAAAATAAAAGTACAATGCTGACTATGAATACAATACGGCATAACGCAAGTCCATTTCTTACCTCTCCAGAATCTCTCCTCCTGCGATCTGGTATCACTAGAGTATTCCTATTACTGCCTGGTGCAATTGTAGAACCGATACTCATTCTGGGTCCAACTAACATGTACCGTTTGTCTCCAGATCTGTACTGGATGCTGTGACACAGAGTCCGTCGTAATTTGTGTCCTGCAAATACTTGGACGAATAGTCTGTAGATTTGGAGCACTGCATTACAATCAACACGATGATGCTGATGACAAAAAGCACTGAAACCGAGCCCAAAGTGATGATCAAATAAAACGTCACGTCGTTTTCCTCCTCGTCTTTTACTGCGTTTTTCACATCAGAAGCTGCAAAAGCCTCTTTGGGCTCCACAACTTTGACAATCACAGTCGCTGTTGCTGAGAGTGAAACGTTCCCATTGTCTTTGACCAGTATGAGCAGTTTATGCTGGGCCTCGTCTGTTTCTGTGAATGAGCGAAGGGTCCTTATCTGTCCTGTATAGCGGTCCAAACCAAAGAGACTGTGCTCACTAACTTCCTGCAGTGAAAACAATAACCAGCCGTTGTATCCTATATCTGCGTCATAGGCTCTGACTTTAGTCACCAAATGACCTGCGTTCACATTACGGGGAATCTCTTCCACACCCTCAGCAGAACCGTTAGCGCTGACTGGATATAAGATCACTGGAACGTTGTCGTTCTGATCCAGAATAAACACGTTCACAGTCACGTTACTGCTCAGAGACGGACTTCCAGAGTCTGTAGCGAGTACATGGAACTGGAACGTTTTAACAGTTTCAAAGTCAAAACTCTTAAGCGCATAAATCTCCCCATTTTCAGAGTTAATATTAATGAAAGATGTATATTTGTTTTCCTCTGTATTTTCTCTCCATATATGATAGTTGATTATCGCATTTTCATTTGAGTCTTTGTCAGAAGCAGACACAGAAAATAATAATTTGCCTGGGACATTATTTTCCATCACATAAAACGCATATGGAGAAGATGAGAATTCTGGACTATTGTCATTTACATCTGATATCAGAACAGTTATAGTTTTAACAGAGGACAGTGATGGCTGTCCTGCATCCTTTGCGACTAGTGTGATGTCATACTGAAATTTAGTTTCTCTGTCAAGTAAAGCAGATGTAACTAAAGAATAAATATTATCTTGTGGTAAAGGCATTAGTTTAAAAGGTATATCATCTGACAGTGAGCATGAGATTTTTCCATTGACCCCAGAGTCTAAATCAGTAACACTTATCAAAGCTACTGTAGTACCTGGTCTAGAATCCTCTGGAATGGCGCTTGATAATGATGTCACCTCTATTTCCGGTGCATTGTCATTTACATCGACGATTTTTATCACTACACTTTTATCTGTCGCAAGAGGAACGATTCCTTTGTCAGATGCCTGAATGTCAATCTCATATTTATCCTTGACCTCAAAATCCAAATGATCGGTCAAAATAATTTCCCCAGTGATTGAGTTAACTTCAAAAAGTCTGCGTAAATTATTGTTGACATTATTTCCCAGTGCATAAATTAACTCTCCGTTTTTACCCTCGTCCAAATCAGTGGCATTGACCTGTAAAATTGTTGTGCCAACAGGTGCGTTTTCATTTAATGTAACTGTGTAAGTTTCTTTTGTAAAAACAGGCGCATTATCATTGATATCCAGTACATTAATCAGTATTTCTATTGAGCCAGACATAGGAGGTTTCCCTCCATCTAAAGCAGTTAATAATAATTTTATGTTTTTCGTCATTTCTCTGTCAAGCGGCTTGTGTAAAATCAGAATTGGAATTTTACCATCTTCTTCTCGGTCTTTAATTTCAAGACGGAAATGATCGTTGTGGCTGAGTTTATAGGTTTGAACTGAATTGGTTCCACTATCAGGGTCGCGCGCAGCCTGTAGCGGATATCGCGCGCCTGGCATAGCAGATTCCCAAATTTCCAGCCGCTTTTCATTCTCGGGAAACCGTGGACTGTGATCATTTACATCCAATATCTCTACAGCGACATAATGAATTTCTAGTGGGTTTTCTAGAGCGATTTTCAGATTGATTAAACACGGAGTGCTCCTCTCGCAAACCTCCTCTCTGTCTATCTTACCGTTCACATACAAGACTCCGTCATTCTGATTTACACTGAACATTGACTCGCCTGAGGTCGAGACGATGCGAAATCCTCGCTCCTTTCAGTGTTCTGTAATCAATGCCTAAATCCTTCGCGATATTTCCCACCGCAGCTCCGTCCTTCTGCTCCTCTGAGATCGAGTACCGAATTTGAGCCCAAACTGCTCTTCCAAACAACAGAGATACAGCAATGAAAGCGAGCTTCGCATTCAGCTCCAGCTGATGAAAGCGTTGTCTTTGTTCCATTTTTATGAGATTACAAATTTTCCTTCAAACGCAGTTTCACGATCAGACTAAGAATATTTGTTGTGTAGTCCCATCGTTGCTCAGGCTGAAAACGAGTCGGTCAATGCAAAACGCGATACCCAATACAGACAAATCAAACGGCATCAGTGGTGAAAACGAGAAAACACACGAATAAACCGAGAGGGCGGAACAAACACAAAAAACATGAGCAACTGTTTGACGTCATGAGCCTTTCTCTAGGTTTACACTGACATCTCGCGATCTGAAGCGTTAGTTGCATTGCAACGTCCAAAACATTTTAATGTTGTCAAATGCATGTAATTTTATCAACTGACTTTTAAACAATCCAAACTATGAGTTAAGCTATACGCTTAAATATTCAATATTCTCTCATTAGACTGAACATATTGTTTTATGAAAACAAGTGAATGAGTAAAAGAGAAAGAGAGAGAGACAGAGATTCTGAAAAAGATAGTATAGTTGCCAGATGCCAAGACCAATATCATAACCTTTAAAGGAAAGATAATGTCTTTAGAGCACACTGAGAACTGTATCTTGTCATAAACATCAGCAACACAGGAAACTTCAACAAGGCTGTGAACAACCTGAGGGATGAGGCATGAAGAGCTTTTTATTGTTAATAAGAATATCAATTTACAGTTCAACCAGAATCTAGCTAAAAATAATAAATAAATTACAGAAACCTTCACACTAGAAGTGCAGTCTGGGGTCTGTTCACAAACCAACAGTTCACTAAATAGGACAAACACCTATTAGAGACACTGTAAGAAGAATTATGCAAAAATACAATGTAAATCTCAAAATAATTCATGCAGAGCAGAATTAGAACAGTATCCAAGAAAAATTAAAATAAAATAGCATTGAAAATCCATGCCCACCTAAATAGTACACACATCCTCTATCACAAAGCTACCAATGGCTGAACACAGAGAGAAGTCCTCTCAGCCAGTTTGTTTCAGAATTGACTTTACATAAAAAAACATGTCCAGATGAACCACAGAGCACAAAACCCAGCTAGACCAAATCAAATATAAAAATCAAAACAAAAACATAAATATCTAAAACATTGGAAAGAAGCAATAGCTTAAAAGTAAACTGAAATGTTATC
This sequence comes from Culter alburnus, assembly GCA_028476615.1. Lineage (NCBI taxonomy): Eukaryota > Metazoa > Chordata > Actinopteri > Cypriniformes > Xenocyprididae > Culter > Culter alburnus. The sequence goes on along the minus strand of JAOTNS010001566.1, from coordinate 11,410 downwards.
AGAATAGTAAATTGGCAGAATAACGACCGACCCTAAACACCTCCACAGAGGTGGGCCAACACAATCAGACCTGACAAACAAAACACTGCACTCCAAACAAAACTAAGTGGAAAAGAATTGCACTTTTTTTAACAACATGCCTTAATTACACATATATTAGGAAAACATTATTCTTTTCTTCACAACCCACCAAAATCGGATACAGAAAGAAGGACAAATTTAATTTATACTCGGAGAAGCTCAAACCAGTCTGCAAGATATGCAAGTCCTGCCACAACAAAAGCACAATGAGTGCAATAGGACCATGACTGACGAAGAGCTACAATATTGTAAAACATGCATAAAATGAAAACATAGCATAGCAAGCTCTATTCTTACTTATGTTTTATTAGTACAGTATTATTTATTTATTTATTAGAATCTGAGAAAGAGAAAGACACTAAGAATGTTCCATTTGAAACAACAGCCTGAGCAGCTTCAGTACCATGGACAGCAACTGGCATGTGTCTTAAAACTGTTTACTAAAACTAATACACAGATGTAGGAGTCATTCTCTTACCTCTCCAGAATCTCTCCTCCTGCGATCTGGTATCACTAGAGTATTCCTATTACTGCCTGGTGCAATTGTAGAACCGATACTCATTCTGGGTCCAACTAACATGTACCGTTTGTCTCCAGATCTGTACTGGATGCTGTGACACAGAGTCCCGTCGTAATTTGTGTCCTGCAAATACTTGGACGAATAGTCTGTAGATTTGGAGCACTGCATTACAATCAACACGATGATGCTGATGACAAAAAGCACTGAAACCGAGCCCAAAGTGATGATCAAATAAAACGTCACGTCGTTTTCCTCCTCGTCTTTTACTGCGTTTTTCACATCAGAAGCTGCAAAAGCCTCTTTGGGCTCCACAACTTTGACAATCACAGTCGCTGTTGCTGAGAGTGAAACGTTCCCATTGTCTTTGACCAGTATGAGCAGTTATGCTGGGCCTCGTCTGTTTCTGTGAATGAGCGAAGGGTCCTTATCTGTCCTGTATAGCGGTCCAAACCAAAGAGACTGTGCTCACTAACTTCCTGCAGTGAAAACAATAACCAGCCGTTGTATCCTATATCTGCGTCATAGGCTCTGACTTTAGTCACCAAATGACCTGCGTTCACATTACGGGGAATCTCTTCCACACCCTCAGCAGAACCGTTAGCGCTGACTGGATATAAGATCACTGGAACGTTGTCGTTCTGATCCAGAATAAACACGTTCACAGTCACGTTACTGCTCAGAGACGGACTTCCAGAGTCTGTAGCGAGTACATGAAACTGGAACGTTTAACAGTTTCAAAGTCAAAGCTCTTAAGAGCAAAATCTCCCCATTTTCAGATTTATATTGATGAAAGATATATATTGTTTTCCTCTGTATTTTCTCTCCATATATGATAGCTGATTATCGCATTTTCATTTGAGTCTTTGTCAGAAGCAGACACAGAAAATAATAATTTGCCTGGGACATTATTTTCCATCACATAAAACGCATATGGAGAGAACGAGAATTCTGGACTGTTGTCATTTACATCTGATATCAGAACAGTTATAGTTTTAACAGAAGACAGTGATGGCGTCCTGCATCCTTTGCGACTAGTGTGATGTCATACTGAAATTTAGTTTCTCTGTCAAGTAAAGCAGATGTAACTAAAGAATAAATATCATCTTGTGGTAAAGGCATTAGTTTAAAAGGTATATCATCGGACAGTGAGCATGAGATTTTTCCATTGACCCCAGAGTCTAAATCAGTAACACTTATCAAAGCTACTGTAGTACCTGGTCTAGAATCCTCTGGAATGGCGCTTGATAATGATGTCACCTCCATTTCCGGTGCATTATCATTTACATCGACGATTTTTATCACTACACTTTTATCCGTCGCAAGAGGAACGATTCCTTTGTCAGATGCCTGAATGTCAATTTCATATATATCTTTTACCTCGAAATCTAAAAGGCCAGTCACAATAATTTCTCCAGTGATTGAATTAACTTCAAAAAGTTCACGTAAATTGTCATTGAACATTATTTCCTAAAGCATAAACTACCTGTCCGTTTTGACCCTCGTCAGAATCAGTGGCATTAATCTGTAAAATTGTTGTGCCAACATCTGCGTTTTCATTTAATGTAACTGTGTAAGTTTCTTTTGTAAAAACAGGCGCATTATCGTTGATATCCAGTACATCAATCAGTATTTCTATTGAGCCAGACTTAGGAGGTTTCCCTCCATCTAAAGCAGTTAATAATAATTTAATATTTTTTGTCACTTCTCTGTCCAGTGGTTTGTGTAAAATCAGAATTGGAATTTTACCATCTTCTCGGTCTTTAATTTCAAGACGGAAATGATCGTTGTGGCTGAGTTTATAGGTTTGAACCGAATTGGTTCCACTATCAGGGTCGCGCGCAGCATAGAGATTCCAAATTTCCAGCCGCTTTTCATTCTCGGGAAACCGTGGACTGTGATCATTTACATCCAATATCTCTACAGCGACATAATGAATTTCTAGTGGGTTTTCTAGAGCGATTTTCAGATTGATTAAACACGGAGTGCTCCTCTCGCAAACCTCCTCTCTGTCTATCTTACCGTTCACATACAAGACACCGTCATTCTGATTTACACTGAACATTGACTCGCCTGAGGTCGAGACGATGCGAAATCCTCGCTCCTTCAGTGTTCTGTAATCAATGCCTAAATCCTTCGCGATATTTCCCACCGCAGCTCCGTCCTTCTGCTCCTCTGAGATCGAGTACCGAATTTGAGCCCAAACTGCTCTTCCAAACAACAGAGATACAGCGATGAAAGCGAGCTTCGCATTCAGCTCCAGCTGATGAAAGCGTTGTCTTTGTTCCATTTTTCTGAGATTACAGAATCTCCTTCAAACGCAGTTTCACGATCAGACTAAGAATATTTGTTGTGTAGTCCCATCGTTGCTCTGGTTTAAGCTGAAAACGAGTCGGTCAATGCAAAACGCGATACCCAATACAGACAAATCAAACGGCATCAGTGGTGAAATCGAGAAAACACACGAATAAACCGAGAGGGCGGAACAAACACACAAAAAAACATGAGCAACTGTTTGACGTCATGAGCCTTTCTCTAGGTTTACACTGACATCTCGCGATCTGAAGCGTTAGTTGCATTGCAACGTCCAAACATTTAATGTTGTCAAATGCATGTAATTTTATCAACTGACTTCTAAACAATCCAAACTATGAGTTAAGCTATACTTAATATTCAATATTCTCTCATTAGACTGAACATATTGTTTTATGAAAACAAATGAACGAGTAAAAGAGAAAGAGAGACAGATACATTCGGAAAAAGACATAGTAGTTGCCAGATGCCAAGACCAATATCATAACCTTTAAAGGAAAGAACATGTCTTTAGAGCACACTGAGAACTGTATCTTGTCATAAACATCAGCAACACAGGAAACTTCAACAAGGCTGTGAACAACCTGAGGGATGAGGCATGAAGAGCTTTTTATTGTTAAGAAGAATATCAATTTACAATTCAACCAGAATCTAGCTAAAAATAATAAATAAATTACAGAAACCGTCACACTAGAAGTGCAGTCTGGGGTCTGTTCACAAACCAACAGTTCACTAAATAGGAAAAACACCCATTAGAGGCTTTGTAAAAACTATATTCAATGTAAATCTCTAAATAATGCCTGCAGCGCAGAATTAGAACAATACCACAAAAATTAAAATAAAACAGCATTGAAATTCCATGTCAACCTAAATAGTAGTGATACTCACATCCTCCATCACAAAGCCCAGAGCTACCAACAGCTGACCACAGAGAGAAGTTGTTTCTTCCAGTTTGTTTAGAATTGGCTTTACATTTGAAAACATGTCCAGCTGAACCACAGAACACAAAACCCAGCCTGACCAAATAAAAAATATAAAACACAAGGATAAATATCTAAAACATTGGAAGAAGCAACAGCTTAAAGTAAACCAAAATGTTGTCAGAATAAAAATTTGGCAGAATACTGACGACCCTAAACACCCCCTGACCATTTACAAGAACAACAAAACCTCTCCACAGAGGTGGGCCAACAAAACAGACATGACAATCAAAAGACTGCACTCCAAACAACACTAAGTGGAAAAAGAATTGCACTTTTTTTAACCACATGCCTAAATTATACATATTTTAGAAAAACATTGTTCCTTTCTTTACAACCCACCAAAATCGGATACAGAAAGAAGGACAAATATAATTTCTACTCTGAGAACCTCAAGCCAGGCTGCAAGATATGCAAGTCCTGCCACAACAAAAGCACAATGAGTGGAATAGGGCCATGACTGGAGAAGATATAACATGCATAAAAAGGAAAACATAAGATAACAAGCTGATCTATTCTACTTACATTTTATTAGTACAGTTTTTACTTATTTATTTTTATTTTTTGATCTTATTGAGCGGTTATATGTTTGCATATTTAATGTTGCTATGCTTCGACAATGTAAAACATTCTTTTTACCATAACAATAAAGTCTAAATGATAAATAAATCTGAATCTGAGAAAGAGAAACACACTAAGAATGTTCCATTTGAAACAACAGCCTGAGTAGCTTCAGTACCATGGACAGCAACTGACATGTGTCTTAAAACTGTTTCCTACAACTAATACACAGATGTAGGAGTCATTCTCTTACCTCTCCAGAATCTCTCCTCCTGCGATCTGGTATCACTAGAGTATTCCTATTACTGCCTGGTGCAATTGTAGAACCGATACTCATTCTGGGTCCAACTAACATGTACCGTTTGTCTCCAGATCTGTACTGGATGCTGTGACACAGAGTCCCGTCGTAATTTGTGTCCTGTAAATACTTGGACGAATAGTCTGTAGATTTGGAGCACTGCATTACAATCAACACGATGATGCTGATGACAAAAAAGCACTGAAACCGAGCCCAAAGTGATGATCAAATAAAACGTCACGTCGTTTCCTCCTCGTCTTTTACTGCGTTTTTCACATCAGAAGCTGCAAAAGCCTCTTTGGGCTCCACAACTTTGACAATCACAGTCGCTGTTGCTGAGAGTGAAACGTTCCCATTGTCTTTGACCAGTATGAGCAGTTTATGCTGGGCCTCGTCTGTTTCTGTGAATGAGCGAAGGGTCCTTATCTGTCCTGTATAGCGGTCCAAACCAAAGAGACTGTGCTCACTAACTTCCTGCAGTGAAAACAATAACCAGCCGTTGTATCCTATATCTGCGTCATAGGCTCTGACTTTAGTCACCAAATGACCTGCGTTCACATTACGGGGAATCTCTTCCACACCCTCAGCAGAACCGTTAGCGCTGACTGGATATAAGATCACTGGAACGTTGTCGTTCTGATCCAGAATAAACACGTTCACTGTCACGTTACTGCTCAGAGACGGACTTCCAGAGTCTGTAGCGAGCACATGGAACTGGAACGTTTTAACAGTTTCAAAGTCAAAGCTCTTAAGCGCATAAATCTCCCCATTTTCAGAGTTAATATTGATGAAAGATGTATATTTGTTCTCCTCCGTATTTTCTCTCCATATTTGATAGCTAATTATCGCATTTTCATTTGAGTCTTTGTCAGAAGCAGACACAGAAAACAATAATTTGCCTGGGACATTATTTTCCATCACATAAAACGCATATGGAGAGAATGAGAATTCTGGACTGTTGTCATTTACATCTGATATCAGAACAGTTATAGTTTTAACAGAAGACAATGATGGCTGTCCCGCATCTTTTGCAACTAGTGTGATGTCATACTGAAATTTAGTTTCCCTGTCTAAAGGTGATGTAGAAACTAATGAGTATATACTATGTTGTGAAGAAGGTATTAGTTTAAAAGGCATATCATCTTCTAGAGAACAAGAGACTTTGCCGTTGAGCCCAGAATCTAAATCAGATACACTAATCAAAGCTACTGTAGTACCAGGTCTAGAATCCTCTGGAATGGCATTTGAAAATGAGGTCACCTCTATTTCAGGAGCATTATCATTTACATCAACTATCTTTATGGTCACGCTCTTATCAGTAATCATGGGAATTAGACCCTTGTCAGATGCCTGTATATCAATCTCATAGCTGTCTTTGTCCTCATAATCTAATAGTCCCTTTACAGTTATCTCACCAGTGATGGTGTTAATATCAAACAGCTTTCGTACTTTACTATTAACACTTTTATCAAACGAATAAACTATCTCACCATTGGGGCCCTCATCCAAATCTGTGGCGTTGACCTGTGTCACGGTTGTCCCTATAGGCGCATTTTCACTCAGCATGACCGAATAAACATCTTTTGTAAACACAGGAAAGTTATCATTTATATCTAAAACATTAATCGTTATCCCCATTGTCCCAGACTTGGCAGGCTTTCCTCCATCTACAGCAATTAATTGCAAGTTAATGTTTCGAGTAAGCTCTCGGTCTAAAGGCTTTTGTAAAATCAAGACAGGAATTTTACCGTCTTCTCCGCGATCTTTGACTTCAAGGCGGAAATTGTCGTTGTGACTGAGTTTGTAATGATGCACAGAATTACTGCCACTGTCAGAATCGCGCGCAGCTTTAAGCTGAAATCGCACACCCGGTAGGGCAGATTCCCCAATCTCTAAATGCATCTCGCTCTCCGGGAAACTCGGAGCGTGGTCGTTTATATCCAAAATCTCAACAGTTACATAGTGGATTTCAAGGGTTTTCTAGAGCAATTTTCAGATTAATTAAACAGGGAGTGCTTCTCTCGCAGATCCCCTCTCTATCTATTTTACCGTTCACATACAAGACGCCGTCATTCTGATTCACACTAAACATTGACTCGCCTGAGGTCGAGACGATGCGAAATCCTCGCTCTTTTAAGGTTCTGTGATCTATGCCCAAATCCTTCGCGATATTTCCCACAGCAGCGCCGTTCTTCTGTTCCTCAGAGATGGAGTACTGAATTTGTGCTCGTGCCACCGCACCAAACACAAGCAATGCAGCCATTAGAGTGAATTCTGCGTGCTCCTTCAGCCATTGCGCGTATCTTCTTTGTTCCATTCTGAAGATAATACAGACAAGGTTCTACGACAATTCCTCTGCTACACTCGATAGACTATATTAAGCATTGCTTTTACCTCTAAAAGTTTACACTTACTGCCGAAAAAACTCGAATCGCTAAAAAGCAAAAGCAGGAATACACTAAAACCACTGACAAGCAGGACACACTAGCATTAAATGCGAAGGGGAGGAATAACAGTATTTGACGTCATGAGCCATATTCTAGGATTACACTGACACCTCGCGATCTCACAGCTGTAATGCATCGCATTTTTTGCACATTGGCTACAGCAAAAAACAATAAATATGAGAATCAGGCAGCGTGTCTATATATACACACATATAGATACAGCAGCAATACAGAAAACAATAAAAAACTAAAAAATGAAAAGGTAAAACACAGTAGCCTACCATAGACTGGTGTCCATGTCTTCCCTTGGTCATACAGAGAAAAAAAAAACTAATATGTTTTAAAATTCGCTTACCTCTCCAGAATCTCTCTGCTATCACTAAAGTATTTCAATTACTGCTCGTGTCTATTATCATCGGTTATATGTTTGCATATTAATGTTGCTATGCTTTGGCAATGTAAAACATTCTTTTACCATAACAATTAAGTTCAATAGTTAAATACATTTGAATCTGAGAAAGAGAAGACACTGTTCCATTTGAAACAACAGCCTGAGCAGCTTCAGTACCATGGACAGCAACCGACATGTGTCTTTAAAACTGTTTCCTACAACTAATTCACAGATGTAGGAGTCATTGGCTTACCTCTCCAGAATCTCTCCTCCTGCGATCTGGTATCACTAGAGTATTCCTATTACTGCCTGGTGCAATTGTAGAACCGATACTCATTCTGGGTCCAACTAACATGTACCGTTTGTCTCCAGATCTGTACTGGATGCTGTGACACAGAGTCCCGTCGTAATTTGTGTCCTGCAAATACTTGGACGATAGTCTGTAGATTTGGAGCACTGCATTACAATCAACACGATGATGCTGATGACAAAAGCACTGAAACCGAGCCCAAAGTGATGATCAAATAAAACGTCACGTCGTTTTCCTCCTCATCTTTTACTGCGTTTTTCACATCAGAAGCTGCAAAAGCCTCTTTGGGCTCCACAACTTTGACAATCACAGTCGCTGTTGCTGAGAGTGAAACGTTCCCATTGTCTTTGACCAGTATGAGCAGTTTATGCTGGGCCTCGTCTGTTTCTGTGAATGAGCGAAGGGTCCTTATCTGTCCTGTATAGCGGTCCAAACCAAAGAGACTGTGCTCACTAACTTCCTGCAGTGAAAACAATAACCAGCCGTTGTATCCTATATCTGCGTCATAGGCTCTGACTTTAGCAACCAAATGACCTGCGTTCACATTACGGGGAATCTCTTCCACACCCTCAGCAGAACCGTTAGCGCTGACTGGATATAAGATCACTGGAACGTTGTCGTTCTGATCCAGAATAAACACGTTCACAGTCACGTTACTGCTCAGAGACGGACTTCCAGAGTCTGAAGCAATAACTTGGAACTGGAACGTTTTAACAGTTTCAAAGTCAAAGCTCTTAAGCGCATAAATCTCCCCATTTTCAGAGTTAATATTAATGAAAGATGTATATTTGTTTTCCTCTGTATTTTCTCTCCATATTTGATAGCTGATTATAGCATTTTCATTTGAGTCTTTGTCAGAAGCAGACACAGAAAATAATAATTTGCCTGGGACATTATTTTCCATCACATAAAACGCATATGGAGAGAACGAGAATTCTGGACTGTTGTCATTTACATCTGATATCAGAACAGTTATAGTTTTAACAGAAGACAGTGATGGCTGTCCTGCATCTTTTGCAACTAGTGTGATGTCATACTGAAATTTAGTTTCCCTGTCTAAAGGTGATGTGGAAACTAACGAGAATGTACTATGCTGTGAAGAAGGTATTAGTTTAAAATGCATGTCATCTTCTAAAGAACAAGAGACTTTGCCATTGAGTCCAGAATCTAAATCAGATACACTAATCAAAGCTACTGTAGTACCAGGTCTAGAATCCTCTGGAATGGCCTTTGAAAATGAGGTCACCTCTATTTCAGGTTTATTGTCATTTATATCTATAATTTTTATCATTATACTCTTATCTGTTGTATGGGGAACAGTTCCTTTGTCAGATGCCTGTATATCTATCTCATAGCTGTCTTTGTCCTCATAATCTAAGGGCCCTTCAACAGTTATCTCACCAGTGATGGTGTTAATATCAAACAGCTTTCGTACTTTACTATTAACACTTTTTCCAAATGAATAAACTATCTCACCATTCGGGCCCTCATCCAAATCTGTGGCGTTGACCTGTATCACGGTTGTCCCTATAGGCGCATTTTCACTCAGCATTACTGAATAAACATCTTTGGTGAAAACGGGCACGTTGTCATTTATGTCTATCACTTTAATCATTATATCTATTGTCCCAGACTTGGCAGGCTTTCCTCCATCTAGAGCTGTTAACTGCAAGTTAATGTTTCGAGTAAGCTCTCGGTCTAAAGGCTTTTGTAAAATTAGGATAGGAATTTTACCGTCTTCTCCACGATCTTTGACTTCAAGTCGGAAATTATCGTTGTGACTCAGTTTGTAATGATGCAGAGAATTACTGCCACTATCAGAATCGCGCGCAGGCTCAAGCTGAAATCGCGCACCCGGTAGGGCAGATTCCCCAATCTCTAAATGCATCTCGCTCTCCGGGAAACTCGGAGCGTGGTCGTTTATATCCAAAATCTCAACAGTTACATAGTGGATTTCAAGTGGGTTTTCTAGAGCAATTTTCAGATTAATTAAACAGGGAGTGCTTCTCTCGCAGATCCCCTCTCTATCTATTTTACCGTTCACATACAAGACGCCGTCATTCTGATTCACACTAAACATGGACTCGCCTGAGGTCGAGACGATGCGAAATCCTCGCTCTTTTAAGGTTCTGTGATCTATGCCCAAATCCTTCGCGATATTTCCCACAGCAGCGCCATCCTTCTGTTCCTCTGAGATGGAGTACTGAATTTGCGCTCGTGCCACCGCACCAAACACAAGCAATGCAGCCATTAGAGTGAATTCTGCGTGCTCTTCAGCCATTGCGCGTATCTTCTTTGTTCCATTCTGAAGATAATACAGACAAGGTTCTACGACAATTCCTCTGCTACACTCGATAGACTATATTAAGCATTGCTTTTACCTCTAAAAGTTTACACTTACTGCCGAAAAAACTCGAATCGCTAAAAAGCAAAAGCAGGAATACACTAAAACCACTGACAAGCAGGACACACTAGCATTAAATGCGAAGGGGAGGAATAACAGTATTTGACGTCATGAGCCATATTCTAGGATTACACTGACACCTCGCGATCTCACAGCTGTAATGCATCGCATTTTTTGCACATTGGCTACAGCAAAAATACAATAAATATGAGAATCAGGCAGCGTGTCTATAGATACACACATATAGATACAGCAGCAATACAGAAAACAATAAAAACTAAAAAATGAAAAGGTAAAACACAGTAGCCTACCATAGACTGGTGTCCATGTCTTTCCCTTGGTCATACAGAGAAAAAAAAAAAACTAATATGTTTTAAAATTCGTTTACCCTCTCCAGAATCTCTCTGCTATCACTAAAAGTATTTCAATTACTGCTCGTGTCTATTATCATCGGTTATATGTTTGCATATTAATGTTGCTATGCTTTGGCAAGTAAAACTTCTTTTTACATAACAATAAGTTCATAGTTAAATACATTTGAATATGAGAAAGAGGAACACTGTTCCATTTGAAAAACAGCCGAGAAGTTCAGTACATGGCCAGCAACCGACATGGTCTAAAAACTGTTTCCTACAACTAATACACAGAGTAGGAGTCATTCTCTTACCTCTCCAGAATCTCTCCTCCTGCGATTGGTATCACTAGAGTATTCTATTACTGCCTGGTGCAATTGTAGAACCGATTATCATTCTGGGTCAACTAAATGTACCGTTTGTCTCCAGATCTGTACTGGATGCTGTGACACAGAGTCCCGTCGTAATTTGTGTCCTGCAAACTTGGACGAATAGTCTGTAGATTTGGAGCAATGCATTACAATCAACACGATGATGCTGATGACAAAAAGCACTTGAAACCGAGCCCAAAGTGATGATCAATAAAACGTCACGTCGTTGTCCTCCTCGCTTTAACTGCAGTTGTTCACATCAGAAGCTGCAAAAGCATCTTTGGCTCCAAACTTTTGACAATCACAGTCGCTGTTGTGAGAGAGAACTTCCATGTCATTTGACCAGTATGAGCAAGTTATGCGGGCCCGTCTGTTTCTTGATTG
>JAOTNS010001565.1:0-41297 GCA_028476615.1 Culter alburnus | reverse complement strand
CTTTTTTTTGTGATTAGTATCACTAAGTTACAGTTCATTTTCTGAGAACTATCAGATTGGACTTCGTTCAGAGGAGACGAGAGATCACGCATCATGTTAGTTTTCTTTATTTTACAAAACATTTGTGTTTTTTGCACAACATTGTGTTTTTTACTCTGAGTGTACACAAATAAAAGAAGACATTCTATAGTTTCAATTGATATATTACTTATGTCTCTATGACAAAAAATGACAGAGTATTTTAAGTTTGTTTTGCTGCAACGTGCACAATAAGTAGCCACGCTTCCCTCGGAGGGCGGGGGCAATAACAAAAGAAACAAAAGCCGGCGTATCCGATTCCAGTATGGAAATACACACAGACAATGACACGCCCCTACTGCGTGCTAGAATCTCCGAAAACAAGCCGATTTCAACCTCAAAATGTATGCTTTTAAATATACCAAAACTGCTATCTCAGACATGGAGAGGCTTCTTCGTGATCTCAACTAACAGATTCTGCAAAAAAACGAACATCACCAATTTTGAAAAAAAAAAAAAACGCTTCTTTCTCATTTTGCTCGATAGTTGTGCTGCCGACTTGTGTCCCTGGTTTCCGTGACGGGTCACATATTAGTCTCAGGTCTCCCATGGAATGTGTCTGTGAAGTTTCAGCTCAAAATACCCCACAAATCAATTATTATGCTATTCTGTAAATGCCGCTTTTTGAGCGGAAGCAAAAACATGTTTTTCTGTGACTCCTTAAAGCAGCAGTTCCCAAACTTTTTTTCCTGCGCACCCCCTATCACCACTTCAAAAAAAAAAAAAAAAAAACGCAACAAAGCTTTGTTTTATCGCCATAAAGACTCATGTTTAATCATGCGCAAATAACCGAACACGCATGACAATAAACAACATAACAAGTTTCATATAATGCAACACAATAAAGCAATATAAAGCTACGCACAAGCTTCCACTTTTAAGAGGACGAGTGACAGACACAGGCTCAGTAACAGAAAGCACGGTTATTTTCAGCCGCGTAAAAGAAACATTGCAGCAATAGGCTAGCCTAGCCCAGTGCATAACAGAAGAGCAGTGCGTAGAACAGTGGTTCTCAACCTTTTTCCCAGTGGGCCGCACAATGGTCCAAGTGCAAGTCTCACGGGCCGCATATAATTTACATATGACGTCACTAATGCAAACCAATCAGATTTAATGTTATGGTATTAGCAGATAATACTATTATTATACCTAGATGTTGCACACAATAAATAAATAAAAACTAACTTACTGACATAGCTTACAATAATCTCAGATAGTATTGCTCAATGAACACACAAACTGTGTTACAATCACTTTAAGTTGCTATTTAATTCTGACTGTATGACTCTCTTTAACAGCATCACAATAGCACCCAAACAATCACATAAAGCCTTAATAAGCAAATGTTACTCAGCTCTTTTTAACAAACACTGAGGCGCCTTGTAATTACAATCTCTGACGATATCAAGCATTCTGTCACGTCGCAATCCCTCGCGCAGCATCGGATCCGCGAACGCGCGGCAGAGTTGATAGCAAAGTACAATCGGGCCAGTTCTGGTTAGATTCTCGCCTGCTGGAGACTTACCACTCAGACCGGATGCCTGGTGTACTCACTGCCCGATTCCAGCCCGAGTCAATCGGGCCAGACGCGCAGCCGTTACCATGCCGACACTGCCGGAATGCCCTGCCGTCGCCCGATTGCCTGCCAGGAGCCCTCGGGCCAGTATCGGGCCGTCGCGCGCCATCGCGGCGCCGTTACCATGCCGACACGCCGGAATCAGCCATTATCGGGCCGTCGCTATACCGTGCCAAATCGGGCCAGTCGCGGCAGCCGTTACCATGCCGACACTGCCGGAATCAAGCCAGTATCGGGCCGTCGCTATACCGACCAAATCGGGCCAGTCGCGGCAGCCGTTACCATGCCGACACTGCCGGAATCAAGCCAGTATCGGGCCGTCGCTATACCGGACCAAATCGGGCCAGTCGCGGCAGCCGTTACCATGCCGACACTGCCGGAATCAAGCCAGTATCGGGCCGTCGCTATACCGGACCAAATCGGGCCAGTCGCGGCAGCCGTTACCATGCCGTGCCGGAATCAAGCCAGTATCGGCCGGCGCGGACCAAATCGGGCCAGTCGCGGCAGCCGTTACCATGCCGACACTGCCGGAATCAAGCCAGTATCGGGCCGTCGCTATACCGACCAATCGGGCCAGCGGCAGACTACCATGCCGACACTGCCGGAATCAAGCCAGTATCGGGCCGTCGCTATACCGGACCAAATCGGGCCAGTCGCGGCAGCCGTTACCATGCCGACACTGCCGGAATCAAGCCGGTATCGGCCCTCGCAAATGTGCAAGCGCGCCAGAAACGGCCATCCCCGTTTATATATCATACTGTACTGTTCAGTATATCATCCATACTGTCATTCATTGTTCATTTAAATTTGATACCCAGCCAAAACGTTTACTTACATTTTAATAATATAAATTATAATACATAAATAACATTACTTAAATCTATACAAACATCACATTATTATGAAAAGCAATTATATGTCCATTTAAAAAGAACTCAGTTGATCTGGTTGGCATGAAAACATTTTATTTACAGAACAATTACATAACTATATTACATCAAATAACAGCAGTTGTTATACAATTATTGTAAATGTTTACCACATTTTGAAAAAAATATACACTAGTATTTACTTATACACAGAGTGTAAAATTGAATACGTATAGACAAACTTAATGTTTTAAATACATTGGTAAATGGAAAAAGTTTTGCTGTTGTACTTAGCAAAATAATGAGCTGAATAACTTAGCTGAACTCTGCAGACAGGAAGATCTCCAGGAACAGGATCAGGCACCTCTGCAGGACTTCATTACATAAAAATACTAACTCAAAAGACAAAAACAAACAACAGCTAAAAAAATAAAATAAACCTTCAGCTGTACAATTGAAGATTTTTTTGAAGATTAGTCTTCTATTATAAAACTGAAGTTCATCTTCTATCACAACTGCAGTGCTTGAAGGACTTGTGCTTTCATTGACCACAATGACAGAATCAGTGATGTCTGGCTCTCCCAACGCCTCCTGAAATAAGCATAGAGGGACCAACTGTAAGTTTCACTCAGTAGACTAAAAGTAGACCGTTACATTCACCGATACTAGCAATTCTGTTAATGCATTGAAGTATTCATTACACATTTCAAGTCTTGAAGAATTGTAGGTCCTCCTCACACAGGTACTGAGGAGGGCTACGGTGCGTTTCATGGTGACATCATGCACACCCTTCAAAGTCAAGCAAAAATTAACATGTTAAACAAGCAAGCCAACTTTATTTTATATACAGTGAAGACAGTGATGGAGGTAGTTTTACAAATTTTAACTCACCTGAAGATCATAAACATTTAAAATGTCACGCAGAGTCTCTGAAATCTTGTTGATGCGTGCCGTTTTCAGTGAATGGTGTAACTTTGTACAAACCTAGAAAACCAAAAACACAAGTGTATAACCAACAGTGGATGTAGAAAAGAGAATGTCAGGTCTGTGTGCAGTTATCTGAGGAAACATCACACAACTAGCATTTCAACTCAACTGAAGTTACCTTAAGTGTTGAAGCTCACTCTTCAGTAAGTATCCAGTTCAGCCTGCAAGTAAAGAAAGATTGTAAAGGTTTACTAATCATAGATAAAGCTACTGCTAGTTTATTCACATGAATGTAGGAATAAAATCACATTTCTCAGATCAGTGTGCTTCACAAAAAGCAGCAACACACTTATATAATGTAGGACTGCGATGACAGGGGAAAAAACGTAGGTAACGTTAACATTGTTGCCCTACATTTTCTTCATTAAGATATCCTTACAAAATCAAATAAGAAAAAAAAAAAAAAAAAAAAATGTTTTGCTTTACTTACATTTTATGTTGGCTCCAGACGCTTGTGAATATCTGCTACGCTGAAAAGATTCTTCAGGTAACGTCGGTTAGAGCAATGATGTGACGTGGATGACAGCAGTTTACATCGCTCGGTAAACTTAGAAATTATCATTAAAGTAGTGGTTTACTCAGGTTTACATTCCACCTGTAAAGAGCAAATAGTATACAAGTATCTATTAATAAAGGTAACATGGTCTAACTGAATGTGCCTAACTTTACTTGAACTTACTAGCTTTCTCATTGACTCCAACATCTCCTTGCTAGTTCAGTCAGAAGATGATGTCTATGGTGTTATTTCTTAAGGGCTCGCACTGCTCGGTGTCTGGGGATTAAAATCTGCCATTTCTTCAGCGATTATAACACTTCTCTTGATTACTACAAAACAGATAAATATTAAAAGCAATTTATGGCATGAGAAATAATCACTAATTCATGTGCGTCTTAACATGCTGAGTGAAGAAGCAGCTAGTAGCAACAAAAGCTGTGATTGTGTTTGTGTTGTCCAGTATTTGCTCACATTTAGCAACTGAAGATGATCTCAGACATACTATTGCATAGGATTGCAGTACATTCTCATCATAACAAAGACATCAGTGAAACTAGCTTATGTAACTAGCTTTTGTATTAAGTTAATTGAGGTTATTTGAAAACAATTTCTATGACAGTAAACATCCTCTTCACTCACCTTCTTGAAGAAACATGGAATAAAACAACTGTTGCTTATTACAATTGCATTTATATAAATATATGAGCGTGGAAACTAAAAACAAACAACAAACCTGTTCTTTCTCGTGTTTGCAGGGCCATCATCATCCTCTTCCTCAGCCCTTTGTTTGCAGATCGGAGTGTTGCTCGTCAAAGTTTAGTGCAGCGTAAACACTCGAGATCCACATATCAATGCTTAAATCAAAGATGGAAAAGATTTTGTCCGTTTATTAGCTGTAGTGGCATACCGAAACTTTGCAGACACGCCGAGAAAAGCCGCGTTTGCGGCAGTCACGTGAAGTTAACAAGTTTCTTAAGCGTCTGCTAAGTAAAAATACTACAAAAGTAAATGTGCGTCGATGCTTACCAGAACTGTTTTCTCGACATGACTCCATACCTGTTGGTAAATAATCCATTGTTTTGCTCGCGTCCGCTTCAAACCACTCAAACATGGCGGATTCACCCTCTGCCACAAGTACGAGACCCCTCCCCCGCCGCGCGCGTGAACATGAATGAATCACCTGAGCGCGCAGTGAAGCGTGTTTAAAATACATGAAAGCGTATAAAATAATGAATTGCTACATTACTTATAAATATATTATACATATTAGAGAATGTTCTTTCTTATATGGCACTTTTATTGTATTAGGTTTTACCGCAGATATGTTGTTATTGACAAATTCGCTACATTAAACGTGTAACGTTAGTTAATTCATGTCAGATACTACCAGGAAACGAAGTCAATTTTAAGACAATTTTAATTATTGCTTATGTAACCATCTGTGAGTAAATATAAGCCGAGTCACTGCCAGAAGTGGCACAGATCTCTATAGCCAGAGTTGGGCCAGTTACAGTGAACAGGAATCGGCCCGGTGCTTTACAGCCGTAGCAAATATACATGTCCCAGAGCGAGCCGTGGGCCACAATCGGCCCGGTTAACACGCACCGATGCCGATTCTGAGCCGCAGGCGCCGCGGGGCAGCCGAGCTCGGGGCGATTACTACATGCTATCTGGGGGGCTCATTCCAGCCGCGGTGCGTTGATGCGGTTATTTTTACTGATTTAAAATACATCAAACACACACATCGAATTCCCAGTTCAGTCTTTTGAAATTGTAGGTTTTGCTTGTCAAGTACTTTACTACAGAACAAACAGGAAGGCTGCCCATCTCGCTCATTAACAGCAAACTGATTCTTCCATTCTTCTTACTTTTACTGCTGATGCTGCGACTCTTCTTGTTTGCATGTGTTCCTTCTTTGTATGTTCCACATTTAGTTTTTCTCATCTAATAAAAAATTTGAGCATTTTGAGGCTTAAATTTACAAAAATAATGGCAACTGTTCGTTTCGTTAACTGAGTGATTTCGTCATTGCCTGATGTCTGAAAACAATAAATGCTCACCAAAATGATTTTATATGACAAATAAAGCATTATAGCTCGTTTATATTTATTTAATTCACTTCAATTTAAATTTAAAAACAAAAATAAATTGTAATGCTATAATTTAATTTTTTTAATTGTGGTCGGCATATCGCGGGCCGCATTTACATTCGTGACGGACCGCAGGTTGAGAACCACTGGCGTAGAAGACAGCAGCTGTCTTCTTCTACGTTTCTATCAAAAACTAATAAATTATAGTTTTTTATTTAAAATAAAAGCGTTTACAAAGGAAATGTTTACTGTTCATGTTATTTTATTGTATGGAAAAATCCCACTTAAAAAAAACAGACCGCCATTACATTTTTCCTCTCGCATACCCCTGGGGGTGCGCGCACCACACTTTGGGAATCCCTGCCTTAAAGGATTAGTTCACTTTCAAATGAAAATTATCCCAAGCTTTACTCACCCTCAAGCCATCATATGTGTGTATGACTTTCTTCTTTCTGATTAACACAATTGGAAAAATATTATAAATTAAAAAATATTTCTCTGTGTTCATAAGAATGAAGTAAGTCACATACACCTAGGATGGCTTGAGGGTGAGTAAAGCTTGGGATAATTTTAATTGGAAAGTGAACAAATCTTTTAAGGATTAGTTCACAGAAGTGGGCAGAGCCTTTACAGCTTGTGCCTCAGATACTCTGCCAGCAATAAATAAAACATCTGTTTGGTTTTTTTATCATTTCTGTCCTGGTCATAATACATAGTGTCACGATCACCGTCTGCTCCTGTCAGTTCCCGGACTACACTTCCCACAATCCTCCCTGTCAGTCACATGTTCACTCCACACCAATCACCTATTGCCACATACAGCCTAGCACACTACACTGATCACCACACCCAGCTGCAGCTCATCACCAGGACTATAAAAAAACTCACACACACACCACCTCACCGCGAAGTCTTCTTAGTGTACAATTCCGAGCGTTTATATCTTGTCTGCCTTTCTGTTGTTGATCTCTTGCCTGTTACCCGTTTACGATTCCTCTGCTGCCTACCCCTGACCTGTGCTTTGTTTACCGACCTGTGAGTGATATCTGCCAGTCCTGACCTCTGCCTGTATCTGGATTACGATTCTGTCTGCCCTCTGCTGTACCTGTCTGCTCCTGTTTTGACCCTGCCTGTACGACTACTCTTACTTTAATAAAAGCTTGCATATGGATCTTACCATGAGTCCCGAACCATTACACATAGTTTATTTTTTGCATTAATTTAAAAAGCCTTGTTAATTTAAGCTTCTGATATATGGTTTTCTGAGCAAAAATAGAAAGTTCACAAAAACACAATTGGTTATGTCTCTGAACATACAACAACACACTAGTAATGCAACTCAACCAGGCCCTGTATACCTTGGGCAGGAAATTAAATAACTTAATTAAATAATTTAATAGCAAACTAAACATAAAAACAAAATCAGCTGTCCCCTCACGGATGACTGCTGCATATAATCATACACAAAACACGACGTAAATGTCCCTGGCCTGGGGCCTCATTTATAAAACTTTGCGTACGCACAAAACAGGCCCTAAAAGTGCGCATGTCAGTTTCTACGCATAAGTTGTGATTTATAAAAACAAACTTGACGTGAAAATTTGCACACCTCCATGCAAACTCCTATGCGTACGAACATTTTGGAGACAAAGCAGTTTGGCGACACTGATGGTGAGCTGAGGGACTGACGGCAGATGGAGGAAAACCACTTTAAACCCTCATTATGAGTCATAATCATAAATACAGTGCATGTTCACAATAACAGTTTAAATAAATAAAAGAATGATTTAAACTCGCGTGGAAACTCACGTTTTCATTTTGATATACACATTTACATTAATATTACACTTTCACTATTGCAGATAAGCACTGAAATTACATTACGCAGTCATTAAGGAGAAGTTAATCAAACATGATATGAATTCAGATAGTAGATGTGCTACTTTTGATCACTTTTCCTGTGACACACTGCTTTAATGACAGAGAGGAGCGCTTGGAGCACAGTAATTCCTCCTTAAACTAAACTGCAGATGTTATGACAAAATATTTTAGCAAAAAGAGCAATGATCAGTGATGCGCCGAGTCAGACAATTGTATTTACACTGCAATAAATGGCCTATGTGTTTCCACTTAAAATAGCCTATAAACTTCCTAAAAGATATGTTCACCTTATCAGCAAAACTGCATAAATTTGATTTGAATTGTTTAAAACTATTAAAATACTATTTGGCCAGTGGAAATGAATGAATCATCTCTATTCTAAAACCTTTATTTGAAGTATTTTTTACAATTTTGTTTTTATGTATTTTTTGATGTGTATATTCTAAAATATAAAGGATATTGGATGATTTTTTTATCAGTGTAGTGTATTGCACAAATGGCATTTATAGTCCATATCTAATATTTCACAATGTCTTGTACCTTTGACGGTATTAACCATGGTGTCACATGGATGGGAACATGTATGGAAATTATATGCAGATGAGGTTATGCATAGTACAACTAGGCGTCGTAAGTTCCATATATGGTGATTTCGGGGAGGAGACGGGGTGGAGATGCACGTACTCACAATCTTCCGCTGACTGGGATTTTTTTTTAAAGGGATTTGTGTGCAGGTTCTGGTTTTATAAATCTGAATTTTTTTGTGCATATGCAGAATTTAGCTTTTGCGCGTACGTACCCTTTTAGGATGAAATCTACGCAAAGTTTTATGAGGCCCCTGGTCTCTCTTTTTACTGCTATATTTATCCTACTAGAGCTCCTGCATGGAGATCAGTGTGACATACAGGTGACAATTATTAACACACACACACTAGTGTTTATTAACTTGCTCTAGTTCTTAACAGAGCAAGGTCTCAGCCAGCCCTGCATAAAGGGTTAGTTCACCCTAAATTGAAATTTCTGTCATTAATTACTCTCCCTCATGTCGTTCCACACCCGTAAGACCTTCGTTCATCTTCAGAACACAAATTAAGATATTTTTGATGAAATCCGAGAGGAATATGACACGTCCATAGACAGCAATATAATCACCACTTTTAAGGTCCAGAAAGGTACTAAAAAAGTGGCTGCAGTGGTTTAACCTTAATTTTATGATTTTTTTTGCGCAAAAAAAAAAAACCATTAAGTTATTCCCATCACTGATGATACTCAAATAGTTTGCGTGTATTAACGTGTGTGTGTTTGATAGCGTGTGTGTGTAACAGACGTAGACCAGTAAGAGTTGTGTGTGTAAACCTCATACCCCTGAACTCAAGAGGTGCTCTAGCGACCTGACACTATAGACTGCAGTCTTTAGTCTCCTTGTTAGAGCGCTGCCTCTCATGCTGGTGGACCCAGGTTTTGAGTCCCGCTTAGAGCGGCAGTTTGAACAGGAGGGGTTACATATACACGTATCCACACATGCATAGAACAAAAGGAGCTATGTTTGCAAGCACACGTACATATGTGGACATGAACATGATGAACATTTTCTCTCTTATCTTCAGTCTCCCCCATTCACTTTCAGTGGACAGTCACTTTTGACCAACACCACAAGTGTAACTTTGTGCCATTTTGTACAAAACAAAAGCATTTAGACCCAAATTTCCTGATTAAACAATAAAGACTAACAAAACATTTTCCACGTTGTCTAGTGTTAGATGACCGGTACTTTTAGCTAACTTAGATTTAGATGTTGGTACTGCTGGTGAACACACGCCCTGCATCAGCTGACGTGTGAGGTTGCTCCTGCGCATACGTCATCATGTGACAGGAAGCTCACGCTGCACACTGTTGAGAATATATTAGATGGGACGTCCCTTATATTGGGCCTGATTGATTTGTCCCGTACATGTCCTCCCTTATGCTGATCTAACCACTGGTAACACAACAGCAGCAGTGCTGATCACGACACTTGAGAATGATCACCGACACCTGTCATCATCCAATCACAGCCCCCCACATGCGCATCAGTATGTTATGCAACTGCGCCAATTCCTCTTCAAAAAATGGAAAAGAAATATAGTTAGGGCAATGTGTGATGCTGTTCAGTCAATTTGGCATGTGGAAATATGGATTAAACAGCAAATATGGATAAACCTGCAAAAAAGAATAGACTGTCGAAGGCATACGCTAGAGTCTAGGCAACACGAATAACAAACTCTAAATTAAAAAATAATCATTATTTTGGGAAAAATCCTTGTTTGATTTGCGAACTACAGAATCCTCTGCCGTCAGGTCACTCCCGCTTCGAGTGGCAAATCCCAAGGCAAATTTTCAAGGCAAATCCCTTTCACTGTCAGCGTTTTGATTTCAACAAATCAGTTTTGGCCATGCAAGAACACATCCAATCTACCTGATGGAATAATATGCTGATGTGATTGGCTGCTCAAGAAACATTTCTGATTATTATCAATGTTGAAAAGCTTTTTTTTTTCATTTTTGCAAAGAAAGTTGAAAAAAAAAAAAAAAACAGATGTATCTGAAAAGAAAGATTGTGTTACATTATAAATGTCTTCTGTCACTTTGATCATTTAATGTATCCTTGCTGAATTAAAGTATTACTTTCTTTAATCCCACCTAACTTTTTTTACTTACCCCAAACTTTGAACATCAAAACTTTGTCTACTGTATAATGGTTTAAAAGCTTTCTATTTCAGATAAATGCTGTGTATTTTAAACAATGGTTTGTGTGTAACGTTGACATTTTTTGAATGACATTAAAAATTCTTTTTTTAGATTAAATTGTACATAAATAGGTTAAGCAAAAACAAATGTGTCGAGAAGCTTTATCACATCCTTAACTGCAGACACTGAAATGACACAACTGCCTCCTTATCAGAGGATGTAGAACCAGCATACATCCGAACGAAAAAATCAGCTTACGACAACGCTCACATGTGATCATTAAGGGTGAGGGGACTAAATGTCCATTTTTGTGGTGAACTGTCCATTTAAGATGGCTGTCATCAACAATGGGGTGAGTATGTTTATTAGGCATTGAGAAAGGTCACATGACTGAAATGTTCGCTGTTTTCATTAAAGTAGTGGATTTATTCGCGCAATGTCAGTTTTAGTTTCTCTCAGATAAACACCTCTAATCTCATAGGTTTCTGCACATGTAAAAGCAAAGATCGTTTTATGCAATATTTTCAATCACACTTTTCACAGATCTGCATTCAAAAGCAAACAAATGTAGTATTATGTTGCTTTATTTTAGCAGTGGGATATTTGATGAGTATTTTAGATTCGACAACAGTTGTGTTCAACACTTCCAGTTAATTTCAGTGCTGCTGGTTTCAATGAATGACTCTGTTATGAGTTCATCATATAGACAGGAGGAGGCAGTATTATATCAAAACTGTCTGCAAATGACAGGAAGATGATGAGCGACAGTTTCTCTCTCAAAGAGATCAGAGCACATGATAAGAAATACTGTTTGAGGAATCACAGACTCACTAATAAACACAATACAACAGAGAAAACAGTGATTTCACAGCATGTGACAACAATATCTGCCTTCTGTGATTCACTTACCAAGACACACTTGATCTGATCGATCGTGACATGAGGAACTCAAATAAAATCATCAGTATGACTTCAGCACAGCTTTAAAGTACAAAAGTTACTAATGACACATCATAACACACGCACACACACACCCCTAAAGAAAGATGAAACACTCACCTCAGATAATATTTGTAGATCTTCTTTTCTCCTCTCTGAACTGTCGTGTTGAACTGGAATTTCTTTGACTTCCTTAAAGGACGTGAAACTGTTTTTCAGGAAGAGACATCAGAAGAATGAGAGTTAGACGTCAGCACACACACTCAGTTCTCTGTCACTGTATATATTGCTTGAATATTTTTAAATACTACATACATCTGCTATTTGATGCTCCCAATCAGCAACACATTTTCAATCACGACGGCATTTTCCTCCTGCTGGATTCACGGATTTACTGCTGTAATCCACTGAAGCTTTAGGGCTGGATCCGTTAGTTCCCACAGCATTATCAGATCGCTGGCAGAGCGAGTGACGCGTGCAGTGAGCAAGAATATCACTCTTTATTCATGCTATTCATGCCCATGTCTTGTGTCTATCTATTACTCAATACTTGCACAGCAGCAAGTTTCTGCTACTAAAAGGGGAAGTTTACAACCAGAAGTAGGAGGTTCAGTCTGTTGCTTGTGTCAGCGGCAGTGAGACAATAATGAAAGAGAGAGTGAAAAGAAAGTGATTGAATGAATAAGGAAGGTAGAGGATCTCCAGACCAAAAACAAGCAAAAGAAGAAGAAACCAGAAGAAGCATGTAAATATTTAAGACCTCTTTACATAGCTTCAAATATTTAGGCTTATAGGTGACAAAGTGTTTTGCAGATCTATTTCATCATAATTTTACACCATTGCTCAGCCGTCTCACAAAAGATTTTTCACCGTTGGTCTTTTTCAATGTATCCCTATTTTAATCCCAAAGTCCTTTTTTGTCACACTAGATAGCTCTATTTCTCAATTCATATGGAATGGCAAGACTCCAAAGATTCAAAAAAGTATCTTGCAGAAACCAAGGCATTTGGGTGGTCTTGGCCTTCCAAATTGTCAGTTTTATTGTTGGGCAGCGAAAATACAGCCCATGCTACACTAGGGGTGTAACGATATGCTCAGGTCACGATACGGTACGTATCTCGATACTGAGTTCATGATACGATACATATCACGATATTTGAAAAAAAAAAGAAATTGAAATTGAAATAGATTTATTTTAAAAACATTAACAAATTACAATAATTTTCCTTGTTGTACATACAAGATCACATTTCAAGGTTTAATAAAAACCTTCTGTATTCAAATTAACAGCTGAATAGGTCTGTCTGTCACTGAAAAAAAATGTTAAATTTAACATGAACTTAGAATTAAGAATCCTAAGGCACCGCTCACATATCGCGTCTAAAAACGCGTGGAAGGCGCGGCCGCACCGCTTGTCCTTCTTCCCAAAGCACTTGCGCTCCCGTGGCGTCGGTCGTTACTATGCAACCATGAACTGCACTCTCCAAGAGGATCAGGAATTTCAGCAAAGGATAAAATGATTTCTAGCCAGTGGCGTAACTTTGTTTTAAAAAGTGGGTGGGACAGGAGGAATGTGTGTTTTGGTGTATTGTAATTGTATTCTTACAATAATAATAATATGATATTAAAATTAATATGATGTTTCTTCTTACATCTGCTATAAACAATATGTCTCGAGAGTATGTATATTAGTTAATAAATACGTGGATCTGCTGTTGAAAATAGATTGTCCTGATGGACTGGAGGCATTATTTTCGTTTAGCATGCAAGAGATTCTGGGTTCGATTTTTTTTCTCTCATTAAAACCAAAGATGTTTGTCAGTGATTGTATATCAAGAGCGGGGACACGTTTGTGTATTTTGTTTTGTGATTCAACATAACGAATAGTCTCTGCAACAGTTAAGCGATAGATTGAAGCACTCGTCCGTGCGGTGACAACCCGGCTTCTCTCACTGGCCACCTCCATGTTGCAGAGTAGGTCACTCGGCAGCTCAAACAATAAGATCAGACTGCCGTCATATGTAAAAGTATCAGCATCACTCTACGATGCATATCGTAACATTTTTGCATCGCGAAATATCGTACTGCAATAAATCGTTACACCCCTACGGGTCACGGTAGAAAAACGGAAACACGACTTCAAAACTCGTTTTCCACATGTGGCGGTTCATTACACGCCCCCTTTCAGCCGATTGGTCAATCAAATCTGAGCCAGTGACGTCATCTTCAGTTCATCAACAAAATAACAGTCCTCTGCCGCTTATATCGTAAGATGCATAACATCGGTTTCTGTGCAACCTACGCGTATTCACGAAATGGCATGCACAGATAAAAAAAAATGTTTAAAAAAAACCTACAGTAAATTTAATTAAGTCTGTTTTTAAGCTGTCATTGTGTTTTCAAATGTAAAATGTAAATGCCTCTAATGTGTATCAAGCGCATGACATCCTTTGGGCTACTACACCGATCAATAGGCTATATATAATGATAGGCTATTCTCTATTATAGATCAAATCATTATGATTCTCTATATACATTTAAATTCATCATTTAGCAGACGCTCCTTGCAGTAGGCTATAGAGTAGTACTATGCAGTCATATAGGCTATCCACTAGGTGGCGCACATGACCACGATAAATCGAGTGGGTTTCGTCTTTTTACAGTCTAGGTTCACAGAAAGGTGATGGCGATCCTTTGCCCCGCAGTAGATATTTTATTTCATTGTTATTTATGCAGCATACTATGCGCCTGTGAAGGAAGCGTTTAAAAAATTAAGAGCAGCTTCTAACACAAATAGTTGTTGTTGTTGTTGGTGGTGGTTGTGTGTGTTTACATTGGTTTCACGATATGTAGCCTAGGACCAAAAAGACAAATAGAAATATAATAATATAGGTATAAACTGTTATCCTATTTGACTGTGACAACACCTAATAACGGTATCACCGTCGGGGGCTATTTTAGTTTTCCTAGCTTATAATGGCCATGCATATTTATCTTAAATAAACATAGCCTATAAACTTTATGAACACAGTGAACATTATTTATGTCACAGTTTTTGCTATCCTCACTTTTCTGTCTTTCCATTCGCTTGTGAATGAATTAGCCATAAATGGCCCCTGAACATTTTACTTTGCAATTTCGATTTAACGGCAATTGGCGATTCTTCCGTCAATGCTTCAATGGACAACAGCAAAACAAAACTCTCGTTATTAACATAGAACTTTATTAATTTGTATTATTTTATTATCTTTTTATCTTCTTTTGTAAATATTAGTGGCTTAAACAGCGGGAAAATTTACTGTAATGCATTTCTGTGGATGTTTTGAAACTTAACTAAACAAAATATTGTTGCCTTGTCAATATTAATTTCTGTTTTTTCCCCCTGACTTCCAACTGACGCGATCATCGTTTCATTAACGACAAGATTATATCTAACTTGGAATTAAACGAAAATAGAGATTGATATATGTCTGTGAATCATTAAAAAATCCCAGGGGTTTATTTTTAGCCTACATGAACAAATAGCAGAATAACAAGAACATGAGGATTCATCACATCACGCACCTGCGCGCTTTCTGTGAACGAGGAAAAAAGGATTAAATTATGTAAAAGGAATAAATAGCCTATGAGCGAAATTTATTTCACTTAAATAACATATTACCAAAATGAAAGGGAAAAAATGCGGACAATATGTCGGTTCATTTTGAGAAGTACACAGAAGGAAACCGGCAGACGGCAGAAAATTTCTTTGTTTATTTTACGAGCAATGTTTGTTTATTGGGATTTGTACAAAAATAATAGGCCTCTTTTAAACCTCACAGATTCGAATGGTGTAACATATTTGACCATAAATGTCTGAGTATTTAAAGTTGTTTCCGCTTTTATAAGAAAATTCAAGTGAACGCGGTCGGCGCCTCGCGCACAACTCAGTTTAGTAACTTGACATCGCAGTCTGTTAGGTAACTGTCAAAATAACATACATTCAACCAAAATACATTAAAAAGTTATACTGATCATTTTAAGTGTCTGTTTACATAAAGCGTTTAAATAATAATAAATATAGTTTAGCCTCCAAATTTTTTGGAATTTATTGAAACATTTGGATTGTGTCAAATTAGAGAGGTAGCCTAGGTTAAACGGGTTCTGTTTCAGTTCGTTTAAATTAATTCGTTTTGGCCTTAATATATTATTTTTGTCATAACTAAAATAGCTATGTAGTGGTTAATCTGTGCTTTTCACGGCAGATGACTTATTTTGTTGAACGAACTGAAGATGACATGGCTCAGATTTGATTGACCAATCGGCTGAAAGGGGCGTGTAATGACCGCCCACATGTGGGAAAAACGAGTTTTGAAGTCATGTTCCGGTTTTCTATCCGTGACCCGAAAAAAACGGAAAATCGAGTCAAAATCGTGTTTTTCCGTTTTTTTGTTTTTTTACAAACGAAAAAACGGCAAACAACCATTTTCTCGTTTCTGCATATTTCATTTCAATTGGAAAACAAACTATCAAAACGTACACGGACCGACCAACCTAACTGAGACAAGAAAGTACGTGAGAGCTCAAACAGAGGGTGAAACCAAGTGAGGAGAGGCGAAGAGAGAGGAAGTGTTAACACATTACACTCACACCGTATCTGAGTGTTAGTCGGACACTAATAGCTAACGGTTGATTGAAAAGGGCTTTAATGTGTACCTGTAGGCTGCTAAAGAGCTAGCTTTGGCTCAAATCTCCATTAACAATACTGTAGTGAGATCACTTCATCACTCAGTTAATTCATGCCAATAATCTGAGATTCCTCATCAAATTAAATGCATTTTAAAGCTGTAACAATAACCAGTATGAAACACAAACATATAAAGGCATTTTAGCTTTTCCACATGGCGAAACCCATATTAGCATCACACACCCAGCATTAGGCCCGGCTGCCACATGCTCCACTCATGTACACACACTGACACACTCAAAATAAAACTTTTACTCTCTTTCAAATAACACCACACACATCATAACATTCAAACTCGTTTTCTAAATGCATTATAATAATTTAGTGATCCGTTACCTGAGAATAAACGGAGAATGATCACAACAGACGATGAGTGATGTTTTCTAGTGATGGCGTTTACTCGTATGAGCCAACTCTCGGATCTCACCTGATAACGTTCACCGGCATGGAGAAACTCTCGCGATACCGTGTGAGAGAGCGTGACATGAGCAATCGAACTCAGATTAACGGATCTATTATAAACATTACAAAATAAAACAATGAATTAAATCAATGACTTTAAAAAATGACTTAAAAACAATGAATGTTACTAAAATTATTTTTAAAAACAATGAATGTTTTTGATTTATAAAATGATATAAAACAATGACTAATGTTAAACTAAAATGAATTTAAAACAATGAATAATGTAAACTAAAATGACTTTAAACATGAATAATGTTAAAAAAAATGAATTTAAAAACAATGAATAATGTTAAACTAAAATGACTATAAAACAATGACTAATGTTTAACTAAAATGAATTTAAAACAATGAATAATGTTAAACTAAAATGACTTAAAACAATGGATATGTAACTAAAATTTAACCAATGAATGTTTTACTAAAATGATTTTAAAAAATGAATAATTTTAAAACATAAACTTTAAAATGACTTTAAAAACAATGAATAATGTTAAACTAAATGACTTTAAACCAATGAATGTTTACAAAATGATTTTAAAACAAAATGTTAAAAAAATGAATTAAAACAATGAATAATGTTTTAAATAAAATGACTTAAAAAATGAATAATGTTAAACTAAATGACTTTAAACAATGAATTAAACTAATACTTTAAACCAAAATGATTTTAAAACAATGAATAATGTTAAACTAAAATGACTTTGTACACTGAACAGAACTATGACTGTATGACTCTCAATATTAATGTCTGCTAATGTGTGATGGAATATATGAACATACCCATAACACCACAGTCTATTCTGGCAGTGGAATCTCACCCAAACATTCAAGTAACTACAGCATTACTACAGTATAGTGTGGAGTTTGACGCTTTTTTATCAATGTATGGATAATCATTGGGACTGATTCTTGATTCACCAGCAGGTCTCCAGATCCTCTAAAGCTGCGCTGGAAGAATGTAATGATATTGTGAACACTTATATTGCTTATTCCCTTTTCCCGTTCTCTCCCTGTAGGAAGAGTTTCTTTGAAGACAGACATTCAAGGCAAACTTGCCTACCCTCTCCCTGGGATATAAATATAATTAAATGTTTTGTTTGCCTTGTTATTTTTCACTGTTGACCAAACTTCTTTCTTGACTTAAATTGAGCAGCTTCATTCATTGATATTCACTTGTTGTGCAGGTTTATGTGAATGTATCTTAACACAACATTAGGATGTTAGTAATTATGACCATAGAAACACGAGAACATTTATACAGTACATACTGTGAATGTTTTATATCTTATGGGAGCAGATCTTACCTCCAAAATTAAGTACACACACACACAAAATTAAATTAAAAAGGTGAAAGTTTTAAGTTTTATATACTGTACACATATAAACTGTTTGTAATACACACAGTTTGTTACACACTTGTTTGTTCTGAACAGTTAAACTGAACTCTGACCTCCAGGTCCCAAAAAATCTTCAGATTTCCAGCATCTTTTGCATATTTAAACCCTTTCCAGCAGTGACTGAATGATTTTATATATATAGCACATATATTTTTATATATAGTATGTATTTGAAATAGTTTATATGAATAAATACATACTGTATCGTATGCATGTATTGTTTGTCCTGATGAGGTTTAGCTTATGTTTAGGGAAGGATGAAGGGGTACATTAGCCATACTGAAATGAAGAAATTAATCTGTTAACAGTGACGTTAATGTTATGGATTGTTAATTACACTGTTAACGATAATGCCGTCTCTCCATCTCTCTCCTGACAGAATACACTACTGTAAGTGTAGTCAAAGTAGTATCAATCAACATTATATTATATAAAAATACAGTAGTTTCTGTATTCTACGTTATGGAGCAGGGCTCTTCCCTCCAAAAGTAAACACACAAAAACTGATTAATGCTGTGTTTCCTCCACTCCCAGCAAACAAAATGCTATTATCGTATGTAGTGTGAGTTGTCAATGTAATAATGATGTAATTATGCGTCAATGTTTCCGGATAATTATCTGTGCGGATTGTTTGGAACTATGAGAGCTACACAAACCACGTGACAGCGAGATCAAAGTGTGTCGCAATTCTCATATTTAACGGCTCTATCCATACTACCCCTACCCTAACTTACCCTACCCTTAAAACAGTGTAAAAATGTTGGCAGCACAATCTGATAGCTGGGCCCGTTTTCATATGTCGCTAACTCGGTTAGCTGGATTGATGTTGTAGATTTGGCATGATCTGGATTGTTCGGTTCAAATTGGAATCATGTAAAAAAAAAAAAAAAAAAAAAAAAAAAAAGTGCACATTTCATTAATCTATTATAACATTTTTATGTCGTTCTGTAATTTGTGTCGCGCTTGGCTGTTTCATTATAAAGGTCCAGAAATTTGTCAAGTTTTTCGTCAGGTGTCTTTTCTAATTATATGATGTCATTATGTTGCTGTCTTGACTCCAGCCAATCGCTGCATTTGAACGTGGTTCGAGGTATCGATACATCTGCCCTTTTCAAGGAACTCGAGAATGCGCAGTAATCTCAGACAACTTAATCCTGATATTTTAATCCAATTCACAAATTCATTTGAAGAACCAAATTAGCCAGAGATCATTTATCAAGATTAGAAGATCTAGCATCTGTCAAATCATCTCAGATGTATTAAGCAAGGTATGAAGAACGGACCCCAGGTGCACTGATGAATAATGCTACCTGAGCAGAAAATGATAATATAACGACACATGTTCTGAAACTGGCGGAGATGACATATATATGATATATAAAACATACATATATATATAATTATATATATATATATATATATATATACAGTGGCATGAAAAAGTATGTGAAACCCCTTGCAGAATCTGTGAAAATGAGAATTATTTTAATAAAATAAGAGGGATAATAAAAAATGCATGTTATTTTTTGTTTAGTTCTGTCCTGAGTAAGATATTTTACATAAAAGATGTTTGCATTGTTCACAAGACAAAAAAAATAGCTGAATTTATAAAGTAACCATTCATAAGTATGTGAACATTGATTCTCAATACTGTGTGTGTTACTGATGACCACGACTGTTTTTGTTTTGTGATGGTTGTTCATGAGTCTCTTGTTGTCCTGAGCAGTTAAACTGAGCTCTGTTCTTCAGAAAAATCCTCCAGCTCCTGCAGATTCTTCATTTTCAAGCATTTTGTATATTTGAACCCTTTCCAGCAGGGCTGTATGATTTTGAGATCCATTTTCACATTGAGGACAACTGAGGGACTCAAAACTCAACTATTAAAAAAGGTTCAACATTCACTGATGCTCCAGAAGGAAACACGATGCATTAAGAGTCGGGGGTGAAAACTTTTGAAACAGGGGAAGATGTCACAATTTTTCTATTTTGTTTAAATATCATTGTTTTTCATTTAGTACTGCCCTTCGAACCAATAGAAGATACTTGCATGTTTTCCGGCAGGAAAATTAGTACAATTACCTTGATATTTGAATTCAAAGTTTTAACCCTCGACTCTTAATGCATCGGTTTCCTTCTGGGCATCAGTGAATGTTTGAACCTTTTTTAATAGTTGAGTTTGAGTCCCTCAGTTGTCCTCAGTGTGAAAAGATGGATCTCAAAATCATACAGTCACTGCTGGAAAGGGTTCAAATATGCAAAAAATGCGTGAATACTGAAGAATCTGCAGGAGCTGGAGGATTTTTCTGAGAAACAGAGCTCAGTTTAACGCTCAGGACAAAACAAGAGACTCATGAACAACCATCACACAAAAACAAAAAACAGTCGTGGTCATCAGGTAACCACACACAGTATTGAGAATCAATGGTTCACATACTTATGAATGGGGTTACTTTAAATTCAGCTATTGTTTGTCTTGTGAACTAAATGCAAAATTTTATGTAAAATATCTTACTCAGGACAGTACTAAACAAAAAATAACATGCATTTTTTATTATCCCTCTTATTTTATAAAATAATCTCATTTCACGGATTCTGCAAGGGTTCACATACTTTTTCATGCCACTGTATATATATATATATATATATATATATATATATATATCACATATAGTACCAGAACTCTTAGGTTTCTGCCACTGCCTCAGAAGATGCAGTAGTTCAGCGCAGTGGCAACACATTTCCATGTGTAAATTAGACAACATCTGGGGCATATTCTTCGTACGTCGCTAACTCACTTAGCTGGATTTGATTGCTGCCTATTTGGCATGATCTTGGATTATTTGGTTCTTCGCAGCTCATCCTGGACTTGCTGTCATAGCAACAGGTGCGCAAGCTTGAACCTGCTCGTGAGCAGGCTTATTTCATGTTAACAGGATTAGATCCCGGCTTTACACTGCGTTCCAAATTATTATGCAAGTGACATATCAGTAAGATTTCAGTAGAATAAACATTTAGATTTTAGTTTTTCTAAGAAAATGCTTGTTTGTTATTATCCATGTCTTTTTAGATAACTGGTATCAATCTCAGACAAAAATAATTTGCCAGATCTATGGAAACCCTACTTAGAGGTTGTTCCACATATAAGCAAGTCACAGTTCTCATGCAATATGGGGAGGAAGAAAGATCTTTCTGAAGATGAAAAGCATGAATGGTGCAATGTTGTGCAAAAGGCATGAAACAACTAATATTGTGTGAAAATGAATGGAGATTATCGAATATCATAAGATTGTGAGTGATTTAGGCACAGCAGACCGCGGCAGATAAAGGTTATTAATGAAAGTTCCTGTCAAAAAAATGATTGTATTAAAAGGGCAGCTATAAAAAAGCCAGTGTTGAGCAGCAACAGGTATTTGAAGCTGCTGGTGTCTCTGGAGTCTCAAGAACCACCACAGCATAAAACTGTTTGAAAATGATTTACACTCACTGTAAATGTTTCTCTTTGTGAGGTTTGGTTAGTGATGGCTGAAATGCATCTTTACGCACAACTGAGAGCCTGCATGGAGAGCTTCACTCACAAATTTATGATAATTCGATAATCTCCATTCAGTTTCACAATATTAGTTGTTTTCATGCCTTTTGCACAAACATTGGACCATTTCATGCTTTTCATCTTCAGAAAGATCTTTCTTCCTCTCCATATGGCATGAGAACTGTGACTTGCTTATAATGTGGAACAACCTCTAAGTAGGGTTTCCATAGATCTGGCAAATTATTTTGTCTGAGATTGATACCAGTTATCTAAAAAGACATGGATAAATAAACAAACATACATTTTCTTGGAAAAACTAAAATCTAAATGTTTATTCTACTGAAATCTTACTGATATGTCACTTAAATAATAATTTGGAACTCGGTGTATAAGCGGAGGTGATACGGGAAGTCTTTCGCAGCCATGGCTTGTCCGTTTTTATGAGAGGAACCTGTTGCTGAAGGTGCCAGAGTAATTTGAAGAGCTTTTCGAATTAGACCTAATCGCTTTTTGCGAGATAGACAGGATCCTTTATCGCATCATGACAATGTACTTATTGAGAGATATCATTTTTCTCGTGAGGGTGTCATATACATCATTAATTTGTTGGAACCACACGTGAAATGTTCAACTCGTCAGAGTCGGGCTTTAACAACGGCACAAACTGTTTGTATTTCTTAGAGATTCTTTGCGAGTGACACTTTCCTTTACACTGTTGGTGATGCGGAAAACTTGGTGAAAATTGCTGTCTGTCATGCCATTCGCAAAGTTTATCTGGCACTCAAGCAGTTTTTAGGGGGTTTTGTGGTATTTCCAAGCCACTTAAGACCACAGGTTGTGAAGCAGATGTAACAGAGTTAGGATTTTATTTAGTTTTATTGTGAATTCTTATAAATTCAGCAGCGGTTAATTTCATGTTTTACTGGCGCCCTCATGTGGGTTGTGTGAGAACTGCAGGCAAAAATGTTCGATAACACAGGAGATGACGCAACACAGCAGTTGCAATGTGTACTGCATGCTGTGGGTGGGTAAGCTTATGCTCCGTCTCAATTTAGTTAAATATATTTGATTATAATGCAAAATAAGTTGAGTTTTTAAGTATTTTATGTTTATTATTTAGTTAGGGTAATATTTTGATCATTTAATTTGACTATTAACATATATTTTATAAGTTAATTGGCCTTTTGTCAACTCTAGTAAGGCCACGGTTAATGTTATTTTACATTTTATTTAGGTCATTTTTCAGCCTGCAGCAATACATCCACTAAAGGGTGATTTATTTCATTTTTCAGGTATGTCTTTTGTATGTTTTTGTTTATCATTACTATTGTTATATGTAAAGTGTGATCGTGTGTTGCGATGCAAATTTTTGTTTATGTTGTTATGACGCAACACAGCAGAGTTGCAATGTGTACTGCACGCTGTGGGTCATTTTTCAGCCTGCAGCAATACATCCACTAAAGGGTGATTTATTTCAATTTTCAGCCTGCAGTAAATAGAAGAAATACACCAAACCAGCATTTGTGTTTGTGCATTTATTCTTCGACCAGAGACTGAGCCATTGTAGTGTTAGGACAAACCACATCGCAGAGTGGAGGAGAAAGACCACATCCGTCACACAGACATGTTTTGCCATTGCAGGTACATTATAATTGTTAATGAAGATCATGCAACCATGATCATGCCAAAAAGTAGGACTTACAGTATTTCTTCATCAGGCTTCCCTAATGTGATTGGTGCCATAGACTGCACACACATCCCCACCAGGCCCCAATGAAGGGGATTTTGTGAACCGAAAGGGATTTCACAGTGTAAATGTGCAGGTAAATTACTATTACGATTCTTATTCCACACTACTAATATATGAAATAACAAAAGTAATGTAATCAAAAAGTATGCAGTTGACTGATTAAAAATATCTTAGATGGTGTGTGACTCCATGTGACTCCAAACTGCATTTTTCCAGGTGCTTAGGACAGGATCCTGCTTGGTGACAGGGGCTATGCCTGCAGGCAGTATTTTATGACGCCATTCCCTGACCCAAACCCCGGACCACAAACCCGTTTCAATGCAGCTCTAGCCAGGACTAGGGCAACTTTGGGCAACTAAATGAAAGATTTCAGTGTCTGAAGGGTCTGAGGGTTGCACCTGACAGGGCCTGTGACATTATTGTTGCATGTGCAGTACTCCACAATATTGCCACCATCAGAAAGGAGAGGACCCCTGTGGTGGAGGTGCAGCCTGATGATGATGATCTCCAGCCAGTGCACTTGGACCAACCTAGTGGCAGAGCTGCATGGGACAGAATTGTGGAACACCATTTTTGATTTGATTTTCTCTTTACACACAAAAGCCTTCATTAAATTAATAAAAGACAAGACAACATGCTTACTTCCTTGAGTTTTATTTCAATGATTATGTCAATAGAAGCCATTGATGGTCATCTTTTGCCTGCAATAATGTTATCCATGGTCAGCAATAGTCCTCTGTGTGAAATAGTGTATTAGCACTTGCTCTGAAGTTCCTTTTGAAGCAACTCAACTTCTAGTTCCATTTTTCTCTTCTTTAAAGTGTCAAGTTCTATTTCTCCCCTTAATTTTTGGCGTTTCAGGTCAAAATTCTGTATTTTCGGTTTTAGATGCCGTTTATATAGATTACGGATATCACCCTGTGCCAATTATGGATACAAATAATTATCAAAACCAAACCAAAAACAAAAATCAACACAAGCCTCATGCAACAGAAATAAAAAGGAAAAGTACTACACTGCCCACCTTTTTATCACTTTTGCAGGAGGAAAGGCCAGACAGGCCTACTGCACAGTCAGATTGTAGTCAGAAATAATATATACACAACTATAAATTAAGTTTATGCACTTACAAGTACTCCTCCAAAGGACAGTCATGAGAGGGTTTCTTCACTGTCCTGTGCAAAGAAACAAATGGGTATTCCAAGTGTTAGCACTTTCTTACTTTTGATGGAAAGTTAGAAAAGTCCACTTACTGCACAGATTTCAGCCACCACTTTGTTGGGAACAGGTAAAAGTGTTGGTGTATTATGTAAAACTGCACAAAAGAGGAGAACACAATGGCATTACAATGAACTACACTAGGAAAAAATTAGATCAGTAACATAGCAACAATTTTTTGAATTAGGTTATGCAGTTTTCAACTTCACAAGTCAAAGCAATTCATCACTACTCAATATTTAATCAGTTGAAATGACAGTAATAGCCATTTTGATTATAGGCACTTAATTTAATGCAGCAACAAAGTATTTACAGTGTAGCAAGATACATTTAAAACTCTTTTACCAGCAATGAAGGTGTTGCTGTTACTAGTCCCTGGATTTTGGTCTAAGGAAGAGGTGCCCCAAGGGATGCCCTCCACAATGGGTCGGTTCACATTTAACCCAAGGGCCCAACTCTTCTGCCGGGGTATAATGTGGGGGTGCGGGACCACCACCTGTTTTTTTCTGCTCCGCCTTTTCTTGGTGCTGTTATAAAAGACAAACAATCATTGAACATTTTTTTGGTAAAACACACTAAACAGTAGAAGTAGAAAAGATTACCATTTTGGAGAATGTTCTTGTACTTGACTTTTACTTGTTCCCATGTTCTTGTGGGTCCTGAGGTGACTCTGACATTAAGCAATTATGAAGTTATTAAAAATACAACAAAAATATATACTGTTATAAGTGATAGAACCAAACATGGAGCACTTACGCATTTAATTTGTCTGCTACTTTTTGCCAGCCCTCTTTCCTGGCTTTTGCACACTTTGAGGTGTTCCCTGGCGTTTTAATTAAGGTTTCAAATTCAGCATATCCTTCTAGCAATAACTCTTAATTAAATCAGATAACTCAGTCCAGCTACTAATCATAAGCGGCAGGTGTGTTCAAGGAACCTAATTAGCCGAATCATGATGAGCACGATGATTATCTTGGATGTCTCCTTTGATCTCGGATGTTTTAAGCAACGTACAAAGAATATGCCCCTGTATTGCAAACCCCTCCATGTTTTTATGTTGTTTTTGGCATTTACGTACCAATGAAACAACTTTGAAACCAACGCAGATATTCTGGAAAACGAAAGAGTGGCATGAACACACACGTCGGATCAGTTGCGATACACAATGTGACAGTCAGTAATTTATTTTCAAACAATGTAAGTTTATGAGATAATGTGTATGAAAAAATGTATTTAAAAGGCTACTCAATCAAAAGTGTAAACACAACTACAAGCAAAGTACACTTAGAGTTACTTATTATACTTTACAGTATATCTCAAACTAAACATTGAGTACATGTATAAGCCAAATATACTTTGACTTTTGTCAGTAGAAATCAAGAATACTTCAAATTAAACTTAAGTATATTTCTGTGAAGTACATAAAAAAGTAAGCTGAAAATATACTTTATTTTTTAGTTTAAAAGAAATATACTACTAGTACACTTGAATAAACCGTTTTTGTAAGGAGACTCTTTAACAAAGAACACAAAAAGGGTCTCACATTTACATGACTTTTCATATGTATTTGTAAGTGTGATGTTTTTATTAGCCTGATCACAATTGAATTGTCTTCTCTAGAGTGGATGCACAGATGATTGTTGAAATTTCTCCTTTTTCTAAACCTCGTCACACTGAGGAAAATGACATTTGCTTTTCATAATATTTATTAATATTATTATTTATTTTAATAATAGTAATTTAGTAGTTCAAATTGTTTACATTTTCGTAGTAATTTAGTAGTTTAGATTGTTTAGTTTAGCAATAGTATTAATAGTAGTGTTTTGTATTTAGTTATTTTATTTTCATTTGAGATCATTTATATTTATTTATTGTCTTTATGTTGTAAAATATAAAAAGATTTTGTACTGAAAAAGTAGTCAGTCTGATATTTTACAGACATATTTAAAAGTTACCTCAATAATTAGCCATGTCCACCTGTGGAGCACATGCAAGCATTGACACCAACATCCTCCTCAGCCTTCCACAACAAAAGAAACAAAAACCCTTGTTTACATTATGAATATTTTTCATATTCAAGTATTCTGTGCACTTCTCTCACCCTCAAGAAGGCAACAGAACATGACCACATTGTTCACAAACTATGCTGTACTTACTTCTGACTTATTTTCCAGACCTGTAAGGATGACACTGGTCCGAAATGGAAAGGTGGTCGCTTTGGACCTGTCTGAGGTGTGCAGAGTCATGTGGGTGTTACCCAATCATGTGGGCATTGTTAAACCACAATGGGTGGCTTTTACACACTTTACCTGACTCGCCTAACCCACTGGAGAAGGACTTTATAATGTAAGGAAGTCAGGTAAAGTGGTGGTCAAATGCCCACTGACTAAGAAACAGCCTTTTAGTTCAGCAGAGAGACCTGCTTGACCCACCCGTACCGAAAACACGAATTGAGCTTTCTCTGTTTCGGGGAAATATCTGAAACATTAAGAATGTTGAAAACAGTGCCTTCTTGTGGCAGGTAAATGTATAGCAGTCATAAACCCAAATGTGTACAGCTCCATTTCCTGATAATATAATTCAGATATTAAAGCGTCACAATAAAATTTGCGTAACAAGAAGTGAATGTTGCGTCGTGTAACTAATTTAATGATTTAAATGTACGAATTTGACACAAAATATGATGCATACATCTAGCAGACGGCATTCCTAGAAATGTTTAAGCTGTTATGACAGTAACTTTTTGCCTTGTAACTGAAAAACATCATTGTCGATTATTGCTCGTGATCATTTAATAATGGTTAATGTCGATTAAAAGAATACAGTAAACGTTTTGTCATTCTTGTAGGCTATGGCGCACTGATAGGAATCGTTTATGAATTAGTTAAATAGTTTTTACGCATTAGTAAATCAAAACCTTGTTATTGTAGTTACAATGTGTCTGCACTTTTCCAGGACAGAATTGGCAATATTCAGAGCGTGTCCCGCACTGACTGACTGAGCACATGCACGGGCGTCGCAAAAACTCCCGCCAATCCGCAGCTTTTTAATTCGCCTGTCATAATCTCATCTGATTGGTTATTGCATCATGAGCTCAACAGGGATTGGTTGTAATGCTTAACGCTGAAAAAAAGTAGAAAAAGTAATATTGCATGCAAGGAGCATGTATAACTGTATGCTGCGACACCTTTCATTTATTTCCACATTTCACTTGATAGTGACAGTCGTAATAGATTCATTTTGATTGTGTAGGGGGAATTTGAATATGCATTTGTGTCTATTTTGGAGGGAGCAGGGCAATTGTGTCTCAAAGTTTCAATTTCCTCATTACCTTCACCTGGTTACTGTGACAACGCCCTTCTATCACCACATTACTTTACTTACTTTTCATAACTTCTTGCCTTTTAACTGAAAAACATCATTATTGTCGATTATTAAGTAATCAATGTTTGATAGCTTTTCTCTGCCAGTCATGCCATAAATCTGACATATGCAACCAGTTAACAGATGAAATATTCACATATCCATGTGATCTCCCAGATGAAGGCTATGTTTAAAGTAACCCACAGTTTAATGTTTCACAGATGAGGAATAACATAATTGTATCCTAATTTAGTCACTTGGTGTTTGGTAAGGAAGGGCCTACTTTGCGTCAGTGACAAACAAGTCTTTCATAGAGAAGACAACTGATGGCACCTGTATCCATAGCAACCAGTTTTTAACTAATTAATCATTTGATTGTTAATCATAAATATATAATATATTATGTGTCAGGCAGTCAATCATGCAATGGTATGCAAAATCATGATCCTAGTAAACAGCTTCTTAGGGTACAATATTCAGCAATCAAATATTATTAATCAATTACTGGACAAGTTAAAATTTGAAGTTGAAAACAAACATTTCAGCAATTATTAATGATCAATATGTTTAAATATAGTCATAAACGTAATCAGAAAGTAGCAACAGAACTTGTCAAGGTGTAGTAAGAACATTTATTTAAAAATTATAGCAGTTTATGGAAAGCTGGCAGCCTGCACTGTTTCTGTTCTCATCTCAAGTCTGGACAAAGCACTGAGTAAGCACCAATCAGAGGCTGCGTTTTTATGATGTCATGTAGACTTCTTACAAAGTATTTTACAGTATTTTAAAACTAAAACACTAAAGCATTTTAATACAAAATATGAAGCCATTTTCATCAACACTATCAAATACACATTACAAAATCTTATTTTATATTTGAAATACATATAACTACTGCCCATCTATCTATCTATCTATCTATCTATCATCAAAACTACTAAACTAAAGCTTAAACTTTCAAACTTCTTCAAACTTTCTGGACCGGCTTTTTCAAGCCAACTTAAAGTTTGTCTCGACAAACTTTTTAATCTGGAGCAGAACCTATGGGAACTATTGGACAACAAGATAAGCGAGGTCCATAGTGTTGCTGCAGATGCAACAGTTGAAGGACAGCGATACTGAAATACACCTGACATTAACAGCACAAGAGATCCACTGGATTTTGGGCAAATCATCAAACTTTCTTCAACCTTGCCAAAAAAATCTCTCTCAACACCAGCTACATCTGTGCCGTGTGAATGAGTTTTTCCAAAGCCAGAGAAGCTCTGTGCAAGAAAAGAAACTGTTTAAGTGCTAAAACACTAGAACAACTTCTGTTCTTAAATAAAAGTTCTTAAATAACATTTTTGTCTTTTTATTCTTGTTTTAATTTTGTGAAACATAACTTTACTTTCATACACAGGCTTATAAGGCTTGCTACAACATGTAAAATAAATAAAGTCCACCTGGGCTGCGTTCAGCCCCGACAAAACATTGCAAAACGTTTTTTAAACGGAAACGGTGGTGTGTTGAACACCCTGTTCTAATGACGCAAGCGTTGCAACTATGGCAGCTGAGAAGGCCATTCTTTGTGTTATCCAGGAAACATGTCGTTCAACCCGGAAACCGTAGCAAAACGTTGCGCACCGGTTTGTGCTTGAACGTGCCCCAGATCTTGTTTTTAATGAGTTCCCATAGGCTTAGGGTGGCCATACGTCCAGATTTTAAGCCCCCTGTCCGGCGGCCGGCACAGCCTCAAGCCGGACACTCATTTGTCCTCCTTTTTGGAGTTGCGCTGAATCAGCCTAAAAAAAACTGCTCTAGAATTAGGACGCAGCAGCCTAAGCCGAGGACACACTTAATGATTGTAAGCCCGATTATGAATGTAAATGGATACTGATCGTGCTCAAACGCATCCAGTCAGAGCCAGTTGCGTTTAGTCTGCGATTACAGTCGGTGTTTAAATTCCATGTGTAAGTATATAAATCTGCTTCAGTCGCAGGAAACAATCGCTGTATGTTGAGCTCAGTCTGTTTTAGCTAGTCGTTAAATGTGTGCCCGGCTATAGCGTCTGGTCGAACCAAATGATTGGCTGAAAGCGGTGTCAAATAAATATCTCTGATATATCATTGGTTAAAAACGTAAACAAGCCTGCTGGCTACGTCATATTATCATGTTTTGTTTATGTATTTCTGCTATTTCCAGATGTCCAGAAATGGTATGTTTTCTGGCACCATGCCAGTCTGCCAGATTATTTCATTTATTTATTTATTTTATTTCCAGAAGTCCAAAAATGTTATGTTTTCAGGCACTGTGCACTTTGCAAGACTTTTTTGAAAAAGACATCAGTCTTATATATATCACAGTATATATTTATACAGGAGACTCCAGTGAACATTTCTGGGGTTTAGTGTAAACACAGTCAAACCCAGTAACGGGGCATGTTGTCACAGTGAGAATCTGTCATTGAACAGCTTATTAAAGCCTTTTCAGCAGAAACTGAACAGAAATACACTAAATATTTTGTTAAATAGAAAAAAGACTGTTCATATAAGTCTCTTTTGTTCACCAAGGCTGCATTTATTTGATTGTAAATACAGTAAAATTGTGAGATATCCACTATATTTATATATTATACACTATATTTAATATATATTGACATTGAACTGTTAATTATGTGAATATATAGTTATTCCTGTGATCATTTTCAGCATCATTACTCCAGTCTTCAGTGTCACATGATCCTTCAGAAATCATTCTGATATGATGATTTGCTGCTCAAGAAACATTTATGATTATTATCAGTGTTGAAAACAGTTATTTGTGGAAACTGTGATAGATTTTATTTTCAGGAGTCTTTGATGAACAGAAGCACAGAAGAACAGCATTAATCTGAAACAGAAATCTTCAGACGGGAAGAGGAACACATTATTATGATTGTGAGCTTCAGCTCAACATGTGTTCATGCTTCATCAGAACAATCGCTCCTCATGATCTGGACTCACACGGCTCTGAGCGACTGCACCATGATCCAGAGGATCTGGTCAAACAGGTGGTTGGTGACGTCCCGTCCTAGAGTGCTCTCCAGATAGAGCCGCAGGTTACTGACCGTCCACTTCCTGCCGTGAACATGATTGTAGTCGTCCTGCGCTCAGATATATGGGAGTTAACGGGAATATATGCACACCCCCTGCAGGCACTGTGCATTCCCCCAGTCATACTGTCAAACAGAACTACAATTTAAAATAATGGTTTTCCATTTTGATATACATAAAAATATCATTTATTCCTGTGATCATTTTCAGCATCATTACTCCAGTCTTCAGTGTCACATGATCCTTCAGAAATCATTCTGATACGATGATTTGAAGCTCAATTATTAATGTTGGAAACAGTTGTGCTGATGAATATTTTTATAACCTGTGATACTTTTTTCAGGATTCTTTGATGAATAAAAATTTAAAGAACAGCATTTATGTCAAATAGAAATCTTTTGTAACAATACACTACTGTTCAAAATTTTGGGGTCAGTCATTTTTTCTTTCTTTTGTGAAATAAATTAATACTTTTATTCAGCAAGGATGTGTGAAATTGATAAAAAGTGATAGTAAAGATTTATATAGTTAGAAAGATTTATTTTTGAATAAATTCTGTTTTTTTAAATCTTTTTTTAATCAATGAATCCTGAAAATAGTATTACAGGTTACAAAAAAATATTCAGCAGCACAACTGTTTCCAACATTGATAATAAACTGAGTATCAAATCAGTGTATTAGAATGATTTTGAAGGATCATGTGACACTGAAATAAATACATAAATGCTGGAATAAAAATATTTATTTTACATATTTACACAATTAGAATGAATTGAATGCAAAAAATAAATAACTGTTATTTCATGTTACGACCAAACAAAATGTTTATATTTGTTTTTATATGATACGTTATATATAAATATTATACATTTATAAAAATTTACCAAAACTACCAATAATTTCCCATAAATTCTAATAAATTCCCATAAATTCCTGTTAAGTTTCCATACTGGAATATTTCCAAAATCCCCCAGGTTAAGTTCCCATGGAAAGTTTCCGCCCCTTTGCAACCCTAGTCAGGAAATATGGCTCTATATCAGCAGGTATCAATAGTCTATATTCGTCAATCAAAAGGGAAAGCTGTTTTGACTTCTCTGCTCACTTTCATTACTTTCACGTTTATTCCCGCGCTCTGATTTGTTCACTGTGAGCTTCTATAAACATCTTGTGCCCTGTCTCTTTTCATCATGTGATCTTTCTCTGTACACCCTAAAAGGATTCAGGCCTCACGTCACAGTTATAAGTGAACTTATAGTCCTTTTATGTACTTCAGTTACTGAACTGTTAGTTTCACTTCTTATTTTCTAATTATATAATGTAACCCCGAACAATAAACTGTGTGCCATGATTGAACTGCACTTTATGTGTCTGTCTAGTCATTGGTACCCAGGTATACCTGCTTTTCTGTGCTAGATCGCTCAACCTGAAAGATCTTCTCAAAATAATTGATCTCCTAATTATTTTATCTGACAGTCTGGGGGCTCGTCCGCGAAACGGGGGAGATTCTCCCTGTGAACTGGGAAAAGAGAAAAGCACGCCGGGGATCGGAGGACCTACGGAAAAGGGGGTAAGTGTTTTTGGATATTTTCTTGAAGGATATATGGCACTTACCCCTGTAGGATCCTATTATAACATCTCGTGGAAATACGAGAGGTTTTTTTGTAATCACTAGTAGCTAGTGGAATATATCCATTGTTGTTACACTACGGCTGGCAACAGTAGTTTTAATTAAACTGTTAGCGTAAGAGTGATTGGGTTGAATCACCAATTGTTAGTGGAATTTATTTTCCATTGTTGTTACACTTCGGCTGGCAACAGTAGTTTTAATAAACTATTAACGTGAGGATTGGATTTTAATCACCAGATGTTAGTGGACTGTCAGTTCCATTGTTGTGACACTACGGCTGGCAACAGTAGCTTTGATTAGCTATTAACTAGGGTGGTTGGAAGTGCAGTACTGATCACACTGTACTTCGGATCACGGCAGCGAATACTAATTTGCGGAAAAAAAAAATCTTTCAATAATAATTTCAATTGTAATTGCATGTTGATATATTGTGACATAAAAGAAGGTGTTCTAGGGGCGACCTGAATTCAGTTTGGCGAGAGCTGGACTAATTTGGCGAGAGCCCAAAATTAGCTGAAAACACCCAAACAAAAGAAGGTGACAGAGGCGATCAGGACGAAAAAGTCTTGTGTGAGCCTAACATAGGACCATCACCCACGTCACAATACGATGCATGTACGGCAATTGAGGTTGGGCAATTGAGTACAGAAAAATTTGCGTACGCTACTAACACTGAAATCAGTTACTAACACATTAGTGGAAGATGGGGGGTTCAGTCTTTAGACCACTACCTAATGAAATGCCG
This sequence comes from Culter alburnus, assembly GCA_028476615.1. Classification (NCBI taxonomy): domain Eukaryota; kingdom Metazoa; phylum Chordata; class Actinopteri; order Cypriniformes; family Xenocyprididae; genus Culter; species Culter alburnus. The sequence continues at coordinate 7,760 of JAOTNS010001565.1, read as the reverse complement.
GTTGAATTCGTGTTTAGAAATAATCATAAAACCCTCTGTGTCGTCTGTGACGAAATCTAAAACATTGCAAAATATTTAGAAAGTTATAAAAAAAGTAAATAAATAAATAAATAAATAAAACTGAGGCAATGGTGTGGCTAAGAGCTGGAAATGCGATATCTGTGAAACCACTAAAAATGTCTGACATGGAATCAATATGTAAAAGCCTGCCTTCTCCTCAGAACCCTGGTAAATTTGTGACTGCTCTGCAAATGCATACAAAATATCCCCACCTTACAGGGGCAGATTACAGAGCAGTTCTGTTAAGAACGTTGGAAGGAGATGTCACTGAGGCATTGTTAATCGATGAATGTCCAACGTTGAAATGTGAAAATGATAAACCAACAGGCTCAGGCACAGCTGCCTCGCCCTATGTTTATTACTGGGAAGAGCCTGAAAACCGTAATACCTTTTTTAAGGAACTGAGAGCTTTCTTAATCAAACGCATTGGTGCAAAACAGACACCTCAAGGGAAAGTGCATGACCAAAAAGCAGAAGTAAAACCACCCTTGACCCAGCAAAGAAACTCAGCAGTAGTCTGCTATTACTGTAGGCGAGAAGGTCATATACGCCGTGATTGTAGGAAATTAAAAGGTCACCAAAGGAGGAAGCAATGGGTGAAGCCACAGCAACAGAGAAATAAACCACCAGTAGCCACGTATCCCACTACAGGGTAAAATAACCAACAATAGGGGAGCCAGAGTTCCCCAGCCAGAGTCTGTTCCGACTTATCAATGATGACCCTAACTTTTTCAAATCATAGTGAAGATTTACCTTATGTTACATTGATGGGGCATGGTCAGCCACAAACATTCCTTTTGGATTCTGGAGCAGATGTGACATCAATGACCTCCGCACATTATGATGGTGCAATGTCTAATCAAGTAGTTAACTCTGTGGGTATATCAGGAACTGACATTGCATGTCCCGTAACCTCTTGTAGAAGTAAGAGCTCCTGGATTTTAACAATTTTTTTCACAAATTTACAATTTTAACAGGAACTCTAATTAATTTATTAGGGTATGATATGCATAAATTGAACATGGATATTAAATTTACTGATAAACAAGTTGTGTTTTCCTTCCAGTCCAGTTTGCAGGTCTCAGTGAATCCTTTGCCTACATGGGAGAAGCCCAGTGAACCACAGCCTCAGATGGTACATCACATGATTAACCCATCATTGTGGTCACAATACAAGGACAACACAGGTTTCATAGACATGGAACCTTATAAAGCTAAATTGAAGAATAACAAAAACGGTCTATATTAAACAATATCCTTTGTCTAAAGATAAGGAACTTGGTATCAAACCATTAATTGATAATTTCGTCCAGCAGGGTGTCCTCGTACCAATGCATTCGCCGTACAACACGCCTGTGAATCCAGTGGTCAAGGCTGATGGAAAAACATGGCAATTGACCCAGGACTTAAGAGCTATAAATCAGTTGATAACACCATTGGCACCAATCGTCCCTGACGTTCCAACTGTTGTAATCTTTGCGCAGCATTCTTCTCCGTACCTGTACATCCAGATACTCAGCCCATTTTAGCTTTTACGTTTCAGGGTAAACAGATGACGTGGACATGCCTTGCTCAGGGCTCCATTGATTCGCCCGCCATTTTCTCGGCAGCAGTGCAAAGAATATTGACTAAAATGACTGATTTGCCTTCTACAGTCTGTGTGCTTCAATACGCAGATGACATCCTGGTTTCCGGGGAGACAAAAGAGGACTGTGAAAAGGCCTCCATCATCGTCTGCAATGTGCTCGCCCAAGCTGGATTGAAGGCCTCGAGAGACAAGCTTCAGTGGGTCAAGTCTAAAGTGACATACTTGGGACACATCATAATGCCAGGTTTGAAAGCGATCTCATATGATAGGATCCAGATGATCAGAAAAAATGAAGTCCCCTCGAACTGTACAGCAGCTTCAAAGTTTTCTGGGGTTAGTGAACTATTGTAGATTCTGGATACCTGATTGTGCCATACATGATAGACATTTGCGAAACCTGATTGACCACAAAGCTCCCCAAGTACTTTTTGAAATGGACTGATGAGGCAGAGCTACATTTTACTACGGCACCGCGTTGGGGCTTCCCGACTATTCTCGAGATTTCACTTGCATGTCCGCGAGGCGGAAGGGGTGGCTCTTGGTGTCCGTTGCAACAGCATGGCTCCACGTATAGACCATTAGCATACCTATCTAAGAAACTAGATAATATAGCATCAGGTATGCCAGCATGTCTTCGTGCTGTGGCTGCTGCTGCTCTGGTTGTACAGATGGCAGAAAGAATGGTTTTGATCCACTGATCCTTTATACCTCATCAGGTAGGAGCTATCCTACACAATATGCAAACACAGCATATGACAATGCAACGACATCAGGCTATGAGGCAATCTGCTGGCTACCAAAAACCTCACTATTAAGCCAACAGCATCCATCAACCCTGTGCTATTAGGCATTCTAGGTATGGTGACATGGTAGATAATGCAACAGATCATGACTGTATAATTTAATTGACTTCCTCGTGTTCTTCCAGGGCCGATCTTTTGGATACGCCCCTGGATGGGGGGAGAATATTTATAGATGGGTCATGTTCAAAACCTTCTGATGGTGTCTACCTTTGTGGCTATGCTGTGGTGTCAGACACTGGAGAGGTAATAGAGGCTTTCGCCTTGGATTATAATTCGGCCCAAGCTGCTGAAGTAGCATTAATTCGAGCATGTGAACTGATGGCAGGAAAACGTGTAACTATTTACACTGATTCAAAGTATGCATGGGGAGGTCGTGCATCATTTTGCTAAAACATGGGAAGCTAGAGACTTTAAAACAGCAGATGGCAAACCCATAGCACACTCTAACCTAATACGACAATTGACTAAGGCAGTACAGTTACCCTCCGAAGTGGCCATAGTAAAGGTAAAAGGTCACGTAGTAGGTGATAATGAACAAGATGTAGGAACAGAAACACAGACGAAGCCGCCAAGGAAGCGGCAAAGGCCCAAATCAAATCGACATTTGTTGTGGGTAATCAGAGTCAGGTAACTATGGCTACGCATATAACTAATATACCTGACATTGACATTAAAATCCTGCAGAGTCAACCAACACAGGCTGACTTGGAGCATTGGGGAAAACATGGATGTGCCTCAGATAAAGATGGGATCTTGAGAGATGAAAAGGGAAGAATAGCGCTTAGGATTAATAATCCTTATCAGGCACTACCAAGGCTTGTCACACACAAGCTGTGCAAAAGTAGTACAGGTAATCAATCAATTATGTTGTATCGCAGATGTACACAAAATGGCGAAGCTCGTTTTAGATGCATGTCTTACATGTGCAAAAGTAAATCCGCACAGACCAGTTAAACATGACGCACTGCCGCATCCGCAAGCACTGTTTCAGAATCTGCAGATTGACTTTGCGCACGTGCTGCCAATAGGTAATTTGAAACACCTTTTGGTAATTGTGGATAGATTTTCAAAGTGGCCAGAAGCATTCTCATGTCCGAAAGAGAATGCTAAGTCTGTGGTAAAGATTCTAACCAAACAAATGATTCCTCGATTTGGCATACCTACCACTATTGATAGTGATAATGGGACGCCATTCGCGTCTAGGGTAACACAGCTCTTGGCCAAAGCATTGTCGATTGATTGGCATTTCAACACACCCTTCCACATTGTCAGTCATTGTCTTTGAAGGCGATTCATCTGCGATAATGAACGTGATATTGCGTGGCTTTTCAGTGATCTACGGCTCTGTCTATTAAATGCCGCTTCATTTGAAAGCAGGTGATGGCGATTTAGCGGTAATCAGGGAACCGGCTTTACTGACGAAATGCGCGTGACAATTGCATGCGATATATCGCCCAGCCCTACCTCCACGCATACTGTGTTTCTTGGTTAAAAAGTGTCTTACAAAAACTAAATCAATATATTGTTTTATATGAAGGAGTAGGCAGCATAATTTTTACATAATTTTGAAGCAAAAACTCTAGTTTACAACCTCCAATACCCTAAAGTATTGTAAACACAGATTTACTATACTTTTTTTGGCCTTATTTCAGTGACTTAAGTTTTTTGTTTTTTCAATAACCACGCATAAATGTTATTCCTTCAAAAACACAAACATGTACATACATGTTCATCACATATTATTGTAGCCTAGTTTGTGCTGAATACAGTGTAATGACACTTTTTCCATTAATAGTTTATGAACAACTGAAAAAAGCACAAATGTCAGGGCAAGTAAAAACTCCAGGCCCCAAATCAGCCTCAGACTCCAGAGGGTTAAACACCCCTGTATGCACTAAGGGCCAAATTTCATTAATGGATATACCACCTCTAGAGTTTACACAGTGTTCAGGTCACCGAAGCTGTTGAAGCGTTCATCGAAAAATATTGTTCACTTAGTTAAATGCTTCCTAGAGGAAGAACCAAGATTGGAAGAAATAATTCTTCAGAGACCATATTCAAACAGAATCGTGTTTTCCTTCACAACAAATTACGGAAGCTTCAAAGTGTTTAAAAAAGGATGTATGTATATGTGTGTATGTCTACAATAATCAGCTCTTGTGCACAATGATGTTCCATAGGTAAGACATTCTGTCTTAAAGTGGCCATTGTGAGATTCTAGAAAACATCTTGTGCCCTGTCTCTTTTCATCATGTGATCTTTCTCTGTACACCCTAAAAGGATTCAGCCCTCACGTCATAGTTATAAGTGAACTTATAGTCCTTTTATGTACTTCAGTTACTGAACTGTTAGTTTCACTTCTTTTTCTAATTATATAATGTACCCTGAACAATAAACTGTGTGCCATGATTGAACTGCACTTTATGTGTCTGTCTAGTCATTGGTACCCAGGTATACCTGCTTTTCTGTGCTAGATCGCTCAACCTGAAAAGATCTCTCAAAATACTTGATCTCCAATTATTTTATCTAACATTCACTAAGATAAACAGCCAATCAGAGATATCTCTCTCACTGACGGACACCGATTCAACATGCTCAATTGGCCAAGATACCAACAAATCGTTCATCTTCTGAACACAAATCAAGATATTTTTGGTGAAATTTTTTTGTGTGCCAGAAATAACAAAATAGACTTTTCAACAATATCTAGTGATGGGCGATTTCAAAGCGCTACTTCGAATCTTTTGTTTCGAATCAGTGATTCGGATCGCGTGTCAAACTGAAACTGAAAAGATTTGAAGTAAATCTTGGGATTTAAGAATCGATATTGGTTCGTAAAAATGAGAATCCATTAAAATAGAGAAAGCGATTTCACCCAGCCTATAAAAGCAATGAGAACACTTTTGTGTGCCAAAACAACAAATAAGGACTTTATTTCACAGTATCTAGTGATGAGCGATTTCAAACTTCATGAAGCTTGACTAATCTTTTGTTTGAATCAGTATGCAGTGTTCAGACTCTAGCTGTGGGTGCGAGTGACTCACGCCGTGTTTCTGGATGGCCACGTTCGTGAGGTGCACGAACATGTTGTCCAGCTCACTGGTGCTGGGCGTGTATTTGACCGTGCAGAAGCGGCAGAAGCCCAGTTTGTACCTGAAACACAGAGCGGTCAGTGCGGACGGAGCGATGCGGTGGCGTGCGGCAGTCACATACTCACATGTAGCACTTGAGCGGCCTGTAGCTGGTCACCAGCACATACAGACGCAGGTCGAACTTCTTCCCGCCGATCAGCAGAGGGTTGTCGATGTACAGAGAGATGACGTACGCCTCCTTCCCGCTGTTCGCTGCCACGAACCTGTCAAACGCCAGCAGTTCAGACTGAAATCCAGCTCTTTAATGTGTTTTACTGAAGATGAGCGTCTTACGTGGACGTGCGGCTGTCGCGGGACCACTTCTTGATCTGAGAGAAATTGTTGATCAGGAAGATGCCTTTTCCCTGCACTTTCCTGCACGGCTTCATGATCCACGTGCTGGACGGGCTCTTCCTGAACTCCTCCACGAACAGGTTGTAGTCGGCCGGCAGCATGAATGTCACCGGCATGAAATCTACGGCGACGGCACACGCGAGCGAGAGAGGAAGAAAGCAGCCGCTGGTTTCACCCAGGTAGAGGTATTTCCCGCTCTCGTCCTTCTCGGCTAAGGGACTGGCCTCCTTCTCCAGGTCTTTGTGGTAGCTCTTGATGTTCTTGATCATCAGGTCCTTCCTGGTCAGCTCGTAGTGGTTGGGGAAGTGGTTGACCATCTGGTCGTTGGTCAGCCGGTAGCCGGTGTCCACGCTGAACACGCTGCGGATGGTCTGGACGCTCATCCTGCGGACGACATGAAGTGATCTGATCAAATCAGTGTTTCAGGATCTGGTTCAGCTGTGTTTCAGTGTCAGTGTGAACGGATCAAATGAATCGAGCTCTTGCCAGTAGAAGTTCCAGTCGTCGCTGTCCGTCACCTGGATCCATCCTCTCTTCTCAAAGTTAGTGATCAGCACCGATTTCTCCATGTCCGTCACCCACTTCACCTTCCCAGCCATCACACACACACACACACACACACACACACTCCTGAGAAACACACACACGTCCGTCTCAGAGACGCCGAACACGACAACATTCATGAAACAGGAGCAGCAGGTCCATCACTGGGGATTATTGATTGTGTTCCACTGATTTCACAATAGTTTCTGACTTTCAATAAGTTCAAAATAAATGTTCAGTGTTAGTTCATGGAAATAATGTTAACAGATGCAACTTTTGCTCTCAAATGTACTAGTAAATGTTTAAAAACACAAACTGAGATAATAAATGCTGTAGAAGTGTTGTTAGTTCATGTTAACTAATGAAATTATTGTAAAGAATATATTATTTCTGTCATTACACACTGTTTGTCATTAACACAAGCTCACACACACTGAATCATGTGTCACAGTGTCATTCAGTGAAGTGTGTGATAATCCAGCAGATGTTGATGTGATTTCTGTGTCTTATTGAACACGGATGATCTGAACTACAGGCGCTGCACGAGTGTTTTCATTATAAACTGACAGACTACAGATCATGTGATCAATAAAACACGGTGGATTGGACACACAATCACAGCGATCAGTTCATGCTGAATGAGCTTTTGTTCAGAAGATGAGCATCACAACAGCAGCAGCAGCGGATCTTCACTTCCACCTGCACAACGTCATTTCCGCAAACTATCAGCTCATGTTACAGATTACTAACGCTAACATTTGCACATGTAAAGAAAACATGAACATCACTCGATATAAATGTATTTACTGATATTTATGCACTTACTCATCGTGAAAGGAAATACAGTGTTTGAAATGAGGCCGTTCTGAAATACATTCACATGAAATGAAAGAACAAATACATTACAACATAACAGAGTCATTATTAATCAATAAGGGAAAATCTAATCAATCTAATCAAATAAAACAATAATAATAGTAGTAATAAATGATAATATCAAAGAAAACAACGTTAAAAAGCTCATGGTGAATCTAGAACATAGCACAATAAGACTTTTATTACAATAATGTTTTCCTCACTTTTGTATTTTCAGATACAGAGATCGAACACAATGTTGTTGAAATTACACCTTAAAAATGTGAAGAAATGTGAAACTGTTTATGGAAGAATAAACAGATTTATAAGATAAAACTCTTTTACAGTATTTTTACCCACATTAATGAAGCCAAACTACACATTTCACTCACACAATGACAGATGATTAACGTCAAAATAAAGTCT
>JAOTNS010001564.1:0-11650 GCA_028476615.1 Culter alburnus | reverse complement strand
ATCAATGAGTATGTATTGAAAGTTCAAGATCGAGTACTCTTGGCCAAAATATGTCCTTTAGGTCAAATATGCAATGCTCTATTGATGATGTATCATCAGAAGTAGTCAATGAGTTCATATAGAAAGTTCATAACTAATTTGCCTGAAATTTGTTCAATAGGTCAAAATGGGTTCATATATGGCTGAAGTAACGTCAGAGTGAATCAATGAGTATGTATTGAAAGTTCAAGATCGAGTACTCTTGGGCCAGAAATATGTCATTAGGTCAAATATGTAATACTCTTAGCTGACGTATCATCAGAAGTAGTCAACAAGTTGTATAAAGAGTTCATGACTAAGGACTAATTTGACAGAAAAGGTTTTCAATAGGTCAAACATGGGTTCATGTGTCTGAAGTAATATCAGAGTGAGGTAATGAGTATGTATAGAAAGTTCATGATGGAGTTATCTTGGGCCAGAAATATGTTCAGGGTCTAATATGGACTTCTGTATGGGCAAAGTAACTTCAGTAGGAGTCAATAGTAATGTATGAAAAGTTCAAGATCGAGTACTCTTTGGCCAAATATGTCCTTTAGGTCAATATGCAATGCTCTATTGATGATGTATCATCAGAAGTAGTCAATGAGTTCATATAGAAAGTTCATAACTAATTTGCCTGAAATTTGTTCAATAGGTCAAAATGGGTTCATATATGGCTGAAGTAACGTCAGAGTGAATCAATGAGTATGTATTGAAAGTTCAAGATCGAGTACTCTTTGGCCAGAATATGTCCTTTAGGTCAAATATGCAATGCTCTATTGATGATGTATCATCAGAAGTAGTCAATGAGTTCATATAGAAAGTTCATAACTAATTTGCCTGAAATTTGTTCAATAGGTCAAAATGGGTTCATATATGGCTGAAGTAACGTCAGAGTGAATCAATGAGTATGTATTGAAAGTTCAAGATCGAGTACTCTTGGGCCAGAAATGTTCATTAGGTCAAATATGTAATACTCTTTAGCTGACGTATCATCAGAAGTAGTCAACAAGTTTGTATAAAGAGTTCATGACTAAGGACTAATTTGACAGAAAAGGTTTTCAATAGGTCAAACATGGGTTCATGTGTCTGAAGTAATATCAGAGTGAGGTAATGAGTATGTATAGAAAGTTCATGATGGAGTTATCTTGGGCCAGAAATATGTTCAGTGGGTCTATATGGACTTCTGTATGGGCAAAGTAACTTCAGTAGGAGTCAATAGTAATGTATGAAAAGTTCAAGATCGAGTACTCTTTGGCCAGAAATATGTCCTTTAGGTCAAATATGCAATGCTCTATTGATGATGTATCATCAGAAGTAGTCAATGAGTTCATATAGAAAGTTCATAACTTTGCCTGAAATTTGTTCAATAGGTCAAAATGGGTTCATATATGGCTGAAGTAACGTCAGAGTGAATCAATGAGTATGTATTGAAAGTTCAAGATCGAGTACTCTTGGCCAGAAATATGTCCTTTAGGTCAAATATGCAATGCTCTATTGATGATGTATCATCAGAAGTAGTCAATGAGTTCATATAGAAAGTTCATAAACTAATTTGCCTGAAATTTTTCAATAGGTCAAAATGGGTTCATATATGGCTGAAGTAACGTCAGAGTGAATCAATGAGTATGTATGAAAGTTCAAGATCGAGTACTTTGGCCAGAAATATGTTCAGTGGGTCTAATATGGACTTCTGTATGGGCAAAGTAACTTCAGTAGGAGTCAATAGTAATGTATGAAAAGTTCAAGATCGAGTACTCTTTGGCCAGAAATATGTCCTTTAGGTCAAATATGCAATGCTCTATTGATGATGTATCATCAGAAGTAGTCAATGAGTTCATATAGAAAGTTCATAACTAATTTGCCTGAAATTTGTTCAATAGGTCAAAATGGGTTCATATATGGCTGAAGTAACGTCAGAGTGAATCAATGAGTATGTATTGAAAGTTCAAGATCGAGTACTCTTTGGCCAGAAATATGTCCTTTAGGTCAAATATGCAATGCTCTATTGATGATGTATCATCAGAAGTAGTCAATGAGTTCATATAGAAAGTTCATAACTAATTTGCCTGAAATTTGTTCAATAGGTCAAAATGGGTTCATATATGGCTGAAGTAACGTCAGAGTGAATCAATGAGTATGTATTGAAAGTTCAAGATCGAGTACTCTTTGGCCAAATATGTCCTTTAGGTCAAATATGCAATGCTCTATTGATGATGTATCATCAGAAGTAGTCAATGAGTTCATATAGAAAGTTCATAACTAATTTGCCTGAAATTTGTTCAATAGGTCAAAATGGGTTCATATATGGCTGAAGTAACGTCAGAGTGAATCAATGAGTATGTATGAAAGTTCAAGATCGAGTACTCTTTGGCCAGAAATATGTCCTTTAGGTCAAATATGCAATGCTCTATTGATGATGTATCATCAGAAGTAGTCAATGAGTTCATATAGAAAGTTCATAACTAATTTGCCTGAAATTTGTTCAATAGGTCAAAATGGGTTCATATATGGCTGAAGTAACGTCAGAGTGAATCAATGAGTATGTATTGAAAGTTCAAGATCGAGTACTCTTGGGCCAGAAATATGTTCATTAGGTCAAATATGTAATACTCTTAGCTGACGTATCATCAGAAGTAGTCAACAAGTTTGTATAAAGAGTTCATGACTAAGGACTAATTTGACAGAAAAGGTTTTCAATAGGTCAAACATGGGTTCATGTGTCTGAAGTAATATCAGAGTGAGGTAATGAGTATGTATAGAAAGTTCATGATGGAGTTATCTTGGGCCAGAAATATGTTCAGTGGGTCTAATATGGACTTCTGTATGGGCAAAGTACTTCAGTAGGAGTCAATAGTAATGTATGAAAAGTTCAAGATCGAGTACTCTTTGGCCAGAAATATGTCCTTTAGGTCAAATATGCAATGCTCTATTGATGATGTATCATCAGAAGTAGTCAATGAGTTCATATAGAAAGTTCATAACTAATTTGCCTGAAATTTGTTCAATAGGTCAAAATGGGTTCATATATGGCTGAAGTAACGTCAGAGTGAATCAATGAGTATGTATTGAAAGTTCAAGATCGAGTACTTTGGCCAGAAATATGTCCTTTAGGTCAAATATGTAATACTCTTTAGCTGACGTATCATCAGAAGTAGTCAACAAGTTTGTATAAAGAGTTCATGACTAAGGACTAATTTGACAGAAAAAGGTTTTCAATAGGTCAAACATGGGTTCATGTGTCTGAAGTAATATCAGAGTGAGGTAATGAGTATGTATAGAAAGTTCATGATGGAGTTATCTTGGGCCAGAAATGTTCAGTGGGTCTAATATGGACTTCTGTATGGGCAAAGTAACTTCAGTAGGAGTCAATAGTAATGTATGAAAAGTTCAAGATCGAGTACTCTTTGGCCAGAAATATGTCCTTTAGGTCAAATATGCAATGCTCTATTGATGATGTATCATCAGAAGTAGTCAATGAGTTCATATAGAAAGTTCATAACTAATTTGCCTGAAATTTGTTCAATAGGTCAAAATGGGTTCATATATGGCTGAAGTAACGTCAGAGTGAATCAATGAGTATGTATTGAAAGTTCAAGATCGTGGCCAGAAATATGTTCAGTGGGTCTAATATGGACTTCTGTATGGGCAAAGTAACTTCAGTAGGAGTCAATAGTAATGTATGAAAAGTTCAAGATCGAGTACTCTTTGGCCACAAATATGTCCTTTAGGTCAAATATGCAATGCTCTATTGATGATGTATCATCAGAAGTAGTCAATGAGTTCATATAGAAAGTTCATAACTAATTTGCCTGAAATTTGTTCAATAGGTCAAAATGGTTCATATATGGCTGAAGTAACGTCAGAGTGAATCAATGAGTATGTATTGAAAGTTCAAGATCGAGTACTCTTTGGCCAGAAATATGTCCTTTAGGTCAAATATGCAATGCTCTATTGATGATGTATCATCAGAAGTAGTCAATGAGTTCATATAGAAAGTTCATAACTAATTTGCCTGAAATTTGTTCAATAGGTCAAAATGGGTTCATATATGGCTGAAGTAACGTCAGAGTGAATCAATGAGTATGTATTGAAAGTTCAAGATCGAGTACTCTTGGGCCAGAAATATGTTCATTAGGTCAAATATGTAATACTTTAGCTGACGTATCATCAGAAGTAGTCAACAAGTTTTATAAAGAGTTCATGACTAAGGACTAATTTGACAGAAAAGGTTTTCAATAGGTCAAACATGGGTTCATGTGTCTGAAGTAATATCAGAGTGAGGTAATGAGTATGTATAGAAAGTTCATGATGGAGTTATCTTGGGCCAGAAATATGTTCAGTGGGTCTAATATGGACTTCTGTATGGGCAAAGTACTTCAGTAGGAGTCAATAGTAATGTATGAAAAGTTCAAGATCGAGTACTCTTTGGCCAGAAATATGTTCTTTAGGTCAAATTGCAACACTCTATGGCTGACGCATCGTCAGAAGGAGTCAGTGAGTATCTATAAAAGTTCAATGACTAATTTGCCAGAGAATGTTTTGTAGGTCAAATATGGTTCATGTATGGCTGAAGTAACATCAGAGGAGTCAATGAGAATGTACTGAAAGTTAAGATCGGTACTAATTTGCCAGAAATATGTTAATTAGGTCAATATGGATTACAGTATAGCTGATGTGACATCAGAAGACATAAGTATATATAAAAGTTCAAGTTTGAGTATTTTTGGCCAAAAATATTTAGGTTAAACATGAGCTGAGGAATCAATGAGTTGTATAAAAAGTTCATCATTGAGGACTATTTTGCCAGAAATTGTTCAGTAGGTCAAAATGGGATGAAGTAATCAGAGTGAATCAATGAGTTGTATTGAAAGTTCAAGATCTACTCTTGGGCCCTTCAAATATGTTCAGTGGGTCTAATATGGACTTCTGTATGGGCAAAGTAACTTCAGTAGGAGTCAATAGATGTATGAAAAGTTCAAGATCGAGTACTCTTTGGCCAGAAATATGTCCTTTAGGTCAAATATGCAATGCTCTATTGATGATGTATCATCAGAAGTAGTCAATGAGTTCATATAGAAAGTTCATAACTAATTTGCCTGAAATTTGTTCAATAGGTCAAATGGGTTCATATATGGCTGAAGTAACGTCAGAGTGAATCAATGAGTATGTATTGAAAGTTCAAGATCGAGTACTCTTGGGCCAGAAATATGTTCATTAGGTCAAATATGTAATACTCTTTAGCTGACGTATCATCAGAAGTAGTCAACAAGTTTGTATAAAGAGTTCATGACTAAGGACTAATTTGACAGAAGGTTTTCAATAGGTCAAACATGGGTTCATGTGTCTGAAGTAATATCAGAGTGAGGTAATGAGTATGTATAGAAAGTTCATGATGGAGTTATCTTGGGCCAGAAATATGTTCAGTGGGTCTAATATGGACTTCTGTATGGGCAAAGTAACTTCAGTAGGAGTCAATAGTAATGTATGAAAAGTTCAAGATCGAGTACTCTTTGGCCAAAATATGTCCTTTAGGTCAAATATGCAATGCTCTATTGATGATGTCATCAGAAGTAGTCAATGAGTTCATATAGAAAGTTCATAACTAATTTGCCTGAAATTTGTTCAATAGGTCAAAATGGGTTCATATATGGCTGAAGTAACGTCAGAGTGAATCAATGAGTATGTATTGAAAGTTCAAGATCGAGTACTCTTTGGCCAGAAATATGTTCAGTGGGTCTAATATGGACTTCTGTATGGGCAAAGTAACTTCAGTAGGAGTCAAGTTCAAGATCGAGTAGGGGGTGCTCTTCAGATCGTACTCTTTGGCCAAATATGTCCTTTAGGTCAAATATGCAATGCTCTATTGATGATGTATCATCAGAAGTAGTCAATGAGTTCATATAGAAAGTTCATAACTAATTTGCCTGAAATTTGTTCAATAGGTCAAAATGGTTCATATATGGCTGAAGTAACGTCAGAGTGAATCAATGAGTATTGAAAGTTCAAGATCGAGTACTCTTGGCCAGAAATATGTCCTTTAGGTCAAATATGCAATGCTCTATTGATGATGTATCATCAGAAGTAGTCAATGAGTTCATATAAAGTTCATAACTAATTTGCCTGAAATTTGTTCAATAGGTCAAAATGGGTTCATATATGGCTGAAGTAACGTCAGAGTGAATCAATGAGTATGTATTGAAAGTTCAAGATCGAGTACTCTTGGGCCAAATATGTTCATTAGGTCAAATATGTAATACTCTTTAGCTGACGTATCATCAGAAGTAGTCAACAAGTTTGTATAAAGAGTTCATGACTAAGGACTAATTTGACAGAAAAGGTTTTCAATAGGTCAAACATGGGTTCATGTGTCTGAAGTATAGTGAGGTAATGAGTATGTATAAAGTTCATGATGGAGTTATCTTGGCCAGAAATATGTTCAGTGGGTCTAATATGGACTTCTGTATGGGCAAAGTAACTTCAGTAGGAGTCAATAGTAATGTATGAAAAGTTCAAGATCGAGTACTCTTTGGCCAGAAATATGTCCTTTAGGTCAAATATGCAATGCTCTATTGATGATGTATCATCAGAAGTAGTCAATGAGTTCATATAGAAAGTTCATAACTAATTTGCCTGAAATTTGTTCAATAGGTCAAAATGGGTTCATATATGGCTGAAGTAACGTCAGAGTGAATCAATGAGTATATTGAAAGTTCAAGATCGAGTACTCTTTGGCCAGAAATATGTCCTTTAGGTCAAATATGCAATGCTCTATTGATGATGTATCATCAGAAGTAGTCAATGAGTTCATATAGAAAGTTCATAACTAATTTGCCTGAAATTTGTTCAATAGGTCAAAATGGGTTCATATATGGCTGAAGTAACGTCAGAGTGAATCAATGAGTATGTTGAAAGTTCAAGATCGAGTACTCTTTGGCCAAATATGTCCTTTAGGTCAAATATGCAATGCTCTTGATGATGTATCATCAGAAGTAGTCAATGAGTTCATATAGAAAGTTCATAACTAATTTGCCTGAAATTTGTTCAATAGGTCAAAATGGGTTCATATATGGCTGAAGTAACGTCAGAGTGAATCAATGAGTATGTGAAAGTTCAAGATCGAGTACTCTTTGGCCAGAATATGTTCAGTGGGTCTAATATGGACTTCTGTATGGGCAAAGTAACTTCAGTAGGAGTCAATAGTAATGTATGAAAAGTTCAAGATCGAGTACTCTTTGGCCACAAATATGTCCTTTAGGTCAAATATGCAATGCTCTATTGATGATGTATCATCAGAAGTAGTCAATGAGTTCATATAGAAAGTTCATAACTAATTTGCCTGAAATTTGTTCAATAGGTCAAAATGGGTTCATATATGGCTGAGTAACGTCAGAGTGAATCAATGAGTATGTATTTAAAGTTCAAGATCGAGTACTCTTTGGCCAGAAATATGTTCAGTGGGTCTAATATGGACTTCTGTATGGGCAAAGTAACTTCAGTAGGAGTCAATAGTAATGTATGAAAAGTTCAAGATCGAGTACTCTTTGGCCAGAAATATGTTCTTTAGGTCAAATTTGCAACACTCTATGGCTGACGTATCGTCAGAAGGAGTCAGTGAGTATCTATAAAAAGTTGATGAGCAATGACTAATTTGCCAGAGATATGTTTTGTAGGTCAAATATGGTCTCATGTATGGCTGAAGTAACATCAGAAGGAGTCAAATGAGATTGTACTCAAAGTTTAAGATCGGGTACTAATTTGCCAGAAATATGTTCATTAGGTCAAATATGGATTTACAGTATAGCTGATGTGACATCAGAAGACATAAGTATATATAAAATATTCAAGTTTGAGTATTTTTTGGCCAAAAATATGGCCATTAGGTTTAAACATGCAATACGCTACAGCTGACGTATCACCTAAGGAATCAATGAGTTTGTATAAAAAGTTCATCATTGAGGACTATTTTGCCAGAAATTTGTTCAGTAGGTCAAAATGGGATGAAGTAACATCAGAGTGAATCAATGAGTTTGTATTGAAAGTTCAAGATCTTGTACTCTTGGGCCAGAAATATGTTCATAAGGTCAAATATGCAATACTCTATAACTGACATATCATCAGAAGGACTCAATAGTAATGCATAAAAGTTCAAGATCGGATAAGCTTTGGTCACAAATATGTCCATTAGGTCAAATATTCAATATTCTATGGCTGATGTATAATCAGGAGTATGTAAAAACAAAAGTTCATGATCTAGGACTGATTTGCTAGAAATATGTCCATTAGGTCAAATGTGCAATACTCTATGGCTGATGTAGCATCAGAAGTAGTCAATGAGTTCATATAGAAAGTCAAGTACATTATATTAAAATGTTCATCATCAGGGACAAATTTGCCAAAAACTGGGCCCAAAATATGTTCATTAGTTCAAATATGGACTACAGTATGGCTGATGTGACATCAGAATGCGCAAGTACGCATAAATAAAAAGTTAAATAACGAGTACTCTTTGTCCAGTATGTCCATTAGGTCAAATATGCAATACTCTATTGCTGATGTGTCATCAGGAGGAGTCAATGAGTGTGTATAAAAAGTTCATGATCGAGGACTAATTTGACAGAAATATGTTCAGTAGGTCAAATATGGGCTCATGTATGTCTGAAATAACATTCAGAGTGAGTCAACGAGTATGTATAGAATGTTCATGATAGAGGACTATTTTGCCAGACATATGTCCATTAGGTCAAATATTCAGTACTCTATGGATGAAGCAACATCAGAGTGTAACATCAACTGTATGGTTGAAATAAAATCAGGAGTCAATGAGTATGTATAGAAAGTTCATAAGTAATTTGCCTGAAATTTGTTCAATAGGTCAAAATGGGTTCATATATGGCTGAAGTAACGTCAGAGTGAATCAATGAGTATGTATTGAAAGTTCAAGATCGAGTACTCTTTGGCCAGAAATATGTTCAGTGGGTCTAATATGGACTTCTGTATGGGCAAAGTAACTTCAGTAGGAGTCAATAGTAATGTATGAAAAGTTCAAGATCGAGTACTCTTTGGCCACAAATATGTCCTTTAGGTCAAATATGCAATGCTCTATTGATGATGTATCCTCAGAAGTAGTCATTGAGTTCATATAGAAAGTTCATAACTAATTTGCCTGAAATTTGTTCAATAGTTCAAAATGGGTTCATATATGGCTGAAGTAACGTCAGAGTAAATCAATGAGTATGTATTGAAAGTTCAAGATCGAGTACTCTTTGGCCAGAAATATGTCCTTTAGGTCAAATATGCAATGCTCTATTGATGATGTATCATCAGAAGTAGTCAATGAGTTCATATAGAAAGTTCATAACTAATTTGCCTGAAATTTGTTCAATAGGTCAAAATGGGTTCATATATGGCTGAAGTAACGTCAGAGTGAATCAATGAGTATGTGTTTAAAGTTCAAGATCGAGTACTCTTTGGCCAGAAATATGTTCAGTGGGTCTAATATGGACTTCTGTATGGGCAAAGTAACTTCAGTAGGAGTCAATAGTAATGTATGAAAAGTTCAAGATCGAGTACTCTTTGGCCACAAATATGTCCTTTAGGTCAAATATGCAATGCTCTATTGATGATGTATCATCAGAAGTAGTCAATGAGTTCATATAGAAAGTTCATAACTAATTTGCCTGAAATTTGTTCAATAGGTCAAAATGGGTTCATATATGGCTGAAGTAACGTCAGAGTGAATCAATGAGTATGTATTGAAAGTTCAAGATCGAGTACTCTTGGGCCAGAAATATGTTCATTAGGTCAAATATGTAATACTCTTTAGCTGACGTATCATCAGAAGTAGTCAACAAGTTTGTATAAAGAGTTCATGACTAAGGACTAATTTGACAGAAGAAGGTTTTCAATAGGTCAAACATGGGTTCATGTGTCTGAAGTAATATCAGAGTGAGGTAATGAGTATGTATAGAAAGTTCCTGATGGAGTTATCTTGGGCCAGAAATATGTTCAGTGGGTCTAATATGGACTTCTGTATGGGCAAAGTACCTTCAGTAGGAGTCAATAGTAATGTATGAAAAGTTCAGATCGAATACTCTTTGGCCAGAAATATGTCCTTTAGGTCATATATGCAATGCTCTATTGATGATGTATCATCAGAAGTAGTCAATGAGTTCATATAGAAAGTTCATAACTAATTTGCCTGAAATTTGTTCAATAGGTCAAAATGGGTTCATATATGGCTGAAGTAACGTCAGAGTGAATCAATGAGTATGTACTGAAAGTTCAAGATCGAGTACTCTTTGGCCAGAAATATGTCCTTTAGGTCAATATGCAATGCTCTATTGATGATGTATCATCAGAAGTAGTCAATGAGTTCATATAAAGTTCATAACTAATTTGCCTGAAATTTGTTCAATAGGTCAAAATGGGTTCATATATGGCTGAAGTAACGTCAGAGTGAATCAATGAGTATGTACTGAAAGTTCAAGATCAAGTACTCTTTGGCCAAAATATGTCCTTTAGGTCAAATATGCAATGCTCTATTGATGATGTATCATCAGAAGTAGTCAATGAGTTCATATAGAAAGTTCATAACTAATTTGCCTGAAATTTGTTCAATAGGTCAAAATGGGTTCATATATGGCTGAAGTAACGTCAGAGTGAATCAATAAGTATGTATTTAAAGTTCAAGATCGAGTACTCTTTGGCCAGAAATATGTTCAGTGGGTCTAATATGGACTTCTGTATGGGCAAAGTAACTTCAGTAGGAGTCAATAGTAATGTATGAAAAGTTCAAGATCGAGTACTCTTTGGCCACAAATATGTCCTTTAGGTCAAATATGCAATGCTCTATTGATGATGTATCATCAGAAGTAGTCAATGAGTTCATATAGAAAGTTCATAACTAATTTGCCTGAAATTTGTTCAATAGGTCAAAATGGGTTCATATATGGCTGATGTAACGTCAGAGTGAATCAATGAGTATGTATTTAAAGTTCAAGATCGAGTACTCTTTGGCCAGAAATATGTTCAGTGGGTCTAATATGGACTTCTGTATGGGCAAAGTAACTTCAGTAGGAGTCAATAGTAATGTATGAAAAGTTCAAGATCGAGTACTCTTTGGCCAGAAATATGTTCTTTAGGTCAAATTTGCAACACTCTATGGCTGACGTATCGTCAGAAGGAGTCAGTGAGTATCTATAAAAAGTTGATGAGCAATGACTAATTTGCCAGAGATATGTTTTGTAGGTCAAATATGGTCTCATGTATGGCTGAAGTAACATCAGAAGGAGTCAATGAGATTGTACTCAAAGTTTAAGATCGGGTACTAATTTGCCAGAAATATGTTCATTAGGTCAAATATGGATTTACAGTATAGCTGATGTGACATCAGAAGACATAAGTATATATAAAATATTCAAGTTTGAGTATTTTTTGGCCAAAAATATGGCCATTAGGTTAAACATGCAATACGCTACAGCTGACGTATCACCTAAGGAATCAATGAGTTTGTATAAAAAGTTCATCATTGAGGACTATTTTGCCAGAAATTTGTTCAGTAGGTCAAAATGGGATGAAGTAACATCAGAGTGAATCAATGAGTTTGTATTGAAAGTTCAAGATCTTGTAC
>JAOTNS010001563.1:0-112233 GCA_028476615.1 Culter alburnus | reverse complement strand
TATATCCATCATAGGCCCACAACATCAGCCCGACTGTAAAGCCCGCAGCATATAGATGTCACAAACGCTACCGGGAGGCGAAGGAAGAGCGAGGGCGAGAAAAAGCCCTCGCGACAGCGGAGATCGATTACCGGCGCTGCTGGCGCCGCTCCTCGATCACCTCCCTCAAATCTTGCTTCTTCCTTCTAGCATCTCGCCGTCTCTGCGACTTATTCCGAGGAGGAGGAGGCGCACGAGCGGCGACACTTTCCCTCTGGGCCTGCCTCTGAGCCTCGGCTCGAGACGGCCCGGGATCTCCCGGCTGTCTGGGCCCAGAGCTGGATCTGAACGGGATGCAAGATCTAAACGCCGCAGAGCGCGTTTTCGCCTCCCTGATCAAGATCCGTAAGCAGATCAGCCTGGTACGCCAGAAGCACCGTCATCGTGTGCAATGCCGCACCAGCCTGACCTGCAGCGGCGTAAGCCCTGCCATTCAAATGTGACGTCACCTTCAACGCTCTGGATGGCAGGGCCCTCGCCGGAGTTGCCGGGCCAAGGGAAGAGAGAAAAAGATCGTCTAACCTGCTGCAAGCGGGTTCCCTCCTCACGCGCTCCCAGGGCAGCCGCAGTCTGCTCGAAGCGCGTTCCATAACCTCCAGCAACTCCGAAAAACGCTGCGCAGGGAGGCCGAGCGGGAGCCGCGGGCTCCCCCGCTTCTCCCACCTCGGCCATCTTCTGCTCTCCGGGGCTTTGGACCAAGAGAGCACTGGCTCCTGAGTCCGAGGATGTTAAAGATAAAACATCGACGTCATCCGCCAGAAGCGCGTCCTCGTCAGTCGCTTCAGCTTGAGAAAGATTGACACCCCTCTTAAATTCTTCAGCGAGCTCCACCTGCGAGTCCCATGATTACAATCGCCGCTGAGCCTCAGCACGAGCGGGGCCAGAACCACCAGGCAGCGGTGGTGGCACCTCTCCCCTCGAGAAGAGGGCCAAACGAGAACGGAGCGTTTTCATAGGAAAACGCTCACAGTTCGCAGGTTCGCACAGGCAGCACCCTCGAGTACCGACCGCGCGTGCTCCTCGCCCAGACAGAAAACGCACAAGTTGTGTGTGTCCTCCGGTGTCAGAAACCTGGGACAAGGATCAGCACACTTCCTGAACGATTTAGCAGACATATTTTCTTTGGCAGAGTGAAAATGGCACGAGCAAAAGCAGTCGCGAAAAGACAAGAGGATGTCGGCTGTTTCCCCAGGCGCTCCCTTTATACGTCACGGTTCGCGCCGTTTGACGTGATAGGCTGTCGCCGGCCAATAGGATTGGAGTGTGGTGATTTTTGGCATTTCGAGCACGGGTCACAGAGGACGTTCCCCATAGCGCAGTCAGCGCAGAGTGGAGTTCCCTTTCGAAAGGGAACCAAATAAATACTCTACTTACGCGATTAGACATGTTGCATGACGAACACTTTGTAAAGATCCATTTTGAGGGTTATATTAGCTGTGTGAACTTTGTTTATAGCTGTTTAAGGCAAGCGCAAGCTCTTGGGGCAGAGAACACGAGATTTAAAGGGGCCGCGCTGCATAAATCGGCGCATTTTATAATGATGCCCCAAAATAGGCAGTTAAAAAAATTTATATATATATAAAAAAAAAAACTATGGGGTATTTTGAGCAGAAACTTCACAGACACATTCAGGGGACACCTTAGACTTATATTACATCTTTTAAAAACATGTTCTTGGGCACCTTTAATCTTATTAAGCACAAACAGTAAGGTTTCATTTGTTAACATTAGTTAATGCACTGTGAACTATCATGAACTAACAATGAATGACTATTTTTATTAACTAACATAAAGATTAATAAATACTGTAGCACATACATTGCTCATTGTTGATGTTGGTTAATACATTAATGTTAATAAATGAGACCTTATTGTAAAGTGTTACCATTTTTATTTATACTGTTTTTATTTCTATGATCAGTTTGTGAAGAGGAGTTCAGTTAGGAGGTCAAAAGTTGTAGAAACTCATAAATCATGTACAGTAAGGTCTGAAGAGACTGAAATCATACAAAAGAGAAGTCAGTCAGTTGAGTTAGTGGCAAAACCTTTTACTGTACTTGAGTATTGCCTTTTACTGCATATGAATTCATAATCAGAAAGTAGAAATGAAATGATTAGTTAAAACATTTCAAATACACTTGCAGAATATTTTTTCTAGTCATGTATTTCGCCATTGAGGATTTCTTAAAAATAGTGTGTAAAAATCTTGTCTCGTGAACTCAATCTTGAGTCTTGTCTCGTCTCGTGAGATACCCGTCTCGTCACACCCCTAATATATACAGGTGCTGGTCATATAATCATCAATATCCAATATCCTCTAAAGCACCACTATGTCCAACTGCGTTCAGCATTCGTTTAGTGAGGTCTGATCGCGCTCTGACAACGACAGTGATGTCTCGCATTCATTGAAGTATATGCCACAGACCTCACTAAACGAGTACAGAATGCAGTTGGACATAGTGGTGTTTTAGAGGTAAAAAAATATATAAATACTGTTCGGTTTCTCACACAAACCGATCATTTCGAGTCTTAGGACATCAATGTGTCGTCACGAGCCGCAGGGTTTAATTTGGATTTGTCTATGGAAGTGTTTTAGACTCTTATTCTTCAAGTTCCCATCCACTCATGTTATAAGACTGACAGACGGCAGCGGTTGCAGTTAAAAATCACCATTTGTGTTCGACTGAAGAAACAAAGTCACCTACATCTTGGATGCCCCTGGGGCTAAGCAGATACACATCAAATTTTCATTTTTGGGTGAACTATCCCTTTAATAGAGAAGCGAAGGGAAGGAAAAGATGTGGTAGAAAAAAGTGTACAAGCAATAGCGATAACCGCACCCTGGAGAGGATTATGAAACAAAACCCATTTAAAAATGTGGGGGAGATTCACAAAGAGTGGACTGCAGCTGGAGTCAGTGCTTCAAGAACCACTACGCACAGACATATGCAAGACATGGGTTTCAACCTGCACACAGTGCCAAAGCTACCAGTACCTGGTTTAAGGACCATGGTATCCCTGTTCTTAATTGGCCAGCAAACTCGCCTGACCTTAACCCCATAGAAAATCTATGGGGTATTGTGAAGAGGAAGATGCGATATGCCAGACCCAACAATGCAGAAGAGCTGAAGGCCACTATCAGAGCAACCTGGGCTCTCATAACACCTGAGCAGTGCCACAGACTGATCGACTCCATGCCACGCCGCATTGCTGCAGTAATTCAGGCAAAAGGAGCCCCAACTAAGTATTGAGTGCTGTACATGCTCATACTTTTCATGTTCATACTTTTCAGTTGGCCAAGATTTCTAAAAATCCTTTCTTTGTATTGGTCTTAAGTAATTTTCTAATTTTCTGAGATACTGAATTTGGGATTTTCCTTAGTTGTCAGTTATAATCATCAAAATAAAAGAAATAAACATTTGAAATATATCAGTCTGTGTGTAATGAATGAATATAATATACAAGTTTCACTTTTTGAATGGAATTAGTGAAATAAATCAACTTTTTGATGATATTCTAATTATATGACTAGCACCTATATATATATAAATGGGTTATTAATTATAGCAAATTATGCTGTATATCAGTTATTTTAAAAAATCAAGTTAATTATCTTATTGCCATGGTTCAAATCCTTCTTTCTTTTGTATACTCTAAAGATTTTTTTTTTAAAGATAAAGCACCTCTGCCTTTTCAAGGATTATTATAATGTACATAACACATTGATATTTCAGATACCTGGTCACATCATATGAACTACAGAGGAGGTGCTCTCCCCCAGAGAGTTACTCTGCAAACACTGTAGTGGCTTACCTACGGAAGGCCAAGGGACAAAAAAAGAAAATTACAGAGAAGTTGGCAGAGTTGGAGGTGAACCCCTCAAAGCGCACAAAGTTAACTTCACAGTGCTCCAAACTTTGTGAAGGTAAAAATATAGTAGTAGTAATAACTCTAAAGGGAATTCTGAGACCAGTATCCTTGTTTTGTGGTTTTGAATCATAAGTTTCTTTATAATAGTAAAATTTTATAACAACATAACTTCCACTGAAATTCCACATTACTTATAACTGTATTGTTATACAGTTATATAAATGTATAAATAAAAAGTAAATATAATCGTAGACAAGTTGTCTTGCCACTATGAGGTGTTCAGTTTTACCAAATAGGTCAATATGTTAATAGCCTGATTTGCTATGTTTACTACCAGTTTTGGAATATACACTCACTGTCCACTTTAATAGGAACTCCTGTACACCATGTCCTTCATAGAGTCATACAGTCAGCCAATCATGGCAACTGCACCCTGCATAAAATCATACAGATACAGGTCAAAAGCACATCAATCATCAGAATGGGGAAAATGTGATCTGTGATTTTAACTGTGACATGGTTTTTGGTTCCAGATGGGCTGATTTGAATTTCAGTATTTCAGAAACTGGGTCTCCTGAAAATTTCTCAAACAATACAGAATAGTTGGGTGGGGTTGGGGGGCAGCAACTCATGATCACTTTATGACTGTGGTGAGAAGAAATCATCTTAGCACGTATAAGACATTGAACCTTAAAGTGGATGGGCTCTAACAGCAGCCAAGAATAAGAATCTGCAGATTTCATGGGCACAGACTCACTGGACAATTGAAGACTGAAAAAGGTGATTTTTTTGTTCAACTGTACAGTTTCTGTGCCTCAGATTAGGCATTTGCACCCCCATAATTATTGCTTATTTAATATTTTTTGTACCCATTCTGTGCAAACTCAGAGACTTTTGTGTGAGAAACATCCCAGTATATCAGCAGGATCTGAAATATGGCACCAACAACCATGCCACGGTTATTGTGTTGTTGATTCTGATAGTTGATGTGAACATCATTAACCGAAGCTCTTGAAATGTATCTGCATGTTGTTGTTATGTTTACATTATGCTGCTGCCATATGACAGGTGGTCTTAATAAGGTGGATGGTGAGTGTATCCACATACTTCATTTTGTTATTTTGTTGTACTGCTTCTAAGTTGGACATTATTACAAATATTTTGCTGTTGTATTTATTTGTATTTTAGATGAATGCAAAGATCTGCTGGGGACGTAATGTTTCTTGCCACAAAATTCATTCCCCAGAAAAGGGTGGGTGAAGCCTTACTAGAAGAGGGGAATGTCCATGCTGCCATCGTCAAAATCGAAGACTGCAGGTAATTTAATAACAATTTATTACTACACTTGATGTTAAAGGGATAGTTCATCAAAAAATTAAAATTCAGTCATTAATTACTCACCCTCATGTCGTTCCAAACCCGTAAGACATTCGTTCATCCTCAGAACACAAATTAAGATATTTTTGATGAAATCTCTTATATGAAACAGAAGATTTGTAAAGATTTGAAGCTTCATGAAGCAGTGGTTTGAAATCACCATCACTAGATATTGTTTAATAAAGTCATTATTTTGTCATTTTTGGCACACAAAAAGTATTCTCGTCACTTCATAACAGGGACATGCACAGGGGGGTTGCTCAGGTTGCCCGGGCAACTGCCCATATGCCCTTCTCGACTCACGTTGCCCTTCTGAGGTGGAAAAAAAGAAAATAAAAAAATCGTACAATGGATGCAGAATTTCACGTAGGCCTAGATAAAAAAAAAAAAAAAAAAGCTGAGCCTGCATGAGCGGCACTAGAAGGAGATTGCTGCGGTTGTCGGGTGAGACGACTTAACGTTGTCGGAAAGGTGAGTAAGGTTATAATCTTTAACGAAAACGAACGAAAAAACGAAAACTAGGTGGGAAAAAACATTGTTAACTGAAATAAAAATAAAAACAAGGCATTACAAAAAAACGACAACTAACCAAAACTGTAATGTGTGTTTGGCAAAACTAACTAAAATAAAATAAAAAAATAGATTAAATGTCCTTAGTTTTTGTCTTTGTCAATGTCTTTCATAGAGCAAACATTCAGCTGCATTTCATTTCCCTGTGTCTCTCACTCACGCGTCTCTCTCACATACTCGCGCGCGCGCACAGCCCCTCCGTGCACACCGCGCCTCCATGTGAACAAGTGTTGGAAGCAAGTTCGCGAAAGGTTGGTATCTCGTGAAAACCTTTACACAATCACACATTAAAAAGTGGTATAAAAATATTTTAATTCTGAATATAATTTTGTCAGTGTGTTGTCGACCCGAGAAGCGATTGCTACTGTAGCAAGTTAACTAGATGCAAGTTTGAGGTAAAATGCACTTGGGTTGTCGATGTCAAAACACTATTTAAGCTGTAAGTAAGGAATAATTGACGACGGGCCATTGAATTATTAGAAAAATAATGGTAGGGGAGTGCCCTTTTTTTAGGTCAGAGCAACTGCCCCTTAAAATTCCTGTGCACGTCCCTGCTTCATAACATTAAGGTTGAACCACCGTAGTCACATGACCTGTTTTATGTCTTTAGTACCTTTCTGGGCATCTGAAAGTGTTAATTGTCTTGCTGGCATGCAGGCCTCACTGAGCCATTGGATTTCATCAAAAATATCTTAATTTGTGTTCTGAAGATGAATGAAGATCTTATGGGTGTAGAATGACATGAGGGCGAGTAATAAATGTTGATTTTCTTTTTTGGGTGAACTAACCCTTTAACTTGATACAATGATCAGTTGAACTGGAAAACTAAATAGCTTTTTGTATTTTTTTATTGCAGGAAGACATTGAAAGATGTAAAGGCTGCTCTAGAGAAAAATTGGGACACATTTGACCTGGCAACACATGGTCTTGGTCCTGCCGTAATAAATGGCACTTTTTCGTTGATAGATGCGTGTCTTAAGGAAAAGATGAGAGCACTGAAAAAAAAAGACTCCACAGATGAGTAAGGTTCCCCACTTTATTTTGTTTACTTGTATTGTTTCAAAGTCTTGTTTCTTGATGTTCAGCTGTACAAAAAAAAAATTAATAAAACATTACAAAGAACTGTGTTTTTTATTTTTTTTTTAAATCTTAATTACTTAAAATTCATATTTGTTCCTTCAATTTGTTCTTATACAAAGTATCTGTACAACACTCATTGAAAAAAGACAGTAGCATCAAGAGGGAAAAAAAAAATTTTGGCTAGGCAAAGCAAATAGTGATTGTTTCATCAATGAAACATTTATCTCTACAAGATCAAACACGTTTTTTCTTCTTTTTGACCATGTAGGTTACAGTGACTACATCTTTGCTTTTTTGACCCTTTTACGATAATTATGAAGTGCAGTCACTTTTCTTTTCTTGACAGTTTAGTAAACTGTGAAAAAACTAACTTGTGTGCTCTTTCAACTAACCTGTACACTTCATTATCCTCAAATTTTTCTGATTTGCTCCACTCATGGAGATCTGTAAGCATGGCTTGCAGTGTAACTTGTTTTCTCTCACTGGACCTAAAGCAGTGTGAATCATCAGATATGTTCTCAGATGATGTTGGGTACAGAATGTTGTGAACCAATATACATACACATACCTCTCCATGGCTATTCGCAATGCATGTGCAAATTGGGTCCCTTTACAACTTACAAATTCTACACTCCCATCAGAATGATAGACAGTAAGGTTTTCATCGACCCTGAGGTAGGATTCACTGTCAACAATTTTTTTGCTACTTCTGCCCTAAGATCTTGAATTATAAGTCCTTGTTTCTCTGCAATGTTCTGTGAAAAAATTAAGTGTTTGCACACACATCCACATTGGAATCTTTTGCAATCGCATTTGTGCATGACCAAGTCCACACTGTGACATTGTGTGCTTGTGTCGGGTGGAACCAAACACACTCCATTTTTTATCTCCACTTTTGCACCCAGGCCTTTTGCAATCATAGAATGGGCGGCATTACTGGTCTCTTCAGTGTTTGCTCCTTTGATTCGTCCAGTTTCTGTGAGGTCATCCAGGTAACTGAACAATGAAATAAAAGAACAAGTTAGGAAATTGTAAACTATTGTAAAAATGAAATGACTGAAAAAAGCAAATACCCTTAAACATTTGTATAGATTTTATAGGCTATAAAATAATTAAGGAAAAAAGGAAGCTGGGAGCTGACAGACCTTTTTACTGAATGATTTGTGCTAAGGAAAAGATAATGTCATAGACAACAGTGAATGTTTATTCAGAGCTTCCTGTATCCAAACAAGCTGATAATGGCAACAGGTAGTGGCCAGAGATGATCTCTATGCAATATTATCACATGATTCTGTATGTCACATGATTTCTGTAATTGGCAATTACAATTTAGCACCATAATAAAAGTAATACATTGAACTATATACAGCTAAATATATTTACCTGTAATATTTTTGGACATCACCACACAGTAAGCGAAGAAGCTGATCAATCCTGCTATTTATTCTTCCCTTAAGGAACTGGTACTTCATTGTAAGAAAAAATCTGTGTACAAAAGTTAAGAAACTTAAAATATCCTTAATGAATATGTGTCCTGGATATCATGTTATTTAAATGTGATTTTAGGGAATGATGTTATAATTTTAGTAGCTGACCTCTCTGCCTTGTTGTTGGTTTCGCTGTTATGGTGATAAAATGACCTGCCAAAATTGGACCATAAATCACCAAAACAAATCCACTGATTCTTGAGGTAGGTTGATACATGAGAACTACCAAGACATGTATCGAGCTCTTCACACTTTCTGGATGACATGCTGTTGAACTCTTCTTCCTGTAAAGAAAAAGACACAACATTGTAGAGTTATGCCACCTTAAGTTTACGCACATTTAAAGGGGTAGTTCTCCCAAAATTGAAAATTGTCATTTTGTGTCACTCCAAACCTATATGACTATTTCCTCAGTGGAACACAATGTATATTTTGAAGATTTAGTTTTTTTTCATGCAATGAAACTTAATGGGGTACAAAACACTTCCATATACTATTGTGGAAAAAAAAAATCTTTTGAATTTGGATTTACATGAGGGTTAGTAAAGAATGATTTGAATTTTTTTGTGGGAACATTTTTAAAAGACAATTCATTAAAATCATAATACACATAAACTTGACCAATCCCATTGAAATCTAGTAAACAACTCAAGATTTTTCCATGTACTGAAATGATTTCTAAAGAATAAAGTGATTTATGATATAAAAATATTACCGTTAAACAGGATTTCATTGCCACCATTGCTTGAATCACAAGATTCCGCTGATTCACTGGCAAGTTCCCTCCATCTCTTTTAACCATCCACCTATGTACAGCCTACAAAAACATTCAAAAGCTATAGTTATAATGGCATTTGAATTATAATTGTATTTTTAAAATGAATAGGTCTGTAAAATGAATAGGTCTTTTTCCAGTACAAAAGATTTAATAAAACCTACCTGGAGTACATGAAACCAGCAAAGAAGAACCTTGGCTGTTGGAAAAACTTCTTATGGCATTGAGTTCCTTAAGGTCACGGTCAATCATTATCGACCTACATGATAAGGAATTGAGAATTAATGAAGATACGTCAACATCTGTAGATTCTGTAAAAATGAACAGCTTTTGTAAAAAGGTAGTTTACAATGTGCGGTATTTAATCCAATAGTAATGTCTGTACATAGAAATACCTCAATACATCAGCACACTTTGCTGCCAAACTACTACTGACTCTACTATGTTTTTAACTTCTTACCTGGGAAGAAATCCAGGGTTGTGATTTACAAGCTTTTCCAAGCAGAGAGCAAGTATGTCCGCTGATTCCTCACTAATAATAAAGTAAGCAAATGGGACTGCTCTTCCAATACTGTTGGTCAAAAGAAGAGCATAAAATGCATAACCATATGATGTCATGGCTTTGTAAGTAGCGTCCATGAATACCATGGTATGGGGATGTTCTCTAAGTATATGCCAGGGTGTCTGCACTACAATTATAAGTGGTTGATTTTCACTCAAAGGCTGGTAGTAACAAATGTGTTCCTGCAGCTCCGATGTGATCAGCTTGTCCACACTAATGCAGTCTTTTGCATCAGGAAAACTAAGAGCATTACTGGTTTTCTTGATCAATCGTATATCTTCAGGTGTAACATAATATCGCCGATTATATTTGTCCATATGTCCATGACGTTCTGCCCAGTCCACGCATTTAAAAGTGTTTCTGAAATTGACAGTCCTTGATCAAGCCACATTTCAATGAAGGTCAATAACTCTGGGTCAATGCGATTTTTTACGCCCTCTTCTTTCATGCACACATCATGTCTGTTGTGTTGAAGCATTTTGTTGACCACAGCACCTGTAAAACTACCATCTTTGATATTTTAAATGACACATAAGCTTTGCAGGAATTAGCTCTTGTCTTTGTAGGTTCTCCTTTGCTTTTCCCACTTGCTTTGGTCGATCTTTCACATGCAAAGTAAAGTAGTCTTTATGAGTAGACACAGCGGACTTGAAGGTGCTTTTGGTTTCCTCCTCCAGTTTCTTAATGTAACCCTGCATGAAATCAGTCTCCTCCCCAGAAAAAGGTATGACCTCTTGAATGACTCTGACATCCCTTACTTTCTTTAACTTTCGCCTTATCCCTTCAAGCCAAATATTCTCCATTTGCCTAGAAAAAAACAAATAAAATGGTTAAAAAGTAGTACTACTCAGTACATTTGCAGAGAGCAGCATATAGTACACTAAAATAACAGAGATATGAATCTATTGAGTACTGCAGCCTATAGCTGCAGCCCTGAGAGCAGCATATAGTACACTAAAATAACACAGTAAAATGAATCTATTGAGTACTGCAGCCCTGAGAGCAGCATATAGTACACTAAAATAACACAGTAAAATGAATCTATTGAGTACTGCAGCCCTGAGAGCAGCATATAGTACACTAAAATAACACAGTAAAATGAATCTATTGAGTACTGCAGCCTGAGAGCAGCATATAGCAATCCTGCAGCCCTGAGAGCAGCATATAGTACACTAAAATACACAGCGAATGAATCTATTGAGTACTGCAGCCCTGAGAGCAGCATATAGTACACTAAATAACAGCATGAATCTATTGAGTACTGCAGCCCTGAGAGCAGCATATAGTACACTAAAATAACACAGATGAATCTATTGAGTACTGCAGCCCTGAGAGCAGTAGTACACTAAAATAACAGCGATATGAATCTATTGAGTACTGCAGCCCTGAGAGCAGCATATAGTACACTAAAATAACAGCGATATGAATCACTGCATATAGACCTATTGAGTACTGCAGCCCTGAGAGCAGCATATAGTACACTAAAATAACACAGTAAATGAATCTATGAGTACTGCAGCCCTGAGAGCAGCATATAGTACACTAAAATAACACAGTAAAATGAATCTATTGAGTACTGCAGCCCTGAGAGCAGCATATAGTACACTAAAATAACAGCGATATGAATCTATTGAGTACTGCAGCCCTGAGA
The DNA here is from genome assembly GCA_028476615.1 of Culter alburnus. Lineage (NCBI taxonomy): Eukaryota > Metazoa > Chordata > Actinopteri > Cypriniformes > Xenocyprididae > Culter > Culter alburnus. The sequence goes on along the minus strand of JAOTNS010001563.1, from coordinate 100,822 downwards.
GCAGCATATAGTACACTAAATAAACAATGAATCTATTGAGTACTGCAGCCCTGAGAGCAGCATATAGTACACTAAAATAAACAGTAAAATGAATCTATGAGTACTGCAGCCCTGAGAGCAGCATATAGTACACTAAAATAACACACTGCAGCCCTGAGAGCAGCATATAGAATAACACAGTAAATGAATCTATTGAGTACTGCAGCCCTGAGAGCAGCATATAGTACACTAAAATAACACATGAATCTATTGAGTACTGCAGCCTGAGAGCAGCTAGTACAAAATAACAGCTCTGAGTACTGCAGCCCTGAGAGCAGCATATAGTACACTAAAATAACACAGAAATGAATCTATTGAGTACTGCAGCCCTGAGAGCAGCATATAGTACACTAAAATAACAGATGAATCTATTGAGTACTGCAGCCCTGAGAGCAGCATATAGTACACTAAAATAACACAGAAAATGAATCTATTACTGCAGCCCTGAGAGCAGCATATAGTACACTAAATAACACAGTAAAATGAATCTATTGAGTACTGCAGCCCTGAGAGCAGCATATAGTACACTAAAATAACAGATGAATCTATGAGTACTGCAGCCCTGAGAGCAGCATATAGTACACTAAAATAACACAGTAAAATGAATCTATTGAGTACTGCAGCCCTGAGAGCAGCATATAGTACACTAAAATAACACAGTAAAATGAATCTATTGAGTACTGCAGCCCTGAGAGCAGCATATAGTACACTAAAATAACACAGTAAATGAATCTATTGAGTACTGCAGCCCTGAGAGCAGCATATAGTACACTAAAATAACACAGTAAATGAATCTAGAGTACTGCAGCCTGAGAGCAGCATATAGTACACTAAAATAACACAGTAAAATGAATCTATGAGTACTGCAGCCCTGAGAGCAGCATATAGTACACTAAAATAACACAGCAAAATGAATCTATTGAGTACTGCAGCCCTGAGAGCAGCATATAGTACACTAAAATAACAGCTATTGAGTACTGCAGCCCTGAGAGCAGCATATAGTACACTAAATACACGAATCTAACTGCAGCCCTGAGAGCAGCATATAGTACACTAAAATAACACAGTAAAATGAATCTATTGAGTACTGCAGCCCTGAGAGCAGCATATAGTACACTAAAATAACACAGTAAAATGAATCTATTGAGTACTGCAGCCCTGAGAGCAGCATATAGTACACTAAAATACACAGTAAATGAATCTTGAGTACTGCAGCCCTGAGAGCAGCATATAGTACACTAAAATAACACAGTAAATGAATCTATTGAGTACTGCAGCCCTGAGAGCAGCATATAGTACACTAAAATAACACAGTAAAATGAATCTATTGAGAACTGCAGCCCTGAGAGCAGCATATAGTACACTAAAATAACACAGTAAAATGAATCTATGGAGTACTGCAGCCCTGAGAGCAGCATATAGTACACTAAAATAACACAGTAAAATGAATCTATGGAGTACTGCAGCCCTGAGAGCAGCATATAGTACACTAAAATAACAGCGATATGAATCTATTGAGATAGTATGGAACCTATTGACTCCAGCTCGGAGAGCAGCGTATTTCTGTTTTGTTGTTTTACAAATAGTGACATTGATATTTTTAGGCTGCGGTCAGTAAACACACGGAACTAATGCAGGAAAGCACGGAACCATTATGATGAAACATCTGAAATTTGTATAGATCGAGACGGGTATTTTATTATCATTCGGTGTGTGTGTATGTGTGTTCGTTCAAGAGCAAGGAGTAGCGAAATTTACACAGCAACACAACTTGAGTAGTTCTTTCCCTGACAGCAGCCATAGTTCACTAAAAATAACAGCGATGCATAACAGTCCTGCAGCCCTGAGCAGCGACGCGCATAGTTTAACGTTACCAAAAATAACAGCACAACCACTTCTTGCATGCAGCGGGAGATGTATAATGTCACGGAGATCTGAGCCAGTTCTGTCGTAGCATATTGGCCTCATAGATCCTTTTTTTAATGCTAGCATTAAAATGAAGCCTATTTACCCCATTTTCACAAAAGCAGCATTTGGTGCAGTCGACGTATAATGGAGCCGAATCAAAATTCATACTATAAGATGAGTGTTTCTTTGCATTTTAATGTTTATCAGTTATCTGAATTTTAACAAAATATATAGCAAAATTTACTTACCTTACATTAGATGCGCTCTCCCAGTAACATCAGTTTGAAGTGTTCCCTCTAAAATTTCAAACGGCTTGACCCCGCCCCGCTTCAATTTCATTGGTTGAATCTGTAAACCAATCATTTTCTTTCTGCCCTTAGAACATGTTTGAGTAAGTAAAACTCCCATCTGCGAAATCTTCTTGACAGAATAATCCTTAAAGATGACTGACTGTTCTGCTATTATAAGAAACTGGAATTTTTACAAGAAGTGGATGATCGCTGGTTTCTCCACAGTCATACGACAGGTAAAACCAGACGACTCTCTACAGCAGTTTCCAGTAAGTCACATTATATTGGGGAAAAGGAAACTCTCTTGTTACATCAAGATAAAAACAATGAGGACCTTTGAGTTTATAAAATGTCCACTCTTCCCACAATGCTTCAAAGTTTTAAATCCCAACATAATTGAACATTAAACACAATAAATTCTCCCGTTTTCTTATCTTGCCCAAAATCATTTAACTGTAAAATAATAATTCATTTGAACATTTTATCCTCTCATATTTAAGTCCCATGCAAAGCACAAAGTAGTCAACAGCAAAAACAAACCAACAATATATTTTTTAAAGTGCTTTCAATAATTAAAAGGAAAGAAATCAAGTTTAAAAGAGAAACAGTTCTGTTGAGTAAATTACAAATAATGTGACAAAATCAGTGTGTTTTCCCTCCATGTGCTTTTATGAACAGCCGATTATAGATTTATTTCCGAAGTACAGCTCCCCCGATATAATGTGACTTACTGGAAACCATTTTTTTTTAAACGTGCCAAATTAAACGGAAGTGCAGCCACAGCTTCTTTTTCAAGTATCAACTACTAAAATCTTGTCTTATTTCAGTAATGAGTATGATTGAATTTCACTGAGGTTGATCAATGTTTTCACTAGTGTTTGTTAAGACAGGAACACACCAAGCCGACGCTGACGAACTAGTGACGATGAAAGCAGACTGTGGGGTTGGCTCATGTCGGCAGCGTCTGTGTCCAAAGTTGCCCTGACACACCAAACTGACACTCGATAGCTGACGGCCAAGTAGCACGTCCGTTCTGAGCCTGCGTAAGATTAAATGCCTTTCCGAACCAGCAGGTGGCAGTAGCTGAACAGCCAATCAGAATGATCAGATAGCCCGACGGACCGACGAGCACCAACGCCAATTCAACATGTCAAATCAGCCGAAGAAAAGCTGACAAGGACCAACTTCAGATTGAGATTGATCAATGTTTTCACTAGTGTTTGTTAGAGTCTTTTCAGCATGGGTGTACTGGCCATCGGGCAATTCTGACAAAAGCCAGAGGGGCCGTACCATATTTTTTTAATGTGGGCTGGTCAGTTTTATTTTTTAATATATATAACTAAACCTTTTTTACAGGCTGACTGTAGATACTGTTGCTATGACCAACAAGCCATGCCGCTCTCACGCCACACATCATGTTCTCTCAAAGAGGACACTGACAATGCGTTGACAGCCAAAAGTGCAGGTTACTTTTGATATGAAACTAAGTCTCAAAGTCTCAAATTTTTTAATTTTTAAAGAAATTTAAACAATAAATACCATTTTGTGGCTCTTTAATGTGTCTTGACAGATTGCTGTAGCACCTCAGGTTAAGCGGCCCGTGACACTACACACCATTTTTCAAGTTCAAGTCCACCGACGTTAATCTACTAACACCCCTGACTGCTTTGTCGAACATAAATGTGGATACAGCGTTATGATTGGTTAGATCACCTGTCAATCAAACTCCCTGCGAAGGGTCAATTGGGCATTCAGTCAAAATCAAGGAACAGAACTCTTTTCAAAGGGTTTAAATTCGGCTGCTGCAGCGTAGGACAGTTGTGCCAAAGAGGTAAGAAAAAAAGAAAGTACAGCTAGCTCAAGTCATTTTCATGCTACTTCTGCCAGTTAGCTCCATTTTCTTTTTTTTCTTTTTTTTTTTAATTTAAATTTTTTTTTTTAAAAATGACTGAATAATATCAGCAGATTTAGGGTAAACAGACTGCTGTAAGCCACTTGCAATATAGTCTAACATGTCAAAAATGTATAGCAACACAGGTGAAAAAAGTTAACATTTGTACAACACTTATGGGTTCATGTGTACTACAAGTGGTAACTACTGTAAATACTTATTCATGGTGTCTCAAAATAGCACCTTTGTGTACACTTAAATGTTCTTAAGATTATCTTAAGAAGTACTAAAGATTTTTTTTAGTATTTTAAGTGCAAAATTAGTGTGTGAAAACAATAGAGCACTTTAAGTACATAATGGAAGTGTACTTTTTTTTCACCTGGGAGTGTGCGTGTCCGTGGGTGGGGTTGTGTGGGTGTGGTAATGTGGGCTGGTGTGGCTACAGTGCCAGGGCTGAATTTTTGTCCCAGTCCACCCCTGCTTTTCAGTAATGCGAATGAATTTCACTAAGGTTGATCAATGTTTTCCATTTCACTAATGTTTATAAGCGGCTTTTCAATAATTATGGCCTACATGGCCCCTCATACTTCTATCATCTTGAGTTGATTTCATCTAAGGCTGTGACTGAAGTCAGTTGCAGTTTCTGTGTTTCTCTTTCCTTCAGTGATTCTGCTTGTTACCAGCAGGTGTTCATCACTAATGTTCAGTCATCACTTAATTAATCAATTAATTTCTTGACTGCAATTTAGTGAACTCAACTGAAATAAGTTAAGAGTACTCATAACTATTGGTTTCTAAAAAATTAAACAAATTAGGGTAATCAGTGTCGGCAAATGTTATGAGTTAGCTTAACTTATTTGATTTAACTTTGTGTGATATTGTGAGCTAGCAGTAACTGCAAGCGCTCTGAGTTCATTTAAATTCTGTAATTTCAGTGGTTTTACTCAATATAGTGACATTTCAGCTATATAAATATTTGAATGCAGTGTTAAGTTTAATTGTTATTAAGATGTATCTTTGTTTCCATGGACTGAGTTATATATATATATATATATATAGAGAGAGAGAGAGATAAAATTAATTGAATTGAGGTAATCGGTGTCCTCAAATTAAATGAGTTAGCTGAACTTGTTGGGTTCTATAGTTCATAAATGTAGATTAAATACCTCCTCTGTTTATTATCTTCAGAAATGAATTGAAATTTTTTTCTCAAAAGCCCTTACAAAAATGAAACGTCAAAATGCAATAAATGTCTTTGTGATATATAATGTACGGTATAAATTATTTTGCCACTCTTTCTCCCTCTTTTTATTATAAATATTTTTCATCTGTCTTGGATTTGACCTTGTTTGGAGATGTTTAAATGGAGCTGAGAAACAAAACAGATATTCTAATAGAATACACTGTGATTTAGTACTCTTTTTTAAACTCTTTTAACTTTTTTTTTTTTAATTTGAGGGGGAAAAAAAGAATTGCATTTTTTTTTTTGTTAATTTATCTATATCAGCACTGGAGTAAACAGTGATGTAATCGTCCAGCTCAGTTCAGTTCGCATACAATGGTGTCGATGCAGGCAGATCAAAAACACTGTTGAATATCAAATGTCAAGTGTCCCCAACTAAGCAAGCCAAAGGCGACAGCGGCAAGGAACCCAAACTCCAACAGGTGACAGGCTATTGCCCTGCTTATAAAACAGTTGGTGCTTTACCTTGACAGAGAATGAACCTGTCAGAGGAAAGACCTTCATTTACTTTCATAATTCTAACCTGCTCATGTATACACATATATATGGCCAAAGTATGACAAAACCAGTTTGTACAGTCAACACTGTTCATACTTCTAAACATCATGAATTCATGTTGAGTCCTGTGTTAACAGGTTTCTGGGCCCGGAGGAGTGTAGAACCATTGAAACAGTGTGTAGTCATGTGTACTGCATAGTTATGATCCTTTGAAAAAAATTAGAAGAATGAAGTAGAAATGTGGAAGTAGATGATCGCTGACTGTCACACGACAAGTAAAACCACTTTATACAGGTGTAACGATGTATGCGTGAAGCTGAACAAAACAGGAGAATCAGGTTCCAAAAAAAACAGGTTTAATTCCACTTGAAAAAGCAGGCAAACAGTTATTGCAAACGAGATAATGACACAGCTGAAACAAATGAACTAATGATGATGGTTACCATGGAAACAAAGGAGTGGAGGGAAACTGTGGCCTGTTGCATGAAACTAGTTGAACAAACTCTGAGTTTCAGAGTAGGTTTAGAGTTGACAAATCCAGATAAATCCAAACAGGTTAAGATCAGGATCAGATGTTGCACAACGCTTGGTAGAAACTTTCTCTGTCAACTCAGGTTTAATCCAGGGCTGCGTTCAGTCCCGACAAAATGTTTTTTAAACAGAAACAGTGGTGCACTAAACGCCCTGTTCTGATGACGCATGAGTTGCAACTATGGCAACTGAGAAGGTCATTCTTTGTGTTCTTTTTGAAGAATTTTAGGAACCTGATGAAATCGATATGAATACATGTTTAATACGCTCGATGTTACAGTCACTGCCTGGTTTCAGCTTGAACGTGCCCCAGAGTTTGTAATTAACTCTGAAGTGCATGCACCTGAAAGTGTGAAACGTGTGGCAAACAACCAATCATACGAAACATGCAGAGCGTCCATTTGATTCACTTCTCTTCTGAAAATTAATGAGATTATTATGAAAAATATCATGAAATTAAACGCATTTACAAGGCAGGAATAAACACTGATGCAGTGAAAGTATGAGAAGGCAGCTGAAAGAAAATACCTGACTATATCAATGCAAGTGAATCACAGAAATATGCCTAATAATTTATAATATAGGTTAATAATTTATATTAGATTCACAAAGAGCTCAAATGAACACACATAAGCTTAATTTGTTTAAAAGCTTTATAGCCTATATTAAGGCATGTATTATATTTATATCAATTTAAAAGCAAAGTTAAATATTAATTGGCAAGTAATATAATAAATATATGTATATATACTATTATATGAATTATACATAATTAATTCATATAATATAAATATAATAAATAATTAGCAGCAAAAGATGAGGAATTTTGTCTCTAAAATGTTTTCACTATAAACTGATTTAATTTTGGAGCGACAGATGCAGGGAGAGATTCTCATGCTAAACATGGCCAAAGTTTAAAAAAAAACATGGCTCTACCAAATACACTCCTTCAGGGTTTGTATAAGTTTCGGAAAAATTTTTTCCAAGTATGGCCCTGTATGACATCATAAAGGGCATAATTCCTTTTATGGGCACTCCTCCCGGAAGAACGCACACACACATCTAAAAGTATCCAAGAGCAAAAGCGCGCCCATCTGCGAGTTTCGTTCGGGTTACAGAGGTTTTTTTTTAGACATGAAATCACAATGTCACCAAATAAGTGTTTTTTAGTCGTGAGGGAAAGATAACCTTGTTCAGCTTCCCAAAGAACCCAGCGTAAAGGGAACACTGGAAGCAGTTTGTTTTTCCAGGGCAGCAACAGAGTTGTGCAAGTGTGTTTGTTTGTTCGTGGCATTTCAGTAACTAATGTTTAAGAAATAAGGCCCAGTTCAGTGCTTGATTTGCAGATCCAGCTGAAAGATGGAGCGATCCCAATATAAAAGATCCCAGTCATGATTTGGAACCGCAAGCGGTAAGTAAAACTGTATCAAAAGTCTGTATAGTGAATCAAATGGAATAATGCGATGATGTAGTGTTTAAATACATTTGTTTAGCTGCCCACAATAAGTGTCCATTTGTTTATTCTAAAGCCACTCTGTGCTCGTGACTCATTAGCTCCGCCCATGGCACACCTCCAGGAGCTCGACTGTTTTCGGAAAGAAGCAGTACACCTGTATCTGTCTTTTATAAATCTGATAAAACTGAAGACTCTTCAGAGAAATAAAGGATAAAATACTACTCTACTCAAGATTAACATGAGATTGGCAGAAATTGGGTGTGTTATGTACTCATGTTCGATTATTTTGGGTGAACAATTTCAATAACACTGGTTTAGCATTGTGGGAAAGGTGGAGCTTTTATAGACTCAAAGATCCTTATTGTTTTCACCTTGACAAGAGGGTATTCCCCCAATATAATGCGACTTACTGGAAACTGTTGTTTCCGTAGAGAGTCATCTGGTTTTCCCTGTTGTGTGACTGTGAAGTAACTAGCGATCATCCACTTCTTGTAAAAAAAAAAAATCCTTCCTGCCTTTCCCCAGAACACAAGATATTTAACATTCCCCCATCACACAAGACTTTGCATCACACGAAATTGCATCACAAGATGCTGCGTCAAAATTAGTGCCCCTTTCGGAGAAGGTGGCAACTACTGCCAAACATATGTCCTTGGACTTTGAGAAAAAGGCTACAGAATACAGTTTGAGCGTGGTCCCCGGAACAGGTGCACTTGTTGATACAAGCACTTCAACTCTGCCGGACTAAGGGGCCATAGAACATGTAGAACATTGTGTCTCAAATTTAACACAAAGACTGGTTTGTCACAATCGACCTCAAGGATGCATATTTTCATATAGAGATTCTGCCACAACACAGGAAGTTACTGAGTAGGGGTGTCCTCGACTACGGATTTACGTAGTCGAATCCGATTCGAATCAAATTGCCTATATTTGACTGATAGTCGAATCATAATGGGGTGGGGGGGGATCCACTAGAGAGTGCGCACGACACTTGGAAAGGTTCGCGCGCTGAACTGTGCACGAGATGGAGCGGGACACTTTCACACACAGCACAGAGAAACATCTTTCTATAAACCGACCAAACTGCCTGTCAAGTGATAGACGAAACTGACAATGATTTTATCTTTTTTAAACAAATGAAAAGCAATGTGGATAAACATTCACAGCCACGATGTACAGAACACTCTCAAAGATATAGAAAAAATGAATAAAAACATTTGGATCAATAAGCTTTATAATATATATATTAATAACTGCAGAATGGCCACACTGCAGATAGATATACATTTCATATGTCGGCAAATCAAATTACATCGGCTAAATTGTCTGTGCGAGCAAAGCTTTAACTAATCTACAGTGCAACATTCATGCACCAAAAAAAAAAAAAATAATATAATAATTTAATTTTTAAAAAATTATATATTTTTTTGATCAAACATAATTTACAGAATTGAATTAGAACAGAATATACCGTTCTAATAAATGAAAATACCTAGCCTATTTAAAAAAATGAAATATGATCAAGTCAAACTGCAAATGCCTGAAGTGCAGGGGAACATATTTAAAACACAAGCCAGAAATAGTTAAATTAGATAACCCAGAGTGATCAATAAATAAATTAAAATTAAAGAATTATTAAAATAACGAAAGTAGGCCTATAGCTAGAATTGTCAACTTGTCTTTTTAACTGCAAAGACAATAAACGCTAAACTGGAGTGGCAGTTTTTTTAGCTAAACATTAACAGCGTCCAAAAATCAAATTACAAGCGGCTGAAATAGTTTGAAATCATTTGTAGCTATCCTACCTGACTGAGAGAGAAAAATCCAGTCTTTCACGCGATCTGCCTGTGTCCGTTTGAAATAGCGCGCTATAGTCAGCTCGTTGGCCGGCAGAAGCGCGCCGCAGTGTTTGTCGTTGTTGAGTTCTAGGACATGAGCTGTTGGCACAACTTGCATCATACGTTTTTTTGATCATCTTTTACCATTTCAAAGTGCATCCAATTGTGCACTTTATCCCAGGCATTGTTGAAGATTTAATCCCTGCCGTAAAGATGCTCCTCTGCCGGTCACGGATCATGGAAGTGAAACTTAAATCGGTCACAGGTTGGATTTATTCACGCACATTAAAAATATTTATTAAAAGCTTCTTTCTTTTCACATTTTTATTTATAGTATTAACATAATAGGCTGTATATTAACCTATTGGGAAAGAACCGGTATGTCTATGTAAAATCATCTTTTCATAACACCTCTGCGACGATTCGACTGTGAGATTGGTAGTCAAATCAGGCTCCTCCTATCGAAGATTCGAATCGTCGACTATTCAGGGTCACCCCTTTTACTGAGGTTTGCTTTCGGGGGTTACTTAATGTCATTTTAAGTAAGATTACTAAAGCAAATAATATTGCCTTCTTCTCACACCATGTACTCGTTACATCAGAAAAAGAATGGCATCTACGCTAATATTAGTCTTTCTGTTTATCCCAAGGTGAAAAAAAGTATACTTCTATAATTTACTTAAAGTACTCTATTTTCACGCACTAATTTTGTACTTAATGTACTAAAAATTCTTCTTTAGTACTTCTTAAGATAATCATAAGTGTACTCAACTGTGCTATTTTGAGACACCATGAAATATGAACTAAAATATATTATCTCTGTATTTATTTAGTTACCACTTGTAGTAAACTATGGGTTCAAGTATACTATAAGTGGTAATTAAAGTAAACTATAACTGGTAACTTTCTCCCAAGGTTTTATTTCACTCATTTTTGTCGCCTGTTGGTCACCTGATGGAGTTTGGGTTCCTTGCTGCTGTCGCCTTTGGCTTGCTTATTTGGGGACACTTGATATTCAACAGTGTTTTTGATTTGCCTGCATTGACACCATTGCATGTGAACTGAACTGAGCTGGGGCGCATTTCCCGAAGCGAACTATGGTCGCAAGTTCGGTCATTACCAATAGAGTTCAATGGGACTTATGACCATGGTTCACCAATGATGCTTTCGGTGTAAAGCTGCTTTGACACAATCTGCATTGTAAAAAGCGCTATATAAATAAAGGTGACTTGACTTGACTTGATATGCACAATGCATGGATGCAGCTCTGGCTCGGTTGTGACTCCAGGGCATCCCCATTTTAACTTACATAGAGGACTGGCTAATTTTGTCCCAGTCCCAAGAGCTTGCGCTTCGACATTGGATGCCGTCCTTGCTCATTTTGTATATAAGAAAAGCGTCCTCTCTCCTGCCCAGAAGACAACGTATTTAGGGGTTGTATGGGACTCGGTCACCATGCGGGCACATGGACCACATGGGCACACACGTGTGGAGTCCATCTTAAACACCCTGAGCGATATTAGGCAAGGTCAGGAAATTACTTTCCATCACTTTCAAAGAGTTCTAGATCTTATGGCAACAGTGGTACCTTTGGGCCTTCTACACATGAGACAGTTCCCAGCTGTGGCTCAGAGCCAGCAGATTTCATCCAAGGGCCAATCTCCAGATTTGCATTGCAGGATGCTATTTTTTTATTGCTTTCACACAAAGTGCATTGTGAAGAGGCGTGTCGGTAAAGGCTCTCATCACAAGAATGATGGCTCAGCCACAGTAGCACTTCAGTGCAAGGATTTCACGTTACATTACCACCATGTCTGAAAACAGAGATCCTGCAGCCGCTCTTAAGATGCTGCAAAGTATACGGCTATCCACACATCCACCCCGTCTGCGTGTAGCCCAAATTTTGAGACCGGACAGTGCGCTTGCAACAGCACATGCGAAAGCAGGACAGAAGAGTCCACTAGGTGGCAATAACGCACAGTACTGAGCACAGTGTGCAGTCGTCAAAAAAGTGTGTAGAAAGAGCGATTCAAAAACAACACTCTTGAATAGGGCTGGGCGATATATCGCATGCGATTGTCACGCGCATTTCGTCAGTAAAGCCGGTTCCCTGATTACAGCTAAATCGCCATCACCTGCTTTCAAATGGAGCGGCATTTAATAGACAGAGCCGTAGTTCACTAACAAGCTACGCAATATCGCGTTCATTATCGAAGGCGATTCATCTGTGATAATGAATGCAATATTGCGTGGCTTGTCAGTGATCTACGGCTCTGTCTATTAAATGCCGCTCCATTTGAAAGCAGGTGATGGCGATTTAGCGGTAATCAGGGAACCTGCTTTATTGACGAAATGCGCGTGACAATCGCATGCGATATATCGCCCAGCCCTACTCTTGAAACAAGGTTTTGATTCTTGATGACTTGGTGGATTTTCTGAACTATGTTGCAATGGTGGATGCACTATTTTTCTTCTCCGATCTTGCCCAGCGAATGTCCCGTTGATGTTCCAATGTCTGGTAGAGTATAGAAAAAAATTGGTCATCCGCGGTTGAGTTTAATTTGAAAGATGCGCAGACATGATTGCGAGCGAGATGCATCTGGGCGCAGAAAGTGAAGTATACCTGTGCATTCAGCTCTTGCGGTACTTTGATGCCATACGTCACAGTCACATGGTGTCGGCACTGAATGAAGTCGAACAAGCCTAAAGACATCATTATTTATTTATTTTTTTATTATTTAAAAAAACTGAGTTGAAAACTGTAAAATAAAATAAAAAGAATACATAAAAACGTTACATGGTGAATGTCGAGTCCAATTATTTAACATGAGATAATCATGCAAAATGTTTACACAAATATACTGAGACATAATTGCTAAAGATCTTTAACAGTAGGCTAGGTATATTCTGAACAGAACCATAAATTTCACAATAATATGTTAAGAAATACAGTTACTTCTTCGACACAAAACACCATAATCAAAACGAATCAAGCTTGACAGACAGTGCCTATTATTAACATAAGTGATGTTAATATAATGCAATGACACGGCAACATAAACATGTGCTATTGTTGTACTTCAGAACGGAAACTGAATGATATAAATTTAAGCTGTAGAATATAAAATGACCAGTAGGGGGAGCAAAAACACTAAAATAGGCAGAACCAGAACATGAAATGTCATTTTTTTATTAATTGAACTGATCACAGATAGTCATTTATCTCTCTAGTTCTGTTCTGGGTCTAAACAAACACAGATTCAGTAAAGCAGCTCTAAAAGAGTCATTATCAGCTCAGTTTGATTCAGTGTGATTCAGTTCAGTAACAGCACAGTTTTCCTGTTGAATTATCACTGGCAGGTAGAAAAAACAAGTAAAAATGCATATCTTTTCATAGAATAAGAAAAAAATATTATTATCTTATTTGAAAATAAGAACACTCTAAAAAATGCTGGGTTAAAAACAACCCAAGTTGGGTTGAAAATGGACAAACCCAGCGATTGGGTTGTTTTAACCCAGCGGTTGGGTTAAATGTTTGCCCAACCTGCTGGGTAGTTTTATTTAAACCTATTGTTTAAAAATTGCTATATGGCTAGCTTAAAATGAACCCAAAATAGTTGGGAAATTAAAAACCTGATGCAATTACAGACAACAATATAGACAAAAGGTGAAAAAGGTGATGTTTATAATAAGCTTTAATATTTTAAATTTAATAAATGTTTATTGTTTAATAATATTCATTGAACATTAATAAATGTTCATTTCCAACATACTTTGGGTTAATTTTAAATTAAGCAATACAGTAATTTTTAAACAATAGTTGAGTTAAATAAAACTACCACAGGTTGGGCAAACATTTAACCCTACCGCTGGGTTAAAACAACCCAATCGCTGGGTTTGTCCATTTTCAACCCAACTTGGGTTGTTTTTAACCCAGCATTTTTTAGAGTGAACCTTACGTCATACAGAGTTGTATGATAATATGCTTGCTATATGTATATTTTTTAAAAATAATAACTTACTGAGATTTCAAACACCACTAATGAATAAACTGGCATCAGTATTTCATTATTGAGTGCAGAAAAGAGAGTTGCAAATGCCTGATATCCCTGAGTTTGTGATTTATACTGTAAAAGATGTAGACGACAGAGACGCTTCAGTCCTGAGTCAATAACAAAATGACCAGAGAATCATGTTGATCCTGATCATCCTCTGGACACGGAGCCACTGAACTGATCAGATTCAGAGTGATTCAGTGAATCAGGAGATTCAGATCTGACCTTTATTTGGACACCAGATTCAGGATCCCTGTGAGAATTAGATTCATTTAAACAATAATATTCATAAAGCCTAAAACATCTTCAGCCCTTAAATGTGATTCAGTCTCAGATAATTCACTCACCTGTTTCCTGAATCATTGCACTGATGGACAGACGGTGCTGCCTTTGGAAAACATCTGAACACAGAGTGACACTTATTAATTTAATATTATTATATTCATCTTAGTATGTCCATGTATTCAGAGAAATTTTATAGTTTAGGCCAGATGTTTTCAAAGTGAAATGATAAAATTGTGCTGGATAAAGTGTGTATTTACAACCATATTGTGTTCATTACTGACACTCACATTAATAAAAATATTTTAGTTTTAGTTTTCCTGACTCTTTCTGACACAATTAAAGTTTCTCTCACCTGAAGATCCTTTTCCGCAGTATGAAACACATCAAGATGATGAAGATGATGAAGAGAGCAAACAACCACCAGAACAGATCTATATAAGTGATGAAATATCAAATCAGCTGATGTGAAAGAAAGATGAATCAATATTAGAGTTTAAAGGGTTTAAAGCTCTTGATGTTTGACCTGAGAGCTGGAGAGACAGAGTCACTTCATCCAGAACATCTTTAAAACACACAATGATCACAAATATGAGCCAAAATGACAGAAAACACACTGGATTGAGTGAATGAGAGACAGTTTATCAGCTGAAACTCACCTGGAGTCACTGCAGTTTCATTCCTCACTGGAAAACACATTCACACTCATCAAAATCCCAGTGTTAAATTAAAGGATTAGTTCACCCAAAAATGAAAATTATCCCATGATTTACTCTCCCTCAAACATTCCTGACTTGTATATATCTTCTTTAGACGAACACAATCTGAGATATTAATAAACAGCCTGACACTTCCAAGCTTAAGATGTAAGTTACGCTTTAGATATAAGTCGAATCTGTATGGCCGGAGGTTAGTTATTTTACTTTATAAAGTGTTAAATATGGATATTTTTCTTACACAAATGCATCGCTTCGCTTCATAAGGCCTTTATTAACCCCACAGAGCCATGTGGAGTAGATTTATGATGGATGGAGGCACTTTCTTGAGCTTCAAACTGGTGGTAACCGTTCACTGCCATTATAAAGCTGGGACGCGTCAGGATATTTATCAACAGAAAGATTCAGTTTCAGCACAGAGTTTGATCTGAATCTCTTAATATTCTCTGTTCATGCTGATAGTTGAAATGTTTCTCTCACCTCTGAACATGGTCACATGACTGTAATGAATCTGAAATAAAAGAAAGAGTCATGTTGTTCATGAAGGATCAATGCTTCAGATGCATCTGTACTGGTAAAAACATGATCATCAGTTCTGTGTGTTGAGAGAAAAATCAAAATCATTTTACAGATTTCACAGAATCGCAGATGATCTCATGATTCAGATTCACACAACGAGAAGTGACGAGATGATCCGATGAGACTGAAATAACAGGATCAATCAGTGTTTCAGGAACTGATGGATCTGCGATCTTGAGTCCATCCTGATCAGATCAAACACAAGACAATCAAACTGTCATCAGAAGATGAAGAAACTGAGGAAATGTTCACAAACAGAGTATCAGGTGAGTATCTGAGCACACAGAATGACTTGAAACACTGATCTGGGTCTTTTTCTTTGATTTATGCTGCTGTCACCTCAAATGATTACTGTACAAACTGTATATTCAATCCTTACACTAACCCTAAACCTAAACCTACCCATCACAGAAACTTTCTGCCGCTTCACATGCTTAAAAAACTCATTCTGTGTGATTTATAAACTTGTTTCCTCACGGAGACCTAAAAAAAGACATTTGGTCCTCATAATGTTGGGAACACCAGCACACACACACTTTACAACACTAACATGTTAATTTTTCTCTTATTCTCTCTTCATTTCTTCACTTGTTAGTGTACACAGAAAAACAAACAGTCACCTCTGAATACCAGCTCTGCTCACAGTCAGGATTGAGGGTTTGATTGAAGACGACAGAAGAAACCACATACAGAAACCCCAGAGAGGTCTGAATCTCTCCACATGTTACTGAGATGTTATTCATGATTCAGTGTCAATGAAAACAGGAAGCGGTTGTGTTTTTGATCTGCAAAATCGACAGAACCAACATTTAGACTCGTCAGTAAAGTCACCTTTATTATAAAATAGATAATTCTATAATTCCTTCACAATATTGAAGAGAAAATAACAGAATCAGTGTTCAGATGCAGCACAGAAATGAGGCAATCCCAAAGTCTGCTGTAAAGACAAGTTCAGTTCAGTGTTGGTTCAGTTCATGCAGTGTGAAACGAGTAAAAAACATTTATGGATGAGGTTTTAATGATCTGTGATGGAAAGAAGTGAAAGAAGCTCATCTTCAGTCATTTCTTCATGTCTTTCAAATAACATAAGTTCAGGTCTGCTTCTCAGATAAAGCTTTTATATAGTTTCAGAACATTATGACAGATTTATTAGCTTCTTTACGCACATCCTGATATTGTTAGATGCGTTCTTGGGTCAACATATTTAGTTGATCCTTAAACAACATTCCAGTCTGAAAATTTAGTCTTAACCCTATTCCTACCCCTAAACCTAACCCTACCCATAAGTTATCCCAAAATCAGAGGGAAATGACAGATGAATAACACTGATGTAGAAGCACCAATTCATGATTTTAAGCCTAAACTTGACATAATCTGTAAACTTGTCCCTCAAATCTGATTGGTTGATCTGAATGTTGTTCCAGGATCAACAAAAATGTTGACCCAGGAACATGTTGAACTCAGCAATATCAGGTTATGAACTTCTTTACACACATTCAAAACAAACAGTCTACATATGATCAGAGCTCAATAACAAGCATCAGTCAAGGCCAATTTAATTCAGTCACAAATATTTTTTTGTGAATATTTTACATTTGAAGCCTGTAAGATGGTTATAAACTTGCTACTCATAAAAACTGTAATGAAAAGTGTTTCTTACCTGAAGTAGATGGTCTGAACGATGGGAGCAGAGAGCTGATGCTGAATGAATCTCCTCCGGAGAGAGACTGCATTTGAAGCGCATCACATGAGTGACTCTGTGGTGAAATCAGACAAAGGAAGCGGCAGATGCACCACTCTTCTAACACCAATGCGTGTTCACACACCCACATACATCCTTGTATATACTATACCTACTGCCACAGGAGCCTAAACCTCAAACACAAGACAAGCAATTTGTCAGTAACAGAAGAAACAGAGGAAACGTTCAAAAACAGCTGAGTATCTGAGCACACAGAATGACTTGAAACACTGATCTGGGTAAACAACAGTCCTTTTCTTTGATTCTCAAATTATTTGCAATCATTCTGTTGTGTTCTCACACAGTGTCTTGTGTGTTGTTCAGTGTGTTTGTGTCTAATGGGATACACACTGACTGCACTATCGCCAAATGAAGTGCTCCAGTCAGAGAGAGGAGCAGGAGGGATTTCATTTGCTGCAAAACTTTGCACTTACTCTAACCCTACACGTACCCTTCACAGAAAACTTTCTGCAGTTTTACATTTTCAAAAAACATCATTCGGTGTGATTTATAATTTTGTTTCCTCATGGAGACCTAATAAATGTCTCCACAAGGTCAAAATTTACTGGTATTACTATCCTTGTGGAGACATTTGGTCCCTGTAACGTATAGGGAATGCGCATGAACACACACACACACACACAAAAACATCTGCTAAATGTAAATCAGGTATTAATAAAAATTAATAAAACTGCCTCAAAAAGTATCTGTAAAAAAATAACTTTTACATATCAGTATATCATAATATTTTACTTCAACCATTAAATACTTTCAGCTGCATCCATTTCTCTCTTTTAAACACCATCATAAACTTTAAAGTTCAATATACAACACTAAAAACAAAACAAAACAAAAAACCCTTGAGTCATGGTCTCTGGTAGGTTTCACATCACTGTCACTGTGGTTTTTCTGATAGGAGGACAACTAAACCGTGGGTTGATTTACATCTTTTGTGGTTAAAAAGTAAGTGTTTGCACCCCATTGACAGAGACATGTTTCATATCCTGAACGGATGCTTGTAGAAAAAAAGCAGTTTAATGGTGTGTTGTTTTTAGGGCCTTTTCACCAGCTTTATCAGGTGTGTCAAATAAATCCCTTCAGAATCATCATGACTGACTCAATTCACAGAGTTTGATGTGAATCAGGACTACGGTGTTCATATTCTGACTTCCTCACACCTCAGTCATACAACGAAAAGGCATCATGCCTCAGACTAAAAGGCATCAGATGAAATGTACTTATTGTGATGTCACGAGCATGCAGTTTTCTGTTAAATGTTACACTAAGTTGTATTAAACATATCCCACTGAGATTATTTTGAAAATTTGTATTATTCACTAGTTATTTGCATGTAGGCTATAAAAAGTTAGCAAAATAACACATTGCAACTAGCTTCCATTGCAAACTATCGTGAACATATGAAAATTAACCATGGTTAAAAGTGTTAACTATGATTTTTTTTTTTTTTTGTCAGATTGATAGTCTACTATTTGTATAACAATAATTTTTACTACAAATACCTTAAACTATAGTGTAGCAAAACCATGGTTAATTTGTGGTTACCATGGTTACCTACAATAACCATTTTGTTTATTTGTAGTAAACCCATGGTTCATTTTTATAAGAGAGGTAAAAAAAAAAAATTTCGAGCTATTTGAATGCATTGTTAAGTACAGCTGCTTTGTGTACAGAGGTTACCAAGGAAACGGCTTTATTTCTGCTGTTCCAGCGCCACCTACTGTCAGAGAATCGATTAGGCGAGACAAGGCAATTTTATTTATTTTGCACATTTCACACACAATTCAAAGTGCTTTACATAAAAAAGCAAACAAATACATAAGAATAAAAATGGAATGCATAAAAAATAACAATAAAAACAGAACACCACTATCTGGATGGAAGAGTCACATTTACATTTTCATTCAGCACGTTGCTGTTTTTCTGCAGACCAATATGTGAAAATCGGCATCTTCTTTCTGTTCTTTTCTTTCCTTATTCGCCAAGGGATTACATCAATAACCTACATACCATCAACAGATAGATTCTACATAATTAACATCCACGCACACCTTACATTAATTTGGGAATAGTAACAGTAAAGAAAAAGACAACTGAAGGACAGCATTATGATGGGATAGAAGCCAATAGAAAGTTAGGTAATACAAAAAAAAAAAAAAAAAAAAAACATGATTCCTTTCAGTCTGATGCCCTGAAGCCTTTTGGTCTGAGGCTGTTTAGTTCGATGCCTAATTGTACGAGACCTGACACCTGACGTTGTTTTTCCTGAGACCTGAAGCCTTTCAGTCTGATGCCCTGAAGCCTTTTCGTTGTATGACTGAAGTGTGAGGAAGTCCGAATATGAACACTGTATGAATATGAACACTGTACAGGACAGAAGTGTGTGTCTCCTTTAATGAAAGTCTGTAATGTCAAGTCAGATTCTCATAGTGATGAATGTGTTTGAAGAAGTGAAACTCAGTCATCATTTCCTCTCCTTCATGTCACTCCAAACCTCTGTGTCTTTACTTCCATGGATCAAAACCACTAAGATTTTCTTCAAAAAATACATCAGAGTCTTATTAAGTATCATCTGTCCATCATAAACATCATGATGTACTGCGCATGTGTCAAACTTGGTCATTGAGTATAATTTGAAAGATGCGCAGACACGACTGCGAGCGAGATCTGGGCATCTGGGCGCGGAAAGTAAAAAATACCCGGGCCTTCAGCTCTCGCGGTACTTTGATGTCATACGTCACAGTCACATGGTGTCGGCGCTGTCTCAACTCTGACAAGATTTCTTACCGGCATGCACTGCTTCAAGTCAGCCGCCGATCGGTCTGTGCAGCCTAAAGACATCATTATTTTTATTGATTTGAAAACTGAGTTGAAAACTGAGTTGAAAACTGTAAAATAAAATAAAAAGAATACATAAAAACGTTACATGGTGAATGTTGAGTCCAATTATTTAACATGAGATAATCATGCAAAATGTTTACATAAATATACTGAGACATAATTGCTAAAGATCTACAAATTTTACAATAATATAAATACAGTTACTTCTTCTATACAAAACAGCATAATCAAAAACAATCAAACTTGACTTACAGGCAGTGCCTATTATTAACATAAGTGATGTTCATATAATGCAATGACACGGCAAAATAAACATGTGCTACTGTTGTTCCTAAGGACTTAACCCCAGAAACTGAGGCCCGGTTTCACAGACAGGGATTAGGCCTCAGTTCAATTAGGGCATTTAAGTAGCTTTTATAAACCTGTCTTAGAAAAAAATATTACTGATATTGCAATGACATATAAGATATCTCAATGCAAGTTTCTTTCAGTTGAAACAGTTCATGCATTTTAGTCTAGAACTGGCTTAAAGGGCCTCTATGTAATAATGACACCCAGTGTTCAAAATAGGTACTGCAGTCCAAATACAAAATATTGTTTGTCCCGCCCCCCTCGTTCAAAGACGTGGTTGCCAGCAACAATAGGGAGCGCAATTGACAATGAAAGCTTAGGAGACTTGCACACTGTAAGCTGATAAGTTGATTTATCTGTTTTAATATGCTGTTGTTCATAGAGATGTAACCCTTTTCACCATATGCTCGTGATGAGGCATGTACGTTATACAGCAACGTATAAAGTATTGAACCCTCTTAACCCTAATGCTTGGTAAAATGGTGAAAGAGACATTCCATTGTATAATAACTCTGTCTAAGAACACTATAATTCTCACTATATCTTTGCTCATCAATGGGTACCTGAAAGAATATTATTGGTTTTAGAATATAGAATATTACCACAGAAAACACTGAGCTACACAAATACAATGGCTGATGAAAGAATAAACAACAAGATCGCCATAGCTCAATTTCCTCCTTTTGTATTATACAAAACTCACATAACAGTTGAACAGCAAAAAGCAAATATGAAAATAAAATCCAAATTAGAAAAAAAACCCCGAAGTCATAAGTCTGTGATAACCTGAGTGCACTCTTATTTTTCAGTTCTTTTAGCAGGCCTGCATTAAGTTAGTTTGTTGGCGCGCTTAATGTTGGAGCTCATAAAATGAAGAAAGCAACAATACCTCCTGGTGTAGAGTGAAGAAAAAAACGCAGATCCTACCGCGATTGTAGCTCTCTCTCTCTCTCCCTCTCCTCAGGCGAACTCCGTTTGCAAGCGGCACAGCAAGGGTTAATCAGCGTCGTCCGTCCAGCATCGACAGCCAACCGGTCCCCAATGAGGAAAACATCTGCGTCAGCCAGCGAATCTCTTCCCGATATTGTCTTCCCTCGTCCAGCATGCAAACGATGTGTATGCGATCACTCCCGCGACCGTATGAAAATAATGTTACTGCAAAACCACGAGCTAATTTAGTCAGAGAGGCTAACAGGCATAAGCTCGCATCACAGTCCCAAAACCACACAACTCCGGTGGCATTCCACTTTCCCTCAGTCACAAACTCCCACGCAGAAAGCGCGGTTTCTGATAATACAATTATAGTCCAACTTAAAGCGTTAAACCCACATTAATAGCAGACTAGCCCTCGTGCTCATTCTCGTGCTCAGTTCTCGTTTTTTTTTCTTCTTCCCCTTTTTTTTTTTCCCGTTTTCGTTCTCGCCTCTCGCGGGATTTCACATAGTTCAACAAGATACTTCATTAATCACTAAATCTCTAACATTAACAGACTGATTAATGAGCTTCTCTCATGTAATGAACCATCCTTAAACATTTTTAAAGAGAACACAAAACTTAACTGTTAAATTACCAGGCACATCTGAACAGCACAAAAATAATTAAATCCTAAATCTTCTTGCATATGCATTAAACACTTTATCAAACAAAATACAATAACCCATATATTTCAGAAATAAACAAAATAACAAAAAGACTGATATTGATCAGGTCATTACACTCTCCCCCCACCAATATAAGACATGCCCTCATGACTTAGTGCTTCAGCAATGTAGACACAACCTATTAGTGAGTGTAATCTTAAGTGACTTACACCTAAAAGATCACTGGGCACTTATCCACTTATAAAGGCAAGAAACATATCTCGTAATGGGAGCTTTTATGACACTTGGATTTCCTAGTGTGTCATATGTTAATATGGATGGGGCTCTTCTGACTCTCTGAGTTCTGCTAGTCAGAGTCTCAGGCTTTGTACCATCTGGTAACATTTGAGTTTCCTCATTAACAACTTCATTTCTTGGAGACTTTTCCCTCATTTCACCTGTTTCATGTGTCCCTGTTTCTCGACTTATCATCTCAGCAGACTCTGGTTGAGACCCTCCTTTGTCTGTTACTGTTTCCTCTGTAACCTCTTGGATTACTTCTGGCTGTGTCACCTCTTGACGTTCAGTCACCTCATCCCACGCCATATCCAGGTCCAAGCTAAATGGTTCTGACATTCCTTTTTCTACTCCAGTCCTGTTAGCTTGGGCAGATAAGTCATAGCACATCTCACTTCCTTCATCCTCAGAATATGTGTACTCTTTCCCATGACAATTATCTGGTTTTTCTTCTTTGTCTTTGTTCTCTGATGTCTCAGATGAAACCTTGCTTCTCTCTGACACACAGTTTCGAAGTTTATGAAGTCTTTTTCGTTTCTTTCGAAGGACTCTCACACCAGGTACAGGGTCAACCGCAGGTGTTGGATCCAAGCATGCATTTTGTCCAAGAGGCAGGATGTGATTCCGGTGGAGAATTTTGATAGGTCCATTCCCATCTTCTGGTTTCAACCGAAACACTGGTAAGTCTGGCATCTGACTGTCCACCACATAAGGATTTGAAGCCCAGCGGTCTGCTAATTTATGCTTCCCCTGCAACCCTAGGTTCCTTATCAAGACTCTGTCTCCAGGCAACAGCTGTGAACACCGAATCTTCTGGTCATACCTCCGTTTATTTCCTTCGTTCTGCTTGGCAGCAATGGACTCAGCAAGTTCATAGGCAGCTTTTAACTCCTTTCTCATCTCAGTTACGTACTTTAGGTAAGTTTCCTGCTGTGTGTCATCGCTGGATGTCCCAAAACACAGATCCACTGGGAGCCTTGCCTCACGCCCGAACATAAGGTAATAGGGCGAAAACCCAGTAGCCTCATTTGAAGTGCAGTTGTAGGCATGGACAAGGTGTCCAATGTGCTGACTCCATTTCCTCTTACTGCTTGGCTCCAGAGTCCCGAGCATGTTTAACAAAGTCCTATTAAACCTCTCAGGCTGGGGGTCTCCTTGAGGATGGTAGGGCGTAGTTCTTGATTTTTTCAATTCCAAGTGTGCTAAGTACCTCATGTAGAAGCCGACTCTCAAAAATCTCTCCCTTGATCACTGTGCATCCTCTTTGGCAATCCATAATGGACAAAGTACTTCTCTATCAACACCTTCGCCACCGTGGAGGCTTTCTGGTCTCTCGTTGGAAAAGCTTGGGCATAGCGGGTGTAATGATCAGTAACAACCAGTACATTTTCTGTATTGCTTGAATCAGGTTCAATGGACAAAAAGTCCATACAGACAAGGTCCAGTGGTCCATCGCTTTGCAAATGAGACAGCGGAGCAGCTTTCTTGGGTAGCGTCTTTCTCTTTATACAACGGATACAGGACTTGCAGTAGTCTTCCACATCTGACTTCATCCGTGGCCAGTAGAATCTATCTTTAATTAGGCCGTATGTTTTGTCAAGGCCTAAATGACCACAGTCATCATGCAGAGATGTTGTTACCATCTTCCTATACTTTTCTGGCAAAACTAGCTGAGAGCGAGGGGGTTTTCCAGGAGGACTTGTGACTCGATACATGACTCCTTTCCGTATCTTTAAACGATCCCATTCTCTCAACAACAGAGAGCAGGTTGGATGCTTTGTCTTGTCAACTCGTGTCAAGTCTCCTTTGTTGAGAGCTGACCATATCTCGCCAATGCCAGGACATTCTTGCTGAGCATTTGACAGCTCAGTTGAACTCAGAATAGGCATCTCCTTTACACTCAAGGTAGACATATTACAGTAGGCTTGCGGGATAGCATGTGAAGAGGGTCCCAATTGGTCAATTGCTCTACTAGGACAGGGATTTCTACGTTTATTCACCTCAGCCATCTGACACATGGCTCTCACACTGGCTGCAGATATGTCTTTCCGTTCCGATACTTGAGTGAGCGTAGGATGTGGCCGACGAGACAGTGCATCGGCATCAATGTTTTGAACTCCTGACCTGTACTTGAGACTGAAGTCATATGTGGACAATGCCGCAAGCCAACGGTGACCTGTGGCATCCAGCTTGGCCGACGTCAGCACATAGGTCAACGGGTTGTTGTCTGTTCTCACCTCAAACTTCGTCCCATACAGGTAATCATGCAGTTTGTCCACTACCGCCCACTTCAAAGCCAGAAACTCTAATTTATGAGCAGGGTAATGTTGCTCAGATGGGGTTAGGCTTCTACTGACGAAAGCAACGGGTCTTAACCCTTCACCTTGATCCTGGTATAACACGCCACCTAGCCCTTCTTGGCTGGCGTCCACATGTAACACATAAGGAAGCTGAGGGTTTGCAAAAGCTAACACCGGGGCTTGAGTAAGTCTCTGCTTCAACTCTACAAAGGCTGCCTCACACTTGTCATCCCACCTACTACCAAAAGGCTCTGATGGGTTCAGGTAGAGGTTATCCTTTTTTCCCTTGGATTTCTTGGCAACTGGTGGGTAACCGGACAACAGTTGGTTCAACGGATAGGCAACTTTGGAGTAATCTTTCACAAAGCGCCTATAGTATCCACAGAAGCCAAGAAATGATCGCAAAGCAGACACAGTGTTTGGTCGGGGCCATGTTGTTACTGCTTCAGTTTTCTCTGGATCGGTAGACACTCCGTCTTGAGATATAATATGCCCCACGTAAGTCACTGATGGTTGACAAAACTGGCACTTATCCAGCGACAACTTAAGACCCTCATCCTTCAAGCGGTCCAGCACCTTTAACAACCTGTCCTCATGCTCTTGGAGTGTTGCTCCAAACACGATGAGATCATCCAGAGATATACCAAGACTTCAAGCAAGTTCATATCTCCAACAGTTTGTTCCATGATCCGTTGAAAGGTTGCTGGAGCCCCTGACACTCCTTGTGGCATCCTTTCAAATTGGTAGAAACCCGCTGGGCAGATGAAGGCTGTCTTCTCTTTATCGGAGTCACTCATTGGCACCTGATAATACCCACTCCTCAGGTCTAACACACTAAACCACTTGCTTCCGTTGAGACAGACCAGTGCATCTTCGATCCTCGGTACTGTGTACTGATCGGGAACAGTGCGTCGATTTAGGGTCCTGAAGTCCACACACATCCTTATTTTACCTGTTTTTTTCCTCACCACCACTATAGGTGAGGCATACGGACTTCTTGATTCCGTGATGATCCCAGCATCTTTAAGCTGTGACAGATGTTGCCTCAATGCCTCTAGATCAGCAGGCGCCAGTCGACGAGATCTCTCTCGAAAAGGTTTGTCCTCTGTGGTTTTGATAGCATGATGTGCACTTTTACAGCAACCAACATCAAACTCGTGGGTAGAGAAAACCTCATGTCGTTCCATCATTTTGCCCACCAATCTCTCCTTCCACTCCTCAGGGACTGGTGAATCTCCGAAATTAAAGGAAGATGGGGTCAATTTTCCTGCTGACTCAGTGTTAGGCTTTTGGCTTACAGAAGACGAGGACACCACATCTACAGGAAACAGGTGAGCAACAGGCATTCCTCTGGTCAATGTAACTTCTTTTTTCGATACATTCCTGACCAGCACAGTGATTTTCTTTGCCATTACAACAGTGGGTACCTGCAACTCTGGTCTGACCAAAAGCTCTCCTAAAAACCTTGCATCGTCGCCGGGTTCTTCAGGTGAGTCCACCAGAATGGCTTGAGCACGTGGAATCCCTTGAAACTTTGGCACACCTGTCACTCGAGCTACCCCTCCAGGGCGCACAGTAATGGGTTTACTTTGTGTGAACCACACAGTTCCTCTCTTGTGGTTGTCATCATCATTAGGTAGGCATTCTAACAGCTGTTCAAAAGCCCTTTTGAAAGCAGGATGAATGTGCATGCTACTGACGAAATTCTCTCCTATTCTCTCTTTACAGCTCTTTAGTAGTCGTCTCACTGTCGGTGTGTTTGTGCCAACGAGTATGAACGCTTCACCTCTCACAACTGGGTCAGGACACACCAACACAAGGGCATCAATAATCTCAGTCACTCCAACGTCAGCTTCCAAAAACTCCAGCTTAAGTGACAAATAGCCATCATATGGGTAATCAGCAGGACTGAGGCCCCATATCTGCAAGGCACTGATAGGTGTCAATGGCAGGTGTGTCAAGTATCTGTTGTAGAAGGATCTGTACAGCAAAGTCACTTGAGAACCAGTATCGAGTATGGCTTTAGCATAGATGCCTTCAATCTGTACTGGTACAGCAGAACTTGGCCCCACTAAGCCCTCAGGTATAGTGTCCTCCACTTTCTCGTCTGGTTTAATGCACTTGGTGGAACGTGTTTTCACCACAGGGAAGCCAGGCCGTTCCTTTACTGGTTCCCACGGTAGTTTCCCAACTTCTTTGTCAGTTTGATGAGGCGCTTGTTGACCCTCTTGAGATTTTCTTCACCATCACATTCCCTTTTGAAATGTCCATCCTCCCCACATCTATAGCAAAATATCCCTGGTCTATCTTCCTCAGTGCCAGCTCTTTGCAGGGTTTCACTCCTCCTGTGTCTAACCTTGGCAGGGATTTCAAATTGTGGACCTTGGGTATTTGGCGGGGATGTTACTGTAGCAGCTTTAAGGCTAATCATTTCTGCTTTCATGACAGTAATGTCTCTTCTGAGTTGTTCCACTTCAGGATCAACTTTAGTTTCAGGAGTGGTCTTGGGGACAGGAGTAACAGTCAGTGACGTCACTGGGCTTTTGACACCATTCCTGCTCTGAAGCATGTCCTCTTCCTCTCGGACCTCTTTCAATAAGTCACTGAAGGTAGGTGGTTCACGCAGCTTATGTGTCATGCGAATGCGAAGGGCAATCATGTCTTGTGGCAAGGCACCTCTCACAATCTGCTCGATGCGAAGTCGATTCATTTCCAACAGCTGCACCCCTCCTTTCCTGAACACACAGTGTAACAGTTTATCTAGCCTCATCAAATAGGCGGACAACTTCTCACCTTCACATTGAAGTGTGTGTCGGAATCTAATAAGAAGATCAGATGGACTTTCAGTTGTTCCAAATGCTGTCTCCAGAGCTTGCATGTAGTCATATGAAGTAGCAGAAGGGTTCTGTGCTCGTAGAAACCTCACTATGTCAGCAGCTGGACCTTTAAGACTTTCCACTACCCTCTGTGTTTTTTCACATTGTCACTGCATTGCCATTCCTCCAATAAATGCATAGTTTGCTCTGCCCAAGCGTCATACTCTTCTTCCCCACTGGGGGTGGGCCTCACTCCAGAAAACATGCGGAGCTTCCTGTAGCTTTGAGTATCAGCAGGTGCAGTATTGCATTTGTCCACCAGGGAACTTATGGCATTTATCAGAGCAGTGTTCATGTCAAGAGGAGAAGGGTTAAGCAAGCCTTTAACATCAGTAATAGTCTTTCCTTCATGCTTCAAAAAGGACAACAGCTTAGCTTCAAAACCTTCACCTTCCGCGAGAACAGGGAGCACATGAACAGGCCAAGGACCAGCTTTTCCAGGGAGCCCAACACAATCAGGTATAGTCTGCTTAGTAAGATCAGTGGATGTCTGAATCAGCACAAACTGGGTTTTGGAAGCTACATCTAGACAGCGATCCACTATTTTAGCAATTCCAAAAGCTTTAACAAGATTCAAAGCTTGAAGCAGAATATCATCTGTGACATTGGCATCAAAACCACTTAACACTACTGCATTCTCACGAGCTATTTGCTTCCTTTTACACCAAGCTTCAATCTCATCAACATCCATTTTTGTGTGCTTAGAATAGATAAGTGAGAACTGAGGGATATTACAAATCTATTAGTATCCCGGACGAGCCCCCAAAAATGTAACCCTTTTCACCATATGCTCGTGATGAGGCATGTACGTTATACAGCAACGTATAAAGTATTGAACCCTCTTAACCCTAATGCTTGGTAAAATGGTGAAAGAGACATTCCATTGTATAATAACTCTGTCTAAGAACACTATAATTCTCACTATATCTTTGCTCATCAATGGGTACCTGAAAGAATATTATTGGTTTTAGAATATAGAATATTACCACAGAAAACACTGAGCTACACAAATACAATGGCTGATGAAAGAATAAACAACAAGATCGCCATAGCTCAATTTCCTCCTTTTGTATTATACAAAACTCACATAACAGTTGAACAGCAAAAAGCAAATATGAAAATAAAATCCAAATTAGAAAAAAAACCCCGAAGTCATAAGTCTGTGAAACCTGAGTGCACTCTTATTTTCAGTTCTTTTAGCAGGCCTGCATTAAGTTAGTTTGTTGGCGCGCTTAATGTTGGAGCTCATAAAATGAAGAAAGCAACAATACTCCTGGTGTAGAGTGAAGAAAAAAACGCAGATCCTACCGCGATTGTAACTCTCTCTCTCTCTCTCCTCAGGCGAACTCCGTTTGCAAGCGGCACAGCAAGGGTTAATCAGCGTCGTCCGTCCAGCATCGACAGCCAACCGGTCCCCAATGAGGAAAACATCTGCGTCAGCCAGCGAATCTCTTCCGATATTGTCTTCCTCGTCCAGCTGCAAACGATGTGTATGCGATCACTCCCGCGACCGTATGAAAATAATGTTACTGCAAAACCACGAGCTAATTTAGTCAGAGAGGCTAACAGGCATAAGCTCGCATCACAGTTCCCAAACCACACAACTCCGGTGGCATTCCACTTTCCCTCAGTCACAAACTCCCACGCAGAAAGCGCGGTTTCTGATAATACAATATAGTCCAACTTAAAGCGTTAAACCCACATTAATAGCAGACTAGCCCTCGTTGCTCATTCTCGTGCTCAGTTCGGTTTTTTTTCTTCTCCCCCTTTTTTTTTTCCCGTTTTCGTTCTCGCCTCTCACGGGATTTCACATAGTTCAACAAGATACTTCATTAATCACTAAATCTCTAACATTAACAGACTGATTAATGAGCTTCTCTCATGTAATGAACCATCCTTAAACATTTTTAAAGAGAACACAAAACTTAACTGTTAAATTACCAGGCACATCTGAACAGCACAAAAATAATTAAATCCTAAATCTTCTTGCATATGCATTAAACACTTTATCAAACAAAATACAATAACCCAT
Source organism: Culter alburnus (assembly GCA_028476615.1). Lineage (NCBI taxonomy): Eukaryota > Metazoa > Chordata > Actinopteri > Cypriniformes > Xenocyprididae > Culter > Culter alburnus. Next base: position 71,457 of record JAOTNS010001563.1, on the reverse strand, counting down.
ATATTCAGAAATAAACAAAATAACAAAAAGACTGATATTGATCAGGTCATTACAGAGATATTTAGATGGATTCAGAGGCTTTTAGATCGGGTAGAATCTGCGATTCTCTGACCAGTTTGTTTGCTGGTTTCCATGGCTACAATACACGGTGTTTTCCGCCAACTGGCAACCAGTGATGTCGAAATACTATCAACTGGCAGCACGTTTCACACAGACCAAAACAAAGACAGACATTCCCACACGGAACGCATATTTTCAAAGTAGAATATCTGGCTGTAGCATTGTTTTTCTGAGAAACAGTAGGTGAACTTAGCATGTTTCTTAAATATCTGCAAACATATCGGGGTATTTTTATGCTTTATTAAAGTGAAAATCTTACATAGAGCCCCTTTAAGCCTTGTTTGTGAAACCAGGGGTGAATGATATAAATTTAAGCTGTAGAATTTAAATTGACCAGTAGGGGGAGCAAAAACACTAAAATAGACAGAACCAGAACATGAAACATCTCTTTTTTATTAGTTGAACTGATCACAGATCACAGTCATTTATCTCTCTAGTTCTATTCTGGGTCTAAACAAACACAGATTCAGTAAAGCAGCTCTAAAAGAGTCATTATCAGCTCAGTTTGATTCAGTGTGGATTCAGTTCAGTAACAGCACAGTTTTCCTGAGGAATTATCACTGGCAGGTAGAAAAACAAGTAAAAATGCATATCTTTTCATAGAATAAGAAAATATTATTTATCTTATTTGAAAATAAGAACACTCTAAAAAATGCTGGTTAAAAACAACCCAAGTTGGGTTGAAAATGGACAAACCCAGCGATTGGGTTGTTTTAACCCAGCGGTTGGGTTAAATGTTTGCCCAACCTGCTGGGTAGTTTTATTTAAACCTATTGTTTTAAAAATTGCTATATGGCTAGCTTAAAATGAACCCAAAATAGTTGGGAAATTAAAAACCTGATGCAATTACAGACAACAATAATAGACAAAAGGTGAATGTTTATTAATAAGCTTTAATATTTTAAATTTAATAAATGTTTATTGTTTAATAATTATTCATTGAACATTAATAAATGTTCATTTCCAACATACTTTGGGTTTTAATTAAGCAATACAGTAATTTTAAACAATAGTTGAGTTAAATAAAACTACCCAGCAGGTTGGGCAAACATTTAACCCTACCGCTGGGTTAAACAACCCAATCGCTGGGTTTGTCCATTTTCAACCCAACTTGGGTTGTTTTTAACCCAGCATTTTTTAGAGTGAACCTTACGTCATACAGAGTTGTATGATAATATGCTTGCTATATGTATATTTTTTAAAAATAATAACTTACTGAGATTTCAAACACCACTAATGAATAAACTGGCATCAGTATTTCATTATTGAGTGCAGAAAAGAGAGTTGCAAATGCCTGATATCCCTGAGGTTGTGATTTATACTGTAACAGATGTAGACGACAGAGACGCTTCAGTCCTGAGTCAATGACAAAATGACCAGAATCATGTTGATCCTGATCATCCTCTGGACACGGAGACATTGAACTGATCAGATTCAGAGTGATTCAGTGAATCAGGAGATTCAGATCTGACCTTTATTTGGACACCAGATTCAGGATCCCTGTGAGAATTAGATTCATTTAAACAATAATTTCATAAAGCCTAAACATCTTCAGCCCTTAAATGTGATTCAGTCTCAGATAATTCACTCACCTGTTTCCTGAATCATTGCACTGATGGACAGACGGTGCTGCCTTTGGAAAACATCTGAACACAGAATGACACTTATTAATTTAATATTATTATATTTCATCTTAGTATGTCCATGTATCAGAGAAATTTTATAGTTTAGGCCAGATGTTTTCAAAGTGAAATGATAAAATTGTGCTGGATAAAGTGTGTATTTACAACCATATTGTGTTCATTACTGACACTCACATTAATAAAAATATTTTAGTTTTAGTTTTCATGACTCTTTCTGACACAAAGTTTCTCTCACCTGAAGATCCTTTTCCGCAGTATGAAACACATCAAGATGATGAAGATGATGATGATGAAGAGAGCAAACAGCCACCAGAACTGATCTATATAAGTGATGAAATATCAAATCAGCTGATGTGAAAGAAAGATGAATCAATATTAGAGTTTAAAGGGTTTAAAGCTCTTGAAGTTTGACCTGAGAGCTGGAGAGACGGAGTCACTTCATCCAGAACATCTTAAAACACACAATGATCACAAATATGAGCCAAAATGACAGAAAACACACTGGATTGAGTGAATGAGAGACAGTTTATCAGCTGAAACTCACCTGGAGTCACTGCAGTTTCATTCCTCACTGGAAAACACATTCACACTCATCAAAATCCCAGTGTTAAATTCACCCAAAAATGAAAATTATCCCATGATTTACTCTCCCTCAAGCCATCCTATGTGTACATGACTTGTATATATCTTCTTTAGACGAACACAATCTGAGATATTAATAAACAGCCTGACGCTTCCAAGCTTAAGACGTAAGTTATAAGTCGAATCTGTATGGCCGGAGGTTAGTTATTTTACTTTATAAAGTGTCAAATATGGTATTTTTCTTACACAAATGCATCGCTTCGCTTCATAAGGCCTTTATTGACCCCACAGAGCCGTGTGGAGTAGATTTATGATGGATGGAGGCACTTTCTTGAGCTTCAAACTGGTGTTAACCGTTCACTGCCATTATAAAGCTGGGACGCATCAGGATATTTATCAACAGAAAGATTCAGTTTCAGCACAGAGTTTGATCTGAATCTCTTAATATTCTCTGTTCACGCTGAGAGTTGAAATGTTTCTCTCACCTCTGAACATGGTCACATGACTGTAATGAATCTGAAATAAAAGAAAGAGTCATGTTGTTCATGAAGGATCAATGCTTCAGATGCATCTGTACAGGTAAAAACATAATCATCAGTTCTGTGTGTTGAGAGAAAAATCAAAATCATTTTACAGATTTCATAGAATCGCAGATGATCTCATGATTCAGATTCACACAGCGAGAAGTGACGAGACGATCCGATGAGACTGAAATAACAGGATCAATCAGTGTTTCAGGAATTGATGGATCTGCGATCTTGAGTCCATCCTGATCAGATCAAACACAGGACAATCAAACTGTCATCATCAGAAAATGAAGAAACTGAGGAAACGTTCACAAACAGAGTATCAGTGAGTATCTGAGCACACAGAGTGACTGGAAACATGATCTGGGTAAACAACAGCCTTTTTCTTTGATTTGTGCTGCTGTCACCTCAAATGATTACTGTACAAACTGTATATTCAATCCTTACACTAACCCTAAACCTAAACCTACCATCACAGAAACTTTCTGCCATTTCACATGCTTAAAAAACATCATTCTGTGTGATTTATAAGCTTGTTTCCTCACGGTGACCTAAAAAAAGACATTTGGTCCTCATAATGTTGGGAACATCAGCACACACACTAATTTTTCTCTTATTCTCTCTTCATTTCTTGCTTGTTAGCGTACACAAAAAACAAACAGTCACCTCTGAATACCAGCTCTGCTCACAGTCAGGATTGAGGGTTTGATTGAAGACGACAGAAGAAACCACATACAGAAACCCCAGAGAGGTCTGAATCTCTCCACATGTTACTGAGATGTTATTCATGATTCAGTGGCAATGAAAACAGGAAGCGGTTGTGTTTTTGATCTGAAAAATGGACAGAACCAACATTTAGACTCGTCAGTAAAGTCACCTTTATTATTATAAAATAGATAATTCTATAATTCCTTCACAATATTAAAGAGAAAATAACAGAATCAGTGTTCAGATGCAGCACAGAAATGAGGCAATCCCAAAGTCTCCCAAAGACAAGTTCAGTTCAGTGTCGGTTCAGTTCCACTCAGTTCAATAACTGTGTGAAGTTCATGCGGTGTGAAACGAGTTAAAAACATTTATGGATGAGGTGTTAATGATCTGTGATGGAAAGAAGTGAAAGAAGCTCATCTTCTGTCATTTCTTCATGTCTTTCAAATAACATAAGTTCAGGTCTGCTTCTCAGATAAAGCTTTTATATAGTTTCAGAACATTATGACAGATTTATTAGCTTCTTTACACGCATTCAAAACAAAAAGTCTATTTTTTTAAATATTTTTCTATAGTTCAATAACAAGCATCAGTCAAAGACTCACTAAAATAAGTTAGTTACATTGTTTTTTGTGAATATTTCACATTTGAAGCCTTTAAGATGGTTATAAACTTGCTAATAATAATAATTAAAAAAAAAACTGTAATGAAAAGTTTCTTACCTGAAGTAGATGGTCTGAACGATGGGAGCAGAGAGCTGATGCTGAATGAATCTCCTCCAGACAGAGGCTGTATTTGAAGCGCATCACATGAGTGACTCTGTGGTGAAATTAGACAAAAGGAAGCGGCAGATGCAGAGGACTTTCCACAAGAACTCTACCCACACTACACCCAAACCAATGTGTGTACACACACCCACACACCACATCCTTTTTTACTACCTAACCCTACCTGCCACAGGAACCTAATTCTAACATTATAACTTTCTTTATATATATATATATATATAATATATATTATATATATATACTGTACAAACAAACTGTATATTCTATCCTTACTCTAACCCAAAACCCTAACCTACCCATCACAGAAAACATTCTGCAGTTTCACATTTTCAAAAAACATCATTCTGTGTTATTTATAAGCTTGTTCCTCATGGAGACCTAAAAAAAGGGTCAAAAATGTACTGGTATTACTATACTTATGGGGACATTTGGTCCCTGTAATGTAGGGAACACCAGTGTGTACGCATGAACACACACATAAGCTGCTTTACACAAAAGCATCTGCTAAATGTAAACCCCAAAAGAGCAGAAACAGAGACAGGCAATTATTTTATTGCTATTTTCCATCTTTTTAGGATACAAATACAATTTCATGATTTTTTTTTTTTTTTTTTTAAAACATGACTTTTATTTTGGATTTGAATGTTTCCCAGGATATGTTTCCCGTTGGGGGTATAAATTCAGTGAAAACACAATGTTTGTTGTTACAGCATTTTAAGCTGCGCACACACTTAACGATTGTAAGGCAGATTATGAATGTAAATTGATCGCGCTCAAACGCATCCAGTCAGAGCCAGTTGCGTTCAGTCTGCGATTACAGTCGGTGTTCAAATTCCATGTGAAAGTATATAAATCTGCTTCAGGAGCAGGAAACAATCGCTGTATGTTGAGCACAATGTTTTAGTTAGTCGTTAAATGTGTGCCCGGCTTAAGCCACATTTTTAAAACCATTCATTCTCTCACAACATAAACTAAACATTCTTTGTGAAATTGTGTTGAACAATAAGTATAATGCCTTTTTATATTGTATAATTCTGTATAATATTTAATACACAAATTTCTAGGATCTATAAATTATCAAACCTATCCATGGGTTTCAAAGACGTCACTTCCGCTATGCCCGCCACCATATTTGTGTCCGAGATGGCAACTAACGCAGCAGCGCTTCATTGTATTGATGATCATCTTTAGCTTCAGCGCGAGCGCTCAAACAGCAACACAAAACATTATCTACGATTGTGGCTGTCATATTAATAACATTTTAATTGTCTACACTATTGTATTAAAATATTGTGAATTCTAGTTGCTGTGTTTCTGCGTGTTGTTACAGGAAGAACGCATCCACAACAGGAGCTATTCTGACTACGTTACTTAGTTCAAGTTCATGCGTGCATGATTTTGTGCAAATAAGTTGTAATTTTATGTTTATCTTGTATAAATATATATGAATTACCATATATAGGATGTGTTCCTTTGAGTTAATTAACCTTCTAGCAAAGCGCTTCAGTTTACTGTGTTCATTCACGTTAGCTCAGTCAGTGATGTTATTATCAAAATGAGATGATTTGAGGAAAAAATCTGTTATTGTTCGCGATCCTTATTATTAACCAAACCATGCGTTTTTTGAAAATAATACGAGAACAATGTAAGTGCTAGTTATTACAAATAATGCATTCATTTTTTTGAAAACATGAACGTTTTAATATTACAGTAGTAAACATTGCTGTTTTGAGCTGCGCACGCTGAAGCTGAAGAAAATCAAAACCCATAAACTGAAGTAACGTAGTCAATAACTCTGAAACACAGCAAATAAGCCCAAAGAATTCACAACGTTATATTACAATACGATTAAAATATCATGTATAAGAAGACAGTCCCAATCATATGAATGTTTTGCCTTACTTTTTGAGCCCTCGCACTGAAGCTATAGATGATCATCAGCTCTGCGGGTTATTTACCTCAACGAAACACATCCTTTATGAGATTAATCAGATATTTATACTTAATAAATTTAAAAATGACGCGAATGCACAAGTGAAGTTTGAACAAGTTGTGTAATTAATGTTTAACTCAGTCGACGCGCTCTTCCCACAACAACAGGTTGAAACAACAACACAGAGGATTCACAACGCTTTATTACAATAGTGTTCTCGTTATAATGTTATGTAAATGACAGTCCCAGCAGTTATTAATGTTGTGCATTGCTGTTTGGCTGCCAGTGGTGTGGTCCCTTCTGATTGAAGCCAACAATTCTGCCGATCTAACTCCTTTGGGATCAAATACAATTGTAGTTCGGGGTTTCTCTGACGACTGTTGAAATAACAGCACAACATATCCCAGATATATTGTAAACTTGTTGTGAACCTTCTGAGAGTGTTTTGTTGGCCTTCCTCTGGTAGTTGTAGCTGCTGTCACCATAGACTTAAACAGGGCGCGTATGGAAAGCCGTTTTAACATTTAAAAGTTAAGTTCGACTATCCGGAATTAACGTTGTAGATATCACCAACGTCTTTCTGACTAGTCGTAATTACATTTTGGATAGTTGGAATTGTCATTCAAGATATCTGTAACGTAATTGTGACTAGTCGAAACGACAGATAGAGATATCTGTAATGCAGTTTTGACTAGGCAAAACTGCATTACAGATATCTGCAATGAGGTCATTGAAAACGACATTCAACTCATCACACATCTTAAATGACAATTGCAGATATCTGTAATTCAGTTTTGCCTAGGCAGAATGAAGGTTAAAGATATCTCAAACGTCATTATGACTAGTGATGGCATGGTGCCAATCAGTGCTACTTACGAGTTAACAGGTGCGATTTGAATGATTAGAACAACAACACGCTCTGCTCCCGTCTAAAAGTGCCGGCCTAATTTGCATAAAGATATCTGCAACGTCATTTCGCCTAGTCAAAACTCTAATTCAAGATATCTGCAATTACATTTTGACTACGCGGAATGAAAGTTACAGATATCTCAGATTTCAGATATCTCTAATCAAAATTCATTTCAAGATATCTATAACTTGATAATAGATATCTACAATTAAATTATGACTATCCCTAACTCCAGTTTGAGATATCTACAACGCCATTTTGACTAGTCTTAATTCCGGTTACAGATATCTACAACATCATTTCGCCTAGTCAAAACTTAATTTGAGATATCTGAAAAGGAACATGTAGATATCTTGAATTGAGTTGAATTAAAGATATCTTGAACTGGAGTTGTGACTAGTCAGCATCAAATTGTAGATATCTCAAACTGGAATTACAGATATCTACAATTCAGTTACAGATATCCGTAATTCACATAGTGGATATCTGCAACTGAATTGTAGATATCTGTAGTGATAAACCCCATACAAATGAATGGCAAAAGTGATGTCATTTGTCCTAGGAAGAATGTCTTTGTGGATATCTGAAATTACAATTATGGATAGGAAGAATGCAGTTGCGGATATCCGAAATGTTCTTTTGACGAGGCAAACTGAAATACAGATATCCGCAACACATATGCAGTCTAGCTGTTAAATGTTAAAACGGCTTGCCATAGGCGCGCAGCTGTGACCGGACACAAATATGGCAGCGATAACATACAGTGACGTCACATGAAACCCATGGATACTGAAAAATCTGTTAATTCATGCCTTCTGTCCTCTGATTGATAGTTCAAAAAGACAAAAAAAAAAAAAAAAGGATTTTTTGCTCAGAAATCTTTAATGATTTTTATAAAGTAAATGTAAGATAAACATTTACTGGACTGAAGCAACTTGGGTTTACTTGGATATTATTACACCATTTTTAATGTTAAAAATATAAAATTCTTTGGGCATTTTTTTCATGTTAATGTAAATGTCAAATATGACACAACAGACTTTTAGGGAACATTTATTTGTCCATCTCTCAGTTATCATTGATTTGCAATTAATTGCAAATATGAGCCATAAAAGCATGATGTATAAATATGAAACACATATGCATGCATACTAGGGCTGGGTATTGACACAATTTTCACAATTCGATTCAATTATGATTACAATTTGATATTGATTATTTTGGATATAATATTTCAGTTACAGTACATGGCAAATCTATTAACTAATGCTGTAAACCACACATGAGAGTCAGCTGGTGCTACTATAATAATATTGAAGGTTAAATTAACTTATTTATATACAAACACTTAAATTACACTCAGTGATGCTTTTATTATAAATAAAGTTTAGAATTACATAATCATATTTCTACTCCAATTCATTTTTTTTTTAAATTATCGCAGCTGTCATAACTGATTTATTCAAACATGCATTAAATATGGAAGAACATTAAAAATTATAATGAATATGTAACGGTGCATAACATAGCTATATTTATCAGAATGCTTTCTAGAGTTCACTTTTCTAGCTGATTAATAAGTTTATGGTCACTGAATGTTTTTCTGAGGTAAATGTGACATTGTTTACAAGCTGTTTTATTGACGTCTTTCCGAGGTTGAAACACTGATTGAGCGATTACACGAGACATGATACGGATTTCAGTAAGTTGTACTGTATATTTTAACATACCTTCAGATGTTTAGTCATGTTTATTTCGCTGTAACTGGTATTAAAGTGGAGGAGAGGATGATCACATGCTTCTCTTTAGCTGAGGCGCTAAAGCGATCTGTCACGCCACATTAAACAGCGCCAAAACGGTATTTATTTTCTGAATCTCATAATAAGATGGACGTCATTTGAAATCTGAGACTTTTCTTCATATCAAAAGTAACAAAGCACAAAGATTATTGCGATTTATGGATGGAGGCGCTACATATTCTGCTCATTCATCAACTGAAAACAGACCAGACCAATCGATTCTTGGGATTTAAGAATCGATATCGGTTCGTAAAAATGAGAATCGATTAAAATCGAGAAATCAATATTTTTTTTATCCAGCCCTAATGGATACAGTATAAACGTTTGCATGTATTTTTGTTGAGTATCATATTCATATTTCTCTCTCTCTCTGTCTCACCACACACACACACACACACACACACACACACACACCAAACACCACACACACACACACACACACACTTTTACACTGGGCTTTTATAGCATATATATATGCAATTTCATTGCAAATAATGATAATTGACAGAGGAAAATGTCCCCAAAAGTCTGTTGTGTCATATGACATTACATTAATAATTTTTAATATTTAAAATAAATAATAAAAAAAAAAATATGTATGAATAAGTTGCTTCAGTCCAATAAATGTTTATCTTTATAAAAATCATTAAAGATTCTATTCAAAAAAGACTTTTCTTGATAAAAAAAAGTATGAATTATAAATCATATTACAGAAGTCATGAAGTAGATTGTGTACAGCAGGTTTTTCAGCAAAGTTTTTGGTTGTATGATAATTTATAGGGCTAGAAATGTGCATATTAAAATATACAGCATTAAACAAAATATATTCATAAATAGGCATTATACTTATTGTTCAACAGAATCTTAGTTTAGTTTAAGTTATAAGAGAATAAATGTTTTTTTTTAAGAAAATAGCTATAATGTTGTAATACGCATTATAAAACAAGCCTTCTGTTTTCAATGAAATTTATTAATGTATCAACTTTTATCAGGAGGGTGGGAGTTTCCCACTACAGGTGCTGTTTTTAAATGCTGCCCGTAAGATAACAAAACATTTATGAACAAATTCACCAGATCTGAATATTCACAACAAAGACGCTCAATATGAAACCAAGAAATGACCCTAAAACTTCCCTTTCCCCACAGCCTCTCAATTGTTTGTATCCCCTAGGATACGCCGACGGTTTAGGGGTTAAGAAAACTGTCTAAAAAAAAAAAAGTGTCTGAAAAAAAACTTTTTAAAATTTTAAATATCATATATTTCTAATATTTACTTAAATATTCAGTTCAATATACCATAGTTAAAAATAAATCAATTTAAAAACACCTTGACTCATACTGTGTCCGGTAGGTTTCGCATCACGGTCACTGTGGTTTTTCTGGGTCGAGGAAATATTACCATGGGTTGATTTACATCTCTTGCGGTTAAAAAGTAAGTGTTTGCATGCTTGTTGACAGAGACTGTTTCATATCCTGAACGATGCTTGTACAAACAGCGGATGAATGATGTGTTGTTTTCAGAGCCTTTTCGCCGGGTTTATCACATATGTCAAATAACCCCTCATGATTGACTCAATTCAACACAGAGTTTGATCTGAATCAGCACAGATGTGTGTGTCTCCTTTAATGAAAGTCTGTATATGTCAAGGCAGATCTCACAGTAATGAATGTGTTTGAAAAGTGAAACTCAGTCATTTCTTCCTTCATGCCACTCCAAACCTCTACTTTCTTTACTTTCATGGATCAAAAACACTGAGGTTTTCTTTAAAAAAATCTGCTTTTGTGTTTGACAGAGGAAAGAAAGTCATGACATGAGGGATATTTCAGAGTGAAGTCCATCATAAACATCATGATTAGAGTCGAAGTGTCTCTCTCACCTCTGAACATGGTCTCCATTCTCAACTAAAATGAAGGAAAAAAGCGTTTAGAGTTCATGAAGGATTCATTACTGTGTGTGAGTTTATTGTGTTCATGTTCTGCAGCTCTAATGATTCATAATTAAATCAAAAGAACATCATCATTTCTGTGTTTAAATATGAAAACAGATGAATGTTGAGAGAGTTTGAGTTGATTTACTCCTTCAGACTGACACTGAGTCTTGTGATGAAGTTCATTCACACAGTAGGAAGTGACGAGATGATCAGATGAAACAGACGTTGCAAGTTTCGCTCAGTTTGTGTGGATTTGATGTATGCACTATTACAAATTACTATTGCATGACAAGGCTTTTATTGGAATAAGCATTTAAACATTTCTGGAAAAATGTTCATCTTCTATATATCATACGCCAACATATTATTCATTTCTAAAAGAGGATCTGGACGTTTGTAAGCATTTCAGAGAATATTGTGCATTTAAAGGGATAGTTCACCCAAGATTTACTCACCCTCAAGCCATCCTAGGTGTATATGGTGCGTTCAAGTCATGTCAGAAAGATCGTATTTACGAGCAGAACCGACATGAATGCCACCACAATGTCGTAATACCAGTGGGAAGCTCTAATTTTCTTTAAGCTCCGATCTGTACGAGTTGGGGGGTGTCAGTGAGAAACATAGCAAAAATTCAATTCCAGCAAAAAATACGACAGCATCACAATATAAAATGTAATATTTAACAATAAAGTTTACAATAGCTTCATAAATTAATTAAAAAACATTAAAAAGCAACATACAACTAATGCACATTCTTTGCTCTATATTTTCAAAAAGTAGAAGTGTTTTTATTTTCTGTAAATTAATCTTCTTTTAGACGAACACAATCGGATAATCCATCATAAATATGATCCATTCTGCTCCGGGAGGTTACTAAAGGCCTTCTGAAGCAAACCGATGCATTTTTGTAAGAAAAATTAACTTACAAATTCAAATAAACTAGCTTCCGGCGGACGACCGTACACATACTACACAAGTCGGCTCGTGCCAAATGAGTAACCTGTGACAACTATATATGACGCAGGAGGAGTATCATATGCTTAAACAGCTCTCGCGGTTCAAACAAAGAGGCCTGTACAACAAACTCAAGCTCCTCTTCTCTTATGTCGAGATCTACCGACATTTCTCTTCTAATTCGTGTCTGGTGTTTTGTTTTGCTCTATCCTCTGTGCCTCCGCGTTCGTCATTACATCATGTGTCAGGTCAGAGTTCACTCTTCCGCCATAACTCGATGTGTACGGCCATCAATTGTCACAATCACATTAGTTTGGATTTATTGGGGCGGTTTTCTCGGACAGAGATTAAGTCTAGTTCTAGAATAAAATGGCCCTTTAAACCAGATTAACAGAAATCTGCTTTCTCTGTCATGGTTTAAATAGTCCCAGACTTAGTCTAGTCCAGAGTTTAATAAGGAAGACTAGAGCTACTCCAGGACTAAACCGAGGCTTAAATTAAACCTACCAGGAGGCAGGTTTAACTTCAGATTAACGTTGTGTTTCAAAGAAGACACACTTGGATTTATTATATGTATATATTATATATATATATGTATATGATATATATATATATATATATTTATATATATATTACACATACATCACTACACACACACACACTTTTTTTTGTTATTACAATTTATTTTGATTTAACACCATGTTTCTGGTTCAAATGTGATTGCTTCATGTTAAATTGACTTGAAATGGTTACTAGAACTCACTTGATGTTTTCATTTTTAACACATGTTTCAGTAAAGTGACCCAATCAAACAGGACTTTCACTTCCATCATGCTTTGCACGGGCTGAATTGGGAGGTAAATGTTGAAAAAAGTGGAAAGGTGTCATTTTATGCATTTTTAGAAATTATGGAGAGACTTCTTACTGTTTATTGTTCTATTAGTAAAGTTTTGTTATGTTAGTGTTTGTTTAGAGATTAGCGGTTGTGGTGAAGTGTGCTGGGGTGAGGATGCTAATAAACTGTTTTTTGGTTTTGTTTTTAATAAAATAAATAAATAAATATAATGAAGCAGCACTATGATAGTGCATTGGTCAAACCAGTATATTCTAGACTCCCAACACTGATTATCATGTGTAAATAGTTATGTTTAGTTTGTTGGCTAAAGGACAGAACAAAGCATTAATATCATAGGATTATTGGAATTATTTATTTATTAATTTTTATTATTCGGGCATTTCTTTTTTTTTCACAGCTGATTATTTGCTTCTTTAAAATAAATGTCTTGTTTAGTTTAGTTTTATATTGGAGTCTTTTTGCTGCCATTGTTTTCCTTGGATTTGCTTCTCAGTTCCATGCAATTTTAAGATTTTCTTGGTTTATTCCATGTTTTACAGGCAACCTCTCTCATCTCTAATTCAGATTAGCACAGTTGTTTTAAATTAATCTGGTTTATTTAAATTTAGGACTCCATGTCCAAGTTTTGTAATCTGTGTTTCAGAAAGCCATTTTAACCCACAGTTAACTATTCTAGATTAAGGCCTATCTGGCTTATTTTAAACTTGTCCAGGATTATGTGTTGTCATTGTCTGCTTTAGTCACTTTTGTTGTCACTAATTATGTTCAGCTGCACACTCATTATCATTATCACCTGTATATAGGTTCGGTTGTTATCAGTCAAGTGTCCGGTCTCGTCAGTTTTGGATGTGTTTCGTGGATTACCCTGTGGATTGATCTAATTGCCTTCATCTTCTTCACGCTCATTACTACAAACACTCTGTGACAATTATTTTACTTTAAGTTTTATAAATGGTTATTTTTCTTACAAAAACCAATCGATTCATTTTAGAAGGCCTTCATTATCCCCCTGGAGCCGTATGGATTACTTTTAGGATGGATGGATGCATTTTTGGGGCACTTCAAAACACACCCCATTCTCAATCATAAATCTTAGGAGAAGCAAGGATATTTTTAAAAGTATATCTCCAATTGGGTCAGTCTGAAAACATGATAGCCATGTACACCTAGGATGGCTTGAGGGTGAGTAAATCATGTGGTAATTTTCATTTTTGGGTGAACTAACCATTTAAGTGGACTCCCTTCACTACATCAAATGTTGCAGACTGTAGCATGTGTTTTATTATTTTTGTGTACAGAATATGTAAATATGCTGCATGAAAATATCTAGATTTTAAGTAGGTCTATGCAGGTGTATCAACCCAAAAGTAATAATATATGCAGGTCTTTATTGAAGTAAGAGAAGTGTCAGCAGACTGAGATTATAAATTCAGTTTACATTGTTTACAAAAGGAACATCTTCCAAAACTTAACTAAAAGAAAGAGAGAAAGATTTAAGTTTGACAACATGACCTGACGCTGTTGAAGCTGATTTTAGGGGATTTTTCTCCCTCTTGTTTTAGAAGTGTCTGAGTCAAATCTAAGAATTACGTCCGCAATGTGGTTGCAGAAACTAAAATAACCTACTTGGCAAATCACCGACTCTAACGAAAGCAAAGACATAATTAGGCGGTTGTTTACAAGGCAGAGAACGGAACCAGTTCAAGATCATCTGTGATTTACAGATTTCACATCACAAGAGAGTCATACACGTGTTTTCTGTGTAGCCTACATTCGTTCTATGAATCACACGTACTTCACATTTGAGAAATTATTGCAAGATCAAATTTAGGATGGTTTCTTTGCAACCTTATATAATGAGACTCTATATGTCTGAATAACTTAATGTGCAAATTAAAGTGTTTTATTTTATTTTTATCATTCCAATAAAGGCACTTGAATATTGAAACACAGAACAAGCAGATTTAGCAGTTTAATAACCAGCTTATGGTGTAATTTCAGTTTAATTAATTGTAATACACCTCTTTTGATTTATTCATCCAAATTCTGTGACATTCCGAGTTCTACAGTAAATCCCAATCATAACTTATAAACCTGCTAATCAAACGTTTGGGCCAAATGTGGCAGATAGCTGGCATACTGGCCTGATATAGCATAACATAAGCACATTTTTTTTGGGATCAGTATTGTATTGAGGTATATGGCCCAGATGATTTATTGAAACACCAGATTCGGTATATTACTAGTCTTGTGGTAAACAATTAATCCGTGCGAGTTAATATACAGAAAAATTTGTTTGTCGTGGTAATCTTTAATCAAAATCTGAAAAGTTACTTCCGGTCTGGAATGGCGTTCCTTCTCTGATGACGTCAGTTTGACGGCTTGAGTTGAAAACACGTAAACCGCAACCGTTAGTCTGCTATGAGCCAGAGATGGAGAGGAGGAGCGCTAAAGTAAAACTCTGCCCTCTATTCAATATTCCCTTTCACTTGGAAATACGTCACAACACTGGAGAAAAGACGTTTGCAACTTCCGGTTCACGCTGACTTTAACGTGGAGATTCATAAACCGTCTGTCTCATCTGTACATTAAAACATCATCAGCTCTTACACGTGTTTCAGTTCACCTGTTTTCTAAATCATTGTGCTGACAGACGCTCAGCTCTGATCTCTGAAAACACTGACACAGAATGATATTTGTTCACAAATTGGGCTATACTATACTGGAAAATTATAAAATTGTGCTGTATACTTATGAAGTAAACTTTATAGATGAGGGCATTTGTGCTAATAACAAGCATATTGTGTTCAGTACTGACACTCACATTCATAATCATTGTTTAGTTTTCATGACTCTTCTGACACCATTTTAAAGCTTCTGGACTCACCTGAAGATCCTTTTCGCAGCATGAAACACTCAATGATGAAGATGATGAAGAGAGCAAACAGCCACCAGAACGGATCTATTACAAGTGATGAAATATCAAATCAGCTGATGTGAAAGAAAGATGAATCAATATTAGAGTTTGGGATTAAAGCTCTTAAAAGTTTGACCTGTGAAGTGAAATAAATGAAGAGTCAGATACAGAAAGGAACTCACAGATGGAGGTCACCACACCTGCTTTTGAGCGTCATCTGCTGGCAACAGTGATAAAACATCCTCATATGCACATGTACAGTAATATTCCGTGCATGAAGTAGCCTAGTGTAATATTAAGTATTAAAACACATATTATAAATAGGAACAATTTTCGTTTTTGTAAATGTTTCACATAAAGTGAGGGGGAAAACATGCAGAAAACCTTTTTTTGCATCCAATGAGATATTTAAGACTTAAGTGTCTGTATCTTCACATGTGCGATCCTCCTTCTGCAAATCTTAAAGCAACTTTTCCTATTGCTGAATGCTGTTTATGGACATCGATGCTGAAGAGCTTTTGGGATGACGTTTCTTATGTTGCACGTTGTTCTCCTTGTGTGATCGCGCATGCGCAGGTGAAAGTGAAACTGAGATTGAGATGGAGATGGCCGCTCTTACACACTACAGTTTAATTTCGTTCTGTTTGTAGCGTTTGTTTCTATTCATGTTTTATATATGCTCCTTGACATGCATGCGGAGAGTGTGCTTGTGCTAACTATCCATAAGGACTGCCGGTTCTGTGCCTCGGGTTTTCCTTCTCGTCTCGATCCGTCTTTTACTTCACCTGGACAGAGTAACCCGCCTCTGGCACACGTTGCAACCCGCTCCGTTTTCCAGGACAGGTTTATTCAACGGATTCTATCGCAAAGATGTCATTCTCTCCATAATGCTCTGAAAGAAGAGGAACAATGTGCACATGCCTCAGGGATCAGATAATTTCAAGTGTCATTCCTACTGAAATGTGAGTATTATGTTATTTACAAAAGGATGTTTGCGCAAAAGTAACCATTCAAAATTCAACAACTGTACATATTAAGCTAGTGTAACTATACAGGCCTGTGTCTAATATTGTTTACGCTGTAGATTTAACACAACAGACAAAAACAAAACTCGGCTTAAACTAAAGCAGTAAAAGTGTCACACTCATCTGGCTGATTCACTTCCGTGATCCACTCGCTACAGAGGTGGAAAGTTAACTTCAAAATTAACTCATTATGTTAGTTTAATGTAAATTATTCATTGTCTCTGCCACATTACCATGTACTACATGAAATACAAATGCACGAGCAAATAACTCTCTAATGATAATATAATGGCTTTGCAATGCAAGTTTCAAACATTTTAGTAATACATGTTATTATTGCCACTTTGTGGACATGCTAATTCCAGCTGGTTGAAATATATATATATATATATTGTAGCTCAGCCAGCCTTGACTGTTTGCATTACAATCTTTCTAGTCACTTAACTTTGCTATGTGGTTCTAGCTTGTCCAGACATGGCGCATGACAAATAATACTTGCACTATTTCATTACAGCAACAATGGCTTCACCCAGACGTCGTCATCGGCGAGGAAGCATGGAGGAACCACTTACCATGTCGTGAGAGATTGTTGATGTTTTAATATGTTGTAATGGTTTTCACTTCATGCTGTGGCTTAATACAAATCCAACCAGGCTCATTGGAAATACATGCTTGTGGTGTTGTTTCTGCAACACCGATATTACGTACCTTACTGCACATTTTGTGGCAGTTTCAAAGTTAAATATCTAATATCTAATGTCTCTATATCTGACACACCCATTTCAGGTCTTGAAGTCTCTATGAGCTTTATGAGCTCAACTCTGATGAGTTGAATCAGGTGTGATAAATGAGGGAGACATACAAAATGTGCAGGGCTGGTGCTACTCCGGGACACGTTTGAGAAATGCTGCTCTATCTATCGTGTTGGAAAATAACGTACCCCTACACCAAACCCAACCCTAAACCTACCCAATAGTGTTAATGAATGCAAACGTGACAGTTGCTGATGCAACTTTGCTATTTTAACTTCCTTATACACAGGATTGAGCTGTTTTGTTGAACCAGTTTCACGGGATTCATACCGGAGCAAACTGAGTTAGAAATCTCATACAGATGAAGCTGTATATGCTACACTAAGTATTAGTTTTTATAAGTATCGGTTTTTAAATCTTGCAGCATGTTACAATTATTTTGAAGTCATAACATTGTGCAAGGAATTGTGTGAAAATTTGGCTTTCTTGATCGAAACTTTGGTGCTGTAAATCGTACTTTGTGTGAAAAGGAATTCATGTCAGAGTTTTACTGCCTCTAGTGTTCGTTTCAGCTGGAAACTGCCATGATTTGTATGTACAGTATAGGTATGTGAGTTTTGTAGAAATGTATAGAGGCATGTGAATTTCCAATGAACCTGGGTAGCAACAACCCTACTGTATATAGCATAGAGTATCAAACTAAAGAAACTGTTTCATCTATACATATCAGCTATAACACGTTTACCATAAAACATAAATATTCCTGTTTGTGTTTTTTTTCCCCCTTTAGTTCCTTTATTCATCTCAGAGAGGAACTGAATAGACTCCATAAGGTTTTTTCTCCTGAATGCAACAAGCATATAGAGACAATAAATAATCTCTTTAAGGAGTTAAAAGTAGTCTACAGACGTTCTGCTCTCAGCTCTATAGCAGGAGGATTTGGACTGGCTGTCCTGTTTGCAGGATTAGCTTTATTTGTATTAATGAAGAGGTTTCTACCATTGTTGCTGCAGCAGGGGCAGGTATATGCTAGCTAGTGGATTTAGAGTTGCTTTTGAGCAATACAAGAAAACATGGAAGGAGAACTTAAAACGAAACATTAAAGAGGAACTAAAGGGGATTCAGGATAAAAGTAACTCTATTATTGATGTAATGGAAAAAAATCTGTCTGCATTCTGTGGATATATTGAGAGACGCTTGGCTATCAGAACACAAAGCCCGGGCGTTAAGTGAACATTTTGCCTACCGTTTTGAAAAAAGGCACCTCATTCAGGAACATGACAGCAGTAAAGTGGGTGACCAGATGTCTAAAATCATGCATTTGTCTGGAAACCTTGCAGAAATGATCGCCAAGGTTAGTTCTGTGCCTGATATCCTCAAAGAGATTATCGAAGACAACAAGAGGCGACGTGAGAAACCTGCTAAACCCACACATGAGCAATAAATAAAATGGTGTTTAGGAAAAATGCAGAGAAATTAATTGATATGCAAAAAGGAATTTGGGTTAAAAAACAGAGTGAAGAAATCAGTCAAATAGCAGAAAAAATAACAAATCTTTGATTTCAACCTGACAAAATGAAAAAAGTATGAACTGCTAGAGGACACCTACAACAACTGATGTTAACATTGTCAAAAGTTAATGGAAATAAATGAACTGATACTTTGTTAGATGCAGAAAACCAGGATTGTTTTTGCTCTGCATTACTGATCAAATGTAGATGTTGTTATTTTGTGCAAATTGTCTGTTTTATATTAATCATTTTCATAACAAAATATGTAATAAAATGTGCACACAAAACATTTATTGGAATATAAAGTGAATAAAGTACTTGTCTATCCCTTTACCATCCTCACCAAAATGGAAAAGTTGGGGCAATAATAAATCTGAATGATTTCTCTCAGGTCAAATGTACTGTAAAATTGATTTGTTTTACATAAGGAACAGCAACATAATGAATGTTTAAAGGGGACCTATTATGCCCATTTTTATGATGTAATTTAAGTCTCAGGTGTCCCCAGAATGTGTCTGATAAGTTGATCCAGGAACAATGTCTTACTTGGCAAAATCACGGTGACCCTCACAGACCTTCTCCTTTTCTAAATAGCCTAACTATTTCAATCCCTGACCAATTAATACTAGCACTTACCTCTTTATTCTATTCTGTTTTTTTCTATTTTTTTTTTTTTTTTTTTTTTTTTAAATCCTTGCCATGCCATGTGTTGCTGTGCTAGGCTAACTGTGACTTGTCACGCCACTTGCATACTGTTGCATACGCTTGTTGCTTTGATATCTTCTATTGTTCTCCTCATTTGTAACTCACTTTGGATGAAAGCATCTGCTAAATGATTAAATGTAAAATGACTTAATTTTTGTTCACTTTGATCAGAGACTCGAGTAAAAACATTTCTGTCTGTCAGTGACAAACCACTTCAAAGTTTATACTGTCCATTATAAATAATGTAGACTGAATCTGTTGTGTTCTGTATCTGTAACAAACAGGTATGATTTTAAAACGATTGAATCTAAGATCAATATATTTTATCCCCATAATTATTTGTGGCCAAATGCCGTTTAATAAGTGGTGTGACTGTACCGTATCCCGCCATCTAGTTTGAACTTGCCTCACTAGCAACTGCTCTCTGTGGAAGCTAATAAAAGAGCTATAGAGCTAATAAAATATTTAGACTCAGATAATATTTTGTGTCTAATTATTTACTTATGTGGCAAGTAGCCGGTAATAAGTGGGATAATGTACATCCACCGATTGTTATCTTAGAATAAACCCGAATGTCGGGTTTATTCTGAGATAACAACCGGCTGGATGTACATTACCCCTTATGTATTAATGACAAAACACACTTCTGATCAGTGAATCTGTGGCCTGTTGCACAAAGCTGATTTCAGTTTCTATCCAGGTAAGTTTGAGATTAGTTTGAATATACTCTGGTTTTTCAGGCTCAAGAAGGTGGATTGGTTTTTAGCGGTGTTCATCACCATGGTAACTTATGCTACACTGCAAACCTGCTCCAGAGCAGGTTTTATTCCGAGTTAGAGTTTGCAAACCCAAACTGGACCAATCAGCTGTGAGTAAAGATGCAATAAAGCCACTCCCCTGTATCGCTTTCTACAAATTAAAGCAGTTTAGAATGAACGCTCATCTCATAATTATTACATCAATTGAGAAATAATATTAAACTTTGCTTTTAGACAGACTAAGCTAATGTGTTTTCATTTGAGCTCTTTATGAACCTATATAAATTATTAGGCATATTTATTTGATTTGCATGCATTGATATAGTCAGATATTTTCTTTCAGCTGCCTTCTCAAACTTTCAGAGACTTTTTGTCACACTTTCAGGTGCACGCGCTTCAGAGTTAAACGCAAACTCTGGACTGAGTTGACAGAGAACGTTTATACCGAGCATTGTGAGCCAGTTGAACCTGATCTAAACCAGGTTGTATTTATATGGATTTGTCAAATCTAAACCTACTCTGAAACTCAGAGTTTGTTCAACTAGCTTCATGCAACAGGCCTCTGGACAGCCAGTAAAAGAGCACAACTAAAGAAAACACTGATCACCACAATGGTGCCTTCAAATGCTTCTGCCTCTTTTGTTCAGAGATTTTACTCACTAACATCAGGTGTCATCACTAATGGTCAATCATCATAAACTCCAGCACTGCTTCAGTGCTATTTTGACACTCTGTAGTGTGAACTCATATGAACACTGAGTGCTGTCCATTAAACATAAGGGATTTTGCTGTGTAACATCCAACCTTAAGCCATTTTAAGCCCAAAAGTTAGTTATCCTTACTATTTAAAGGACACTCAAAGAATGTTTTCTGCCAACATCATGTAGTAGGGCAGTCTAGGTACCGCCCTATTAAATGTGGTTGTCACCTGAATGACAGGTGCAACAGCCTATTGGCTGTTGTTCTGGGTATATTTAAAGCGTAGTCTGTCACCTGGGGACGCATCGTGCAATCATCGTTGTGTGTGGGTGTGTGCGCGCGCAGCTCTGCGGGAGGTTATGGTCAGGATTGGTACAACGTTGCTGTTGGGCACAGGCTGTCTTTCACTCCAGTTTGTGTATGCTTTGGAACGCCTGCATATTTTGCAGTCCGATTACGGATAAAGCTGTGAGTAACTGAACCCGTATATTTAGCGATCTACTTCTGGCGGGATAACTGCTCGTGAGCATTTCGTCACGGTGGACTGCAGGGCAATTGCTCCTACGTCAACGAGAAGACTGCACTGTTTGTTCTGCTGCTATTTTTATGACTGTGTGACCATTGTATTCGATCCTTTACCGTTTGATTCTGTTTTTGTTTTGTTCCTTACGCTCATGCTGGTGGTTAAGGTGAAGGATGGCTAACTTTAGCCGTCGCTAAAAGTGAGATGTACCGTTAACGGTGCACGTTCAGCCTCACTGGTGTTTATATTGCCACCAGCAGCTTGTTGGTTTTGTTTGTTTCTTTGTTTGTTTTGATCTGCACTCTTCCCAGGGACGGCATAGCAAAATCGGGAATATCTCGTACCTGGAAGATTTAAGTGTTTTGTTTGTTTGATTTGTACTGAAGCCCTTCTAGCTTTGTTGTTGTTCAATTTAATTGTTTTTTTTTCTGTCTTCCATGTGATTTATTTTGAAGTTGGATTATTTGTTGTTGTTTTTTTTCAATTGTATTGTTTTATTTTTTTCCTTTTTGGTTCTGTTTGTTTTTCTTTACCCGCTTACTGCTTCATGGCATGTCCAGGTTCATGAGCCTTTGGTGCTAACCTAGTGAATGTTTATAACTCCCTGTCTGACTCTGGTGGCCAGTAAATTGTCCATTGGTCTCCTTCATGGTTTGAATTTATTCCAATGCAAGTTGCGGGATTGAATGTGGGTTGGATTAATTGTGTTGTTATTTACTTTCTTTTTTGTTATTTCAGGAGCTGAAGGCCCCCAGTGAGGGAAGCTAGCTGTCTTGGCCCTGTGGTGGTGGTGTTTCTCTCACAGAGTGGTTTTGCTATTTGACAACTGCATCTCCCTCACTTAGTGTGTGTGGTGCGAGTGTTTGTGTGGAGTATATTTGGGTGCGTGGTGTGTCTTAGGATACTCACTGTTCAGATAGCCGCCCTACTGGTAAGCCTCAGCCTGAAAATTTTTCTTTTTCCTTTTCTTTTTGTTTGGTCAACAGTTCTTTACATTTTAATAATTATTGGAAATAAAGACATTTTGTATTTATATCCACGTCTCCTGTGTTGAGTGGTAACGAACCTATGTGTCCTATTTTGGGTATAAATTTCCCCGTTCATAGACACGGGGTGGCGTAGTCTGCTTTATCTTATTCGAGTTGTGCACTAGTGTCAATTCTTGCCATTTACAGCCTCGCCACACATTGGCGTAGTCGGCAGGGTACCACATTTGACAGAGACGTGGATGTACATACAGTTGTTTGTTGTTTTTTTTGTTTGTTTGTTTTTCTTTATTCTTTTGTCTTTTGAGTATTGCAGGATTGACTTTTCCTTGGTGAGGAGTGGCAGCAGAACAGCAGTGCACGTCTTGTATTAAATCCAGCCCTTATTGTGGGCCTATTTTTCATCTTTCATTGGTAAGTGCTTCTGTAGTTAAAGTATGGAAGAGGAGTTACAAGAATTAAGGGAGATGATTGCTCAGTTAAGAGGTTGCGTCAGGAGCGTCTTCCTGTGCCCCCAGGTCCCAGTGACTCATCTGCTCCTGCTCCTGGGCCTTCCGTTCCATCACAACCCAGTAATGTTGAGTTTGCTAGACCAGAACGATTTGTTTTCGTACCTCGAGACAGGAAGTGTCCCAAATTTAATGGCAGGGTCGGCCTTAGTATTGAGGAGTGGGTTGAGGAGGCCCAGGCATGTTTTACTACGGGACCAATTCGTTGAACATGTTTTTGATGGCGCCCTCCGTCGCGAATTAAAGCAATTAATACGTCGTCAACCTACGTTAACTTTGTTGGAGGTGCGTAGCGAAGCCCTTAGATGGGAGCGGGAGGGTATGCCAGGAAGCACAAGGGTCCGAAGTCATTCTGTTCCATCAGCTCATGGGATTCAATATGGGGTGCAAGGGGACCCATTGGTTAGGGTGAGTAGGTCATCTGGGAATTCGGAGTTGGCAGAGTTGAGGGATATGCTTAAAAGCCAGCAAGCACAGTTGACTAAACTTACACAAAGTTTTGCTCATTTACAGGCTCCTCCGTTGCGGGGTCAATCTTCCCTACAGGGACCAGTTATCTGTAGAAGGTGTCAAAAGCCTGGTCATTTTGCCCGAGATTGTGACGAGGAACGTGTCCCTTCTCGCCCTCAGCTTCCCTCACTCCCCATCCCGTCAAGAGCTGGAGATAGACAGTCTGGTCCATTAGCAACGTCGGAAAACTAGCCCCCACCGTGCTTCAGGGCCATAGCACGGGTGGGGAGGTAACTGGCTCAAACGTTTCAAATATGTCGCATTTAATGTCATCATACCCACACCTTGTTGTTTTAATTGGCGGAGTTCGAGTGCCCTGTTTGGTGGATACTGGCTCCATGGTAACGGCGATTACTGAGAGATGTTTTCGGAAACATTTCGAACCATGGGGTCAGGATCGACTTAAATCATGCCAATGGTTGCAGCTTAGAGCCGCTAATGGTCTTTCAATCCCTTATATTGGTTATATGGAGTTGAGCATTGAATTGTGTGGTCAAGTGATTACAGGATGTGGCGTGCTTGTTGTACGAGATCCTCCTGGTGGCTTGTGTACGCGGGTCCCAGGTGTTCTGGGAATGAATGTCCTTAGTCGATGCTACCGGGGGCTTTTCGGACAACATGGCCCGGCCCTGTTTGATTCACTTTCAACCATAGATGTCCCAAATTTTGTTTTTCAGGCGCTGCAACATTGTCGTCAAGTTGATAATCAGTCTCCTGTGGTACGTTCGGGAAGAGTTAGAGTGCGAGGGCGGAGACCATGTCGCATCCCAGGTGGCATGATGAAGTTTGTGGCAGCAACTTGTTCCGAGCAATATGCCAAGAGTACTGTTCTTTTCGAACCCCCAGAGTCCGGGTTACCAGCTGGCCTGTTGGCTTCTCCTGTACTAGTGCAGGTTACACGAGGTACTGTTTATTTACCTGTGGTAAATGTGGGAACCACTGATGTGTTGCTTTATGCCAACACTGTCCTTGGTACCCTAAATAATGTTTGTGTGGTTAGTTTGCCATCAGGAGTTAGTGAGGTCCGGTCTGTGTCGGCCACAGTGGGTTCCCCAGCTTGTGAAGCGATCCCCTGTGTTAAAGAACAAATTGATGCACTCGACTTGTCTGTTTTATCAGAAGCAGAGCAGGGTCAGGTAAGGGACCTGCTTTACAGGTTTCAGTCTGTGTTTTCCATCCATGAGGGTGATCTAGGATGTACTGGCCTGATTTCGCATGACATTCCCCTGCTAGATACTGTTCCCGTCCGGCAGCGGTACAGGCGTATACCTCCGTCAGAATATGAAGTGGTGAAGTCCCACATCAATCAGCTGTTGGAGGCTAACGTTATAAGGGAGAGCTGTAGCCCATATGCATCCCCCAATTGTCCTTGTTAAAAAGAAAGATGGTAGTCTACGGATGTGCGTTGACTACTGTCAGTTGAATGCAAAGACCCGGAAGGACGCCTTCCCTTTGCCGCACATCGAGGAGTCGTTGGACTCTTTGACGGGGGCCTGCTGGTTTTCCACAATGGACTTGGCCAGTGGGTACAATCAGGTCCCCGTCACTGAGAAAGACAGGCCCAAGACCGCATTTTGCACTCCCTTCGGATTGTTTGAATGGAACCGCATGCCCTTTGGGCTTTGCAACGCCCGAGCACTTTCCAGCGTCTAATGGAACGGATGTTTGGGGATCAGCAGTGTAGGTCTTTACTCCTGTATCTCGATGACATCATAGTCTTCTCTTCCTCGGTGTCGCAGCAGTTAGAGAGAGCAGTTGGAGGTGGTCCTAAGTCGTCTAGAACATGAGGGTTTGAAGGCTAAATTGGGTAAATGTGCATTCTTCCAACGTGAGGTAAAATATTTGGGACATGTTATCTCAGCTCAGGGAGTATCCACGGACCCCAGTAAAATTGAGGCCGTAGTTAACTGGCAACGCCCCACCAGTGTGCAGGAGTTGCGTTCATTTCTAGGCTTTGCAAGCTACTACCGCCGCTTTGTTGAGGGGTTCGCGAAATTGGCAGCCCCTCTGCATAAGTTGGTAGCTGAATGGGCTGCTTCTAAGCCTAGAACACGAACCGGACAGGGTTTTTCTAGCGCCTGGACTGAGCAGTGCCAGCAGTGTTTTGAGAGGTTTGTTACCAGGAACGGAGGTTCCAGAGGTCCTGACGCAAGCATCAAGGGCAGATCTAGTGACGCAAGCTACCCAAGCTGTCATTTCTATTTTTCCTAGTCTGGTGGGTGATATGAAGGCATGGCAGGAGGCCGATCCAGTGATTGGGGAGATTTTGGTGTTCTGGAGACTGGGAACATTTCCCAGTGTGGAAGAGCGATGCCAGTTGTCCAAAGCTGCTCTAGTCCTACTGCGTCAGTGGGACCGGTTGCTGGAGAAAGAAGGGGTTCTGCATCACCGTGTGTTTCGTTCTAACAGCGGTGAAGAGATTCTCCAGGTAGTTCTGCCAGCTGTCTTGCATAGGGAGGTTTTGACTCAGGTGCACCAGGGGCATGGGCACCAAGGGGTCGAACGGACCACCGAGCTGGTGCGACAGCGTTACTATTGGCCAGGACTGACATCTGATGTAGCCCAGTGGTGTCGGGAGTGCAAAAGGTGTCAGGTCACCAAGGATACACAGCCGGTAGCCCGCAGTTTCATGGGTCATCTGTTGGCCTCTAGGCCAAATGAGATCTTGGCCATTGATTTTACACTGCTGGAACCATCTCGTTTGGGGATGGAAAATGTCTTGGTGATGACCTGATGTCTTCACAAAATACACTCTGGCGGTCCCCACTCGGGATCAGCGTGCTGAGACGGTGGCTCGCACGTTGGTGGTGGAGTGGTTCTATAAGTTTGGTGTCCCTGGACGCATTCATTCTGACCAGGGCCGCAGCTTTGAGTCCTCTTTAATACAACAGCTCTGTAGTCTCTATCAGATTGAGAAGCCCCGCACTACCCCATATCACCCAGCAGGGAATGGGCAGTGCGAACGTCTTAACAGGACGCTGCATAATCTCCTGCGCACCCTACCGCTCTCTCGAAAGGCAGATTGGGTCTCTGCTCTCCCTCAGGTACTCTTCTGCTATAACACTACCCCTCATCAAGTGACTGGTGAGTCACCCTACTTTCTGATGTTTGGTCAAGAGCCAAGACTACCTATCAATTTTCTGCTGGGGTAGAAGCCAGGAGATGGTGTCTGGTGGTGTGAATGAGTGGGTGTTGGAGCACCAAACCAGGTTACAGGTGGCCTTTGAGGGGGCTCGAGAACATTTGAAGGTGATGGCCGAGCGTCGTAAGAAGCAGCATGACCTGCGAGTTCATGATACACCATTGGGGGAGGGTCAGCTGGTTTACCTCCGCGATTATGGCGTGAGAGGGCGCCATAAGATCCAGGACCTGTGGAGCCCAGTGGTGTATCAGGTAGTGAGAGCGCCTCCAGTAGGTGGGTCAGTGTACACGATTGCGCCAGTAGATGATTTGAGTAAGGTAAGACGAGTTCACCGCTCTTTGTTGAAGACCCGTATTCGAAGAGATTCTCCTGCTGTTACTCTTGCAGATGATCCTGTAGTAGTCGAGGTACCACCATTGGAGGGCTCTCCAATTGAGGAGGTTGATCTGTGGGTTTTGGTACCTGAAACTCCACTGGGTGTTGGTGGGCTAATGCTAAGGGATCCAGTGTCTTCACCTGCCCATGTTCCTCGATGTCTAACTGAAAACATTGACCCTACAGTTCTGGTGGCTCCTGGACCATCTGGTGTGGGGTCTCCAGATTTAGAGTCGGTAAGGGAACCCTCACCTGTAGATCAGCCTGGTAATAGTGAACCTGCCTTGCGGCGGACAAGGTGAGTTAACGCCGGTCATCATTCTAATCGACACCACCTCCCTCAGGCAGTGGACGCAGGGAGGGGTGGTGTTTCTATGGTAGCTCCTGTGTCTAATGCTGTTTCTGCCCTTTTCAGGCCCTGGCACTAAGTCACTCCCTGGCAATAGTGGGGTTTTGTCCATCGTCGGGGCGACGATGCAAGAGCTAGGGGTAGATTGTAGTAGGGCAGTCTAGGTACCGCCCTATTAAATGTGGTTGTCACCTGAATGACAGGTGCAACAGCCTATTGGCTGTTGTTCTGGGTATATTTAAAGCGTAGTCTGTCACCTGGGGGCGCATCGTGCAATCATCGTTGTGTGTGGGTGTGTGCGCGTGCAGCTCTGCGGGAGGTTATGGTCAGGATTGGTACGACGTTGCTGTTGGGCACAGGCTGTCTTTCACTCCAGTTTGTGTATGCTTTGGAACGCCTGCATATTTGCAGTCCGATTACGGATAAAGCTGTGAGTAACTGAACCCGTATATTTAGCGATCTACTTCTGGTGGGGTAACTGCTCGTGAGCATTTCATCACGGTGGACTGCAGGGCAATTGCTCCTACGTCAACGAGAAGACTGCACTGTTTGACTCCCTGTCTGATTCCGGTGGCCAGTAAATTGTCCATTGGTCTCCTTCATGGTTTGAATTTATTCCAATGCAAGTTGCGGGATTGAATGTGGGTTGGATTAATTGTGTTGTTATTTACTTTCTTTTTTGTTATTTCAGGAGCTGAAGGCCCCCAGTGAGGGAAGCTAGCTGTCTTGGCCCTGTGGTGGTGGTGTTTCTCTCACAGAGTGGTTTTGCTATTTGACAACTGCATCTCCCTCACTTAGTGTGTGTGGTGCGAGTGTTTGTGTGGAGTATATTTGGGTGCGTGGTGTGTCTTAGGATACTCACTGTTCAGCTAGCCGCCCTACTGGTAAGCCTCAGCCTGAAAATTTTTCTTTTTCCTTTTCTTTTTGTTTGGTCAACAGTTCTTTACATTTTTAATAATTATTGGAAATAAAGACATTTTGTATTTATATCCACGTCTCCTGTGTTGAGTGGTAACGAACCTATGTGTCCTATTTTGGGTATAAATTTCCCCGTTCATAGACACGGGGTGGCGTAGTCTGCTTTATCTTATTCGAGTTGTGCACTAGTGTCAATTCTTGCCATTTACAGCCTCGCCACAATCAGAACATACTTCAAATACTACTGACAATATATGGTGATTTCACGAGCACTGTTTTGAAAGTGGTCAAATCCTAACACGTATAAACTTTATATATATGTATGAGAAAATCCAGGAATAGTAACTATGGGGTAGGCTAAAGATTTTTGAAGAATGTTACTCTAAAAGCATTTTCTCCCAACATTATGAGGACATTTTAAGCCTTCTACAAACAATTTCAAATTAAAATTTTGTGCTCACCCCTTGAGAACATTAAATATTAAAGAAAAGGTAACATTGAAAACCTGTTTCATAAACGTTACTGGCAGAACATTTGTTCAAAGTTACGAGAACATTGCCTGTTAAGCTAGTAGACTGCATGATTTTAGCAATCCTGTAAGATCATTACAAATCAAACTATGCGATATGGATCTATTACACGACATGTAAATATAGAGACTGTACAACGATGACACCTATTGACTTGTAAACTACAATGCAAGTACCTAAAGAAGAATAAAACGTCATCAGGATGCACTAGTGGTAAACAAAAAAAGCAAGATGAAACACACTTTGGCAGTTGTAGTTTTTATGTGTGCTGGAAAAAAAGAGGCTTTGAGAGAGTTTTTGAACCTCTCTCACTGTACAACATAGGACCACCAATTAGGAGCCACGATCACAGAAATCGCCACAATCATTTCACAATGGCAATCTTTAGTCTGGGACAGCTGAAAATCCTGCAGTGTGTCCCAGGCTTTAGCGTAGAAGATCCAAACCTACAGGAATAAAATTAACTAACTATTGAAACTAAAAACTGAAGTACTGAAGATCCACAGAGAAGGAAAACATCTAAAGAATGGAAAGAGTGTGTGAGTGAAGGTGGTTGTGAATGTGTGTAGATGTGTTTGTTACAGGATCAGAGAATGACACTGTTCCTCTGTCATAGTCACTCTCACACGATCAAGCTGCTGATAACACGAAAGCCAAATGGTTCAGACAGTCCTTCCTGTTCACACTTCACACTCCAGACATCAGTGTAAAAACAATGACGCCCCTTCCTTTGGTTTGATGCTGTAGTTACTCCTTGAATCCAACAGAATCGGTTCACATCCCAGCAGTGTGTTCCTGAGTTAAAACCTTCTGAACCCAAAACACAGAGATACCAATCAAATCTCTCTGGATTATCAGGAACAGGTTGATATTTCCCACTGTCTCTCACACTCATCAGATCATCAGATCATCAGACAGGACAAGATCGTTATAAGCCATGTTTGGATCCAGAATCACAGGAGCTGATAAGACACAATCAACAGATGCTTTTATTCTGATGTTCATATAATGATCAAGAGTGAAAAGATCTTCTGCAGTCAGAATCACTGTTTTGGACGATGTCCTGCATCTTCTTCCAGACTCTGAATGTCAGGTTGCCCAAGTAACGTGGCACATGAATCAAAGCTCCAGAAGCCATCTGTGGATCCGGCCGTGAGCTCTGGACTCTGGAAGAACATTCAGGAGTCAGAACTGCAGTGGCTTTGGATCAGAACCAAAGAGACCAGAGACAGGAGCAGATCACTCACCTTTCCTTTGAGACTGGAAACTCCTGCAGAACAAACACACACTCTATTATTTTTCTCTCGTTATACAGGTCTCTCTATCTCTTTTAATGAACTGGAGCACCCTCTAGTGTCAAGGAGGACAAAATCCAGTGGGAACTGGAATGTCTGAACTGTTTGACTATCACTTCAAGTCTTTGAGTTAACTGGCATACTGCAGCAAAACGTCCTTTCTTTCTGCATTTTCTGCATTCTGATTGTCCATGAATGCTGTAGACTTTTTTTTCACATCTCGTACAGGAATCCATCTGTTTTTATTTCTGAGCTGCATTATAAGGACTTCACATTCTCTGAGCTGTCTCCTCTGGTCTCTACAATGACATTTTCGCTTTAGACATTTTCTTTATCATGACTACCATCAATGTTCACTTCTTTCACTTCACACCTTTCTCATCATATTATTGGTGTAATGATATGTAGACTCTAGGAGCACAAAGGGAGAACAGTTAAACCAGTTTTATTGTAGCGACAGAGTTGAATGACAGCATAAACAGGTAACTGAAATGCAGCAGAGAGATGGGTGATGATGAATGGGAAGTAATAGTCTATTGTTGAATGCAGCAGAAGAGGAATGAAGGGGATGGATGGAGCACACACCTCAGTTGCCGTTGACCAGAGAGAACACATGAAGACAGGGGAAGTGCACGGTAGGGATGGGTAGTTCGACACCCAGTGTCGACACATGTCTCGAGTTTTCGACACACTAGTGCTTCAAAACAGTGTTCCGGAGCATTGCTTGCCTGTCACGTGACCTTTGGAAATGAAGCTTCGTTACCTCCCTGACACGTCATGCGCCGGGCTCAAATACAAAGCAGGTCGATTGCGCTGTCCCATACGCGCTATCCATTTAGTGCAACATTATAATTTATCAGTCATCTCCTACAACAGAGAATCAGTCTGCACCAACTGGAGAAGGTAAAATTAATACAATAATGAAACAGTGAGTGAAAAAGTAATTGAAATGCAACAAAAGACACCCTTTTGGAGTTCAAGTTTTAATTGTCTATTCCATTTGCTCATGTGGTGTAATATAAACCCTTACAAAAGATTACTCCAGTTTTTACATATAGAAAACTGTTTTTTTTTTTTCCTTTTTTTTTTTTTCCAATACAACCACAATTTTACTGCTGTTGAACTTCAATGTACTGCAGTTGTACTGTGATTATACTTCATTATACTGCAAATCTATGGTTGTGCTTAGCCTATTTATCATATTCATGTCTTTCACACTGACCTTTATACACATAATTTGTTACTTTTAAAATCCAAGTTTTTGTAGCTTTATGAATTTTGGGTCCTTTGCCCACTTCTGTACTTCAGTATACAACTGGTTGGGTTGTTATATTATATTATGGTATACATATAGGCTATGTTGGATTGAAGGCCAACTCCAAACAAACACTTTTGAATTGTGTCTATATTGTAACCATCTGAACTCCAAGGGGTGTACAGATTTTGTATTGCCAATGCACATTTATTAAAAGATGAAATTTGGTTAAACAATACATGGGTTTACTTTGAAGGGCTTACTTTAAATTACTTACTTTGTTATTTTGAATTACTCTGCCAATATGAATGAATGTTAATTGTACTGTGTATTATTAGGAGGGAAGAAGGAGCTTGATGAGGCCCTTGTCAGCATGATTTTGAAGGACTTGCAGCCTTTCTCCATCGTGGAAGATGAGGGATTTAGAGGATTTGTGAAGAAGCTGGACCCCACCTATGTTCTGCCAACCCGGAAAACAGTTAAGACAATGGTCAGAGAGAAACACCAAGAGGAGAAGCAAAAGGCTATGGCACATCTACAGAACATCCTGTCTGCCTCACAGCTGATATGTGGACCTCCCTCATTATGGAGACCTACCTGGCTGTAACATGCCACTACACTGATAGCAACACAGAACTGGGCTCAATGCTGCTGGGAGTATCAAAGTTCCCAAAATCACATACAGCTGACAACATCAAAAAGCCTTTGTCAGATCTGATATCTGACTGGGGGCTCGCTGGTTCAGTTGCTGCCATGGTGACAGACAATGCCGCCAACATGGTGTCAGGAATTCAGAAGCTGAGACTACACCATCTCCCTTGGTTTGCTCATACCATCAACCTCATTGTTAAGAGGGTAGTTGAAGAGCATGAGGTGTTGGCAGACATCCGTAGCAGAGCCAGAAGATTGGTGTCTTTTTCAGGAGCAGCACTAATGCTACTGAAAAGCTTATCCTTGCCCAAGAAAGGATGGGCAGGCAACCCCTGAAGCTTCTCCAGGAAGTGGACACCAGGTGGAACAGCACGCACAATATGCTGCAAAGACTCATTGACCTCAGAGAGCCTGTTGGTGCTGCTTTAGCTAGTTTGTCTAGCAACATCATGCCACTTTCAAGTGCTGATTTTGACATTATTTCAGAAAGCCTTGAAGTACTGTCACCCTTCAAGTATGCCACTCAAGAGCTCTCTGGGGAGAAGACAGTGTCAGCTTCAAAGATCATCCCAATTATTAGGATGATTCAACACAAGGTGGCAGAAAAAAACAGCCCTGGCGAAAAATGCATCTGCTTCATCCTTAGGGATGGCTCTTCAGCAGTACCTCAACAAGCAGTGCAGTAACGTTGAATCTGTCCTTGTGCTTGCACTGGCCACATTGCTAGACCCCAGATTTAAGACCCTTGGGTTTGGCAACCAGGATAATGCCCATGAAGCTGAATGTCTGTTGACTGGTGAGTGTGCTTCAGTGATCTGGCAAACCAGTGAGCATGCTTCACAAGCAGAGGCATCAACATCACCACAGGCAGCTCAGAATCCACCATCCTCAGATGACCTGTGGGGGCTCCTGGATAGCCGGGTCAGTGAGACACAACAGCATCATAGTTATAATGCTGATGCCACCAAGAAATACATCAATGATCCATACCTCCCTCGAAGTGAAGACCCTCTGAAATACTGGCAGGCCCATAAAGTGTACCCCCATATACATGCTTTGGCCAGTAAATATCTAGCCATCACAGTCACATCTGTTCCATGTGAATGAATATTTTCTAAAGCTGGAGATGTAATTAGTAAAAAAAAGGAGCCGCTTAAGCTCCAGCACAGCAGAACAAATACTTTTTTTGAATAAAAACATGTAATTGCATTTGTTTTTGTGCATTTGTTTGTTTGTTTGTTTTTTTAACAATGTGTATGTTTGTGTTGTTTTTTAAGGAACACACAAAATATGGTGCAAAAACACACAGGCCTAATTTACTGGTGTATGAAATATTCTATTTAGAAGAAAAGACAAGTTGTAATGCAAGTAAAAACGAATAACAAAGTCTTTATAGTCATTGTATTGTGCAAAATACAATGAAATTTGGAAACTTTATGGCTGCACACACATGCTCTGTCTTGATATCCTTATTAAATATCCAAATAAAATTTACAATGACATCCCAATGAACAAAACCTCTGAATGACACAGTTGGTATAGGAATTTTTATTGACCGCCAGATGGCTAAGTAGAGCGCTGTGTCAGAAGCTTTGAAGCACCAACACAGTTTGTTGTAAAAACCTCATTGCTTCAGAAGCCTCGTTCGGCACATCCCTAGTGCACGGAGAACACAGGAGGAGACAATGGAGATGGAGATCGTGGAGCGCTGGGGTAGGTGACTTCTATGTAATAAGGTAAGCAGAGCAATAGTGTAGTATCCGCTAGGAGAACAGACAATAGAGGGTATGCATCGACGTCACTTTCCAGCCGGAACGCGCTCCCTCAGCTGGACTGAGTGGCAAAGAACCTGCTGCATGACTGGATTTAACAGAGGAAACTGCGAAAACGCGAGTAAAACAAACGAATTACACTAAAGGTTGGACTCGAAAGTGTTTCTTACAACTTGTCAAATAAACTTTATCCATGGATATTGACATGCAGCCAGGAGTCGTGTTTCCTGACATTTATATGTGCCTGATTTGACGCCAGGGAAATACATAAAGCAAATCTGCCTGTGAATATAATATAGGTAGGTTTAAATCCACGTAATCATTATATCAATGTTATATATCGTCATGTTGTCCAGCCCTAAAACATATATAGTTTTATAGTATAGTTTTTGTCAGGTTTATTTAAAACACACAATTATGCAGAATATAAGATGGAAAATATTTAATTGGTGATTTGTCAAACATAATATAACAATACAATATATACGGTATGATTTACCTCAAAATCCAAAAATTTGACAAAATGATAACTGCAAATCCATGTTCTCTGCTGGAGTCCAGCTGTTTCTGTGAATTGCAGTGATCCATTTGCTTCTTTTTTCTGTAGCTTTGGCAGTCTTTAAATATATACCTCAGGTTTTGTGTCAAAGCTACTTGTACAGTCAATCACAAAGCTCTTTCCAGTTTTGGATGTGTTGTGTGTGTTTTTCACGACATTGACGCTGAAAACCAATGCTGCCGCTCAGTGTTTTGCCACTCAGTGGGGTGACCACAGTCGTAACGGTCGACGGTGACGTCACGTGCATACCCTCTATAAGTGTGACTGAGGCTACGTCCACACGAAGCCGGAGCTTACCCTAAACCGATCTTTTTTTCTCATCTCAAAAAATATCTGCATCCACACGAAGCCAGACCATTATGTGGCGCTGTAATTCTGTCACAGAAATGCACTTAAAGCAGCGAAGAAGACTTAGAGCATGCCCATAAACCTTGCGCGCTGAATACAAACTATAGCAAAGTACAAACAAACAAACAAACTATTTTGGCTCAGTAGCTTCTGCAGCATGAACACAAGCATGTAGAGTCTGCTATTGCTGTTGTTGGTGCTGTTTTGTGGTGTTAGCGCGTCTGACTAGGGTCGACACGTGGGGTGATGACATCATCGTTTCAGAAAATATATGGATTGCCCCGTCCAAACAACAATGCAAAGACGGCGCTTTCAAATTTATCCACTCTGAGACCCGGTTTCAAAAAAATAGCGGTTTCACCTTTTGAAAACGACAGATCCGTGTGGACGAAACGCCCATCCGATAAAAAAATTGTGCGTTTTCACAGAAACGCGTCTCTGTGTGGACGGGGCCTGAGGTGTGTGCTTAAGTAGTCCATGGGTAATGGGTTGATCAGAAGGAGGGATGATGGGAAATGTGGTTTGAATTGACTGTTGACAGTGACAATTGGCTGCTGATGTTTTAATTCTTCATTTTGTCTGACCTGAGTTTGTTTTATCCAATGTCAAAGTTGGATCTAGTTGCAGTTTCTCAGAGAGCTTTGCATCACCCACTACAACAGCATCTCTAATAATTTTCTCATAGAGATCCCTAACTGAACATAAATATATTCTGCAAAATACAATGCATTATATTACATACATTTCCATATATGGGAAACTAGTGCTTAGGCCTATATTTTTTATACTGCAATATTGCATGACCATGTATGGTTTAGATATATATATATATATATATATAATGTAGTATAATTATATAATGAAGACAAAAATAGCATTACATGTAATTTTAATAATAAAATTTTATCCTTTTATATGCACATGTCCCCATATAAATGTGAATGTATTGTACACACATATACACACACATTACAACAGGCTTCTAGTTCCCAGCATGCTTGCTTCTGACAGTTAAAGAGAATGTGGAAACGGGAAGTACGTTCAAGGTGATATTTTGTGTTTATAAAGCATAAACGGTTGCTTTTTTTCAAAAATGACCGATCGTTTCTCTAGATAAGACCCTTATCCTCGTCTGGGATCGTTTAAAGCTCTTTGAAGCTGCACTGAAACTGTAATTTGACCTTCAACCATTTGGGCTCTATTGAAGTCCACTATAAGGAGAAAAATCCTGGAATGTTTCATCAAAAACCTTCATTTCTTTTCGGCTGAAGAAAGAAAGACATGGACATCTTGGATGACATGGGGGTGAGTAAATTATCAGAAAAAGTTTATTTAAAAGTGAACTAATCCTTTAATGGGGAGATCTGTTAGTGTTTAAAGGGGTGGTTCGGTGTTTTTTTTCTAGGCTTGATTGTGTTTATGGGGCGCAGTATAACATGTCTTAATACTTCTTTTTTTTTTTAAAAACGCCGCATTTTTCTTATATTTTACCTTTATTCCACACCGCTGTCTCCACTGTCCTTTGAACGGCTCATTTGCTTCCTGCTTCTATGAAGATTGGTTAGATGGCCAAATGTAGTTTCATGTATTTTTATTGGCTGAAGTGCCAAGCACAGGTTGTCCGGAAACGCCAGGCCCCTTACCATTACGGGCAAAAGTCACATCTGCGGTGTAAATAATGGCGTCAATATTGCCATACCAATTTGAGCCCGAATCAGACCTAGCGGGGATGAAAGTCACGCAGAACCTCTGCACCCAAGGCTTTTAATGGACGTTAGTGAATGGCAAGTATTTTTGTAGTGTCACTGTCACTGCTGTTAGTTATCTTTTCATATACAGTTTTATTCTGGTTAAAGTTTAGGAGGTTCATGGCCTTGAAAATCTATTAAAAAAATACATACAGAAACATTAATATCCATACAATCTAAAACAACAAAGTAAAAATAAATTGGTTTTCAATACCTTCTGTAGTTAAACAAAGGATCCACCGCTAAAATATGTTGCAGCAGTCAGTAGAAGGTTCCCAGCTGGGGTACTCCCTACAATGGGCTGGCTGTGCCACTGTCTGTGGTACTGACACTTATCACAGAGCTGAATGAATGCCACAAAAGTCCCCATTTGCCTGGTCTCGACGGCACACTTTGTCTTACAAATCCGACAGGACATAAATAACTCTCTTAGGCAGCTTTCAAAAACTATGTATTTTCTTTCACGCCAGTTGGACTGTGGATCTATCCTAAAAAAAACAAACAAAAAAAAAACATGTATGTTAAAAATTGAAAAGTAATTCAGTTATGAATTGTTACGTTATGTATTTATTACTTACGACAACTCAGATTCCTCAGTGATGGTGGACTCGGGGTTATAAGTCGAGTCATGGGGTTCCACTGGTACTTCTGATTCAGTGTCTTCCTCTTCCTCCTCTTCCTCCTCCTCCAACACCAAACGAGGTCTCTTGCTTGGTCTGAACATTGAGCCTTACAGGGGTTGAAGAGAGCAGCATATCTGGCAACATGATAGTTGTTTCACTCCCAACATCTTGAGTAGAAACTGTTGCCTGAATGCCTATAAGTAAAAAAAAATAATAATAATTACTGTAAACCATCTGTCACAAATTAACTTTACTGGGAGACACACAAGACACTTTCAAACTCACATAATTGTCAATACACAACACAGTAGCTTAGAATGAAATACACTGTACTAATAATTACTTTCATAAAGCACTTTGAACATTTAACGTCTGTATACCTCTGCTCCTTACGTGGAAATCCTGCAGTGTATTAATAGAAAGTTGAGTGCCCACTGATCGCATTTTGGGCAATGTATCCATGGCAACAGAATCTGTATTTATTGGATCTGTCTGACATCCAACTTCAACTAGTTTAGATGTAATGATGAACTCTTCGGTGCTTGGACCTTGCTGAGATGTTGGCTGTAAGAAACGAGAATGTGTAACTGTGAAAATATAGCAAAAAATACATTTGTAATGTAAAAGTGTATGGCAAAATTAAATAATTATTGTTAAAAGAACCATAGAACAAACCACTGGTGTAAATTATCATAGATTTTATATATCATTTTAACAAATGATATCTCCGGTCTGCGAAAGAAAAATTAATCAATACAGAGTCCAGATCTGCAAGGATCTCTACTGACTGATAACAGTAACTTTTGTTATTGTAACGATGTAGCGGTTATTAATCAATTTATGGATGAAATGAAATATAATTCATAAACTTATGAATAAATTATGATTCATATATTGACCAACGGGGAATTAAACATATATTGTGATAATAATTACAACGAATTATAATCAATACATATATGCTTAGTTCGGGTTTACTAATTATGTAGAAACTATCGGTCCGTCCAGCAAAACGGTAAGTATCCACAAACTCTTACGACAGAAAAATTACCCTCTGGCCACGAAGATAAATTTCTATGGTAGCATCCAAACATAGAGCAACACGGAAATCAGTTTCATCATCTAAGATTGAGAAACGGCAGTAACTTGCATTGGTTGTGTGTGTCGAATTTCAGTTTAGCGCTGGTGCAGTCGTTGGCTTCCGTTCCGCGGGGAAGGTTTGAACTGAGGACTTGAGAGTGAGTTTCGCTGGAAGATGGCGGTCCCGAAGACGTCCGAGAAAGACGTGCACGAGGTGCTCGTGAGACAATCGGGAGAACACCCAGGAGAATCCTGGTGTTCCTTTTTATGACAGATAGGCCGACACACCTCCTTGAGGTGGAATGGCCAATGACATTGATGCAAAGTTGGCGGGCAAGCTCTTTCTCATTCCTAGCTGAATTGCATACTTAAGACTATCAGATCGGATTTCGAGATGGAGTGCGTCTTCACGGTATCAGTAACACATAGAAAAATGCATCTGTCAGTTATGTGACATCTCTCAGTGAATAGCTCGAGTCTGGAGCTTTACGGAGAGATCAAACTCGATAGATCAGAAAGGCATAGAAAAGAAGTTATGGTTTACAGACAAAATTTCATCATTAAAATGCACACTAGCACAAATACTCATTTAAACCTAGGAAACATGCATACGCTTCAAAATACAGGATGGGTATATGTTGGCATAATTGTATTTTACATATACTGTCAAAAATGTATGTTTGTGAGTTTCTGTATGCGTCTGTGTGTGTGTTTTTGTGTGTGCCTGTGTGTGTGGGTGTTGGAATGTGGATATGGTCAGTCTCTGGGGGGGGGGGGGGGAGTTTTCTGTTTACCCTCACAGGTCCACAAACCTGCCGAAAGTCACAGTCGTCCGGAGCCGATTTAGTGATTTATAAACAAAAAGTCATCAGGTAAAAGCGTTCTGAAAATCCAAAGTTTATTGACTCTGAACGGATCCATCCAGACGTTACATTATTGTACAATGAATATAGCCTAATTATGTTTCGCAAAAAATTTAAAAAATATGAGCCCGTTACAAAACCTAACCATGCCTCTATTGCACTGGCCAAATCAAACACAAACGTGTTTTGCATGA
Organism: Culter alburnus; assembly: GCA_028476615.1. Taxonomy (NCBI): domain Eukaryota; kingdom Metazoa; phylum Chordata; class Actinopteri; order Cypriniformes; family Xenocyprididae; genus Culter; species Culter alburnus. Next base: position 32,109 of record JAOTNS010001563.1, on the reverse strand, counting down.
CTGTAGCTGAACTAGCATGTGGTCAGACACAACAAACGTAATTAAACGCTGTACACTAATAACAGAAACATCAAAAAATAAATAAATAAATAAAAATAAATAAATAAACAATGTTCGTGGGTGTGATTACATAGAAGTTTGTTGGTGTTTGTAGCCGTTTGTTGGAGAAGTATGAAACAATTAGTTAACGGCCTAGCTTAGCCAAACTGCGTTGGTCTTGATGCAACCAAAACACACACAGAAAACTACACATTTAAAAGACATGTACTTACAGGTTTGGCCAAAACAGCAGCTTCTGCCTTTAAAGTGGAAACTGCTTCATCTTTAGTAAGAGACTTGAGCAAATCCAGTATTGAACTCGTGAAGATTTTTCCGTGAAATGTGCAGCACAGATGGCTAAATTTGCATTGTAATCAGCAGGAACAGAATTACGTTTTTGTAGGCAATAAACTGCCATAACTTTAAAAGACAATATCTCTGTTTGCATTGAACTTTCAGCGCTGTAACTTTGCAGATACTGTTTATGCTCAACCAGCAACATTACATACTAACTAAAGTTAAAAAAGTGAAATCGCATTGAACCACCCCTTTAAAGTTGAATTATTTTGGAATTTAAAATGTTTCTGTTATGTGTGAGTTTTTGGGGTTACCATTGTGCTGAAAGAGTAGAGCCTGAGGTTAGGCTGACAATTGGCTGAGCACCATTAAGATTATAATTACTTAAAATTACTTAATTACTTGCTTTCTTCAGCACAATGAGTGATAGTCTCTTTGCTCAATACTTCAGTACACATCAGAGTTTCATCACGGATCGGATCCATGTTTTTACTATGTTCACTCACTCTTAATCCCAAGCACACTGCCAATACTCCTTCCTTTTCACAGGTCAGTTCTCAATTATATTCTTGGTCCGTTTCTATTTACTAATTTCTAGCAGTCTTTTGTGCAGCATCTCCCTCTTTTCTCACTCACTTTTTGTCTTTCTTTGCAAGTTGTTGAAACCACTTCTGACACCATGTAGCAGATGGTTATCTCTTAAACAGCTCAGTTACCAAACATTCATTTTTTTTAATTCTCTTTCTATCTCTTTCTATGAAGCAGTGCGTGTTTGCATGTATTCCAATCATTAAATCATTTAAATAAACACTTTAGATACATTGCACCAATAAAATAACAGTGAATTTGTAAATGTTTTGCAGCAACTATAGAAGACATTATACAAAGGAAAAAGTTGTGAAATTCAGTTGTAGAAACCCACTTGAGGAGGAACTGTTATCTAAATGTGTGAAAATTCACAGATATCCGTGAGTACAGAGATGATCACAGATAAACCAGTGCGGTCAAACTGACGAAGTTTTTACAGCCAGCAGTAACACGCTTCTGAAAATGCTAGAAATCAATCCACAACACAACTTACCGGTTACTCTTAAACTTACCCAGGAAAAGTCCTCTGTAATGTTCAACCTCAAGAATTTAAAACAGGGAACTGTCTCCATAGCCACCCCATTTATGAACACAGGACAGTTCAAATTTAATTTAGAAGTAGGGAATTACTAGTCATCTAGTTTTGTTTATCAGCTATTCAGTAAAAATTAATGCGATGCTTCCTAATGATACCCCCCAAAGGTAGCATATACAGAGTGAAAAGCAACGGTCCTAGTACTGAGCCTTGCAGTACTCCATATTGAATTTGTGATCGAAACAATCTCATATGACCTGGTCAGATAAGTATGATTTGAACCATGACAATGCAATTCCACTAATGCCAACATAATTTCTGAGTCTGTTCAAAAGAATGTTGTGGTTGAAATGCAGCACTAAGATCCAAAAACACTAATAGAGAGATACAACCACGATCTGATAAGGGCAAATCATTTGTAACTTTGATAATGATTAAATGATGATTTAACAAGTTCAGACAGTTATAGCAATGAATGAATGGAATTTTTTTCCTCAGGGACACTATCTGACGTGATACTGTAGTAGACGGTTGCATGGTTATAATTTTCTCTCTAATATTATCAATCTTGCAAGTAAAGAAGTTCATAAAGTCATTACTGCTGTGCTCTTTGGAAATATCAGAAGTTGAAGCTTTATTACTTGTTAATTTAGCCACTGTATCAAATCAATACTTAGGGTCGTGCTTATTTTCTTCTAAAAGTTTTGAAAAATAGGCAGATCTAGCAGTTTTTAAGGCCTTTCTGTACGCAGAAATGCTTTTTTTTCCACAAAATGTAAAAATCTTCTAGTTCTGTTTCTTCAGATGCATGAAAGTTGGTTTTGCAGCCTTTGCTAAATGTTGTAAACACAGGACTAGATAATGATCTGAGAAGTCATCACTCTGCTGCAGAATTTCAACGCCATCAATATCGATTTAATGCGCAGTATTAGATCTAGTATAGTATTAGATCACAGGGTGGAACATCTTGAGTATCATCAGGGCATGGTGCCGATGACACATACAGACTTTCATATGAAACACCAAGGCGTTCATAAAATATAGCATTTTGCAGCAAAATAAATTCACAATGGTCACATTTTAAGCATCTCTGAAGTGCTTTAAACAGCACAGCCTGTGTCACAGTGCACATCCAACTGACGAGAATTATTACTGTCAGAGCGGCTCATGCCACTGTAAAATTCACTGGCCAAAGGGAAAATGTCCATCATTTGGTGTTTGTAGTGTTAACAAAGGACCTGGATGATATATTTTTTAGGACTGGAGAGAGTAAAGCAGCATGCTATAAACAATGTGTAGAAACACTCCTTTTTTTTTTTTTTTTTTTTTTTTTAGAGATGCTCATGTAGTGTGCAATGCTTTTCGTTTGACAAACTGGATTTGATGATAATAATTACTTTTAAATAATTAAAAACTCTTTTGGAATTAATTTTCTACAAGTGAGTAATGGATAGTGGATACATTTTCATTAACAAACTAATTTCATCAATAAATATTTTATGATTTTATTTCTAGAATTTAATGGCATGCAGGAAAGTGCTATAAGAAAGAAGTGAAACTAACACTAATGCTCTCATGTGCAAAAGAGCCCATAAATGGTTTTCAGATCAAATATGGGTTGAACCAGTGTGCTTAACAACATGCAGTTTATCACAATGAAGAACATGTTTCACTCAAAGATAAAGCAACACTTCACTGTGGTATAGTGTCACTAAATAGCAACTATAGCTGGATTTAAACACGAAGTCTATCAGATCAGAGGAAGTTAACATCCACAGGAGGAGCTTAAACTATATAAAGAAAAGAGAGACTGTCAGAAACAGAAAATGTCTGATCAGTGTGATCTGTGTCTGCTGGAACTGATCATTCTCTCTTCTTCTCGCAGGTAAGAAATCTGGATTTTCTTAAAGACATTTAGTTGAATTAGTCTGGAAAGAGTTGATTTGAACATGCTCCGTTTATTCTTGCACACATTCACAAACATCTTATGATGAACAATTAACTTCATATTAAGAGATCTGATTCTGAACTGCTCTCTGATAAAGGAAAAAGTTTATTCTGAGAGCATTTTGTTTGTGAGGAAAAAAGACTATGGTTTGAATCATCTGTTTTTTATGCTGGTTTGTTTTGTTTTCATTTATTAATATATACATAATGACCCACATGGAAAAAACCTATATAAACTATATGTTTCAATAGGTTTGATATAGGTTTTAAATATGTGACATATAAAATTGGCCGTTTTCCTATATTATAGGTACATATATGTACATATATGTACCCTAAATAGGAAAACGGCCAACTTTATATATGTCACATATATGCAAAACCTATATCAAAACCTATATTGAAACCTATATGTTTATATAGGTTTTTCCATGTGGGTTACAGGTTCTTTATAGGTAGTGGTGCTATATAGCACCTTAACCACCCCAAAGAACCGCTGAAGAACCAATTTTTTAGAGTGTAGTTAATTCCATAACATGCCAATTACATGTGATACCAATTCACGTGTTCACTTCGCACATACATAAGTTCTTGCATAATTTTTTTCATTAATTCTTAGTTTTTGCCTTGATAATAGAAAATATGAGCTAGGCATCATGTATGACAGTCAAAATGAGATATGAGCTACAAAATGACCAGATCCTGCCATTAGCTATAGAAGACATATCTTGTATGTATAGGGCATATATATGGATATGAAGAAGCAATACAGGAGACCTATATTTCCTGTATATGCACATATATGCACCTCAATTTTGCCTATATGTGGCATATACACATATATGCAGTATATATAAGCATATATGCAGCATATATAGATATATGCAGTTATATGCGCATATGCAGATATATATATAGCATATATGCAGTATATGCTATATATGCATATATATATGCAGATTGCGATATATGCAGCATATAATATCATATATGTGCATATATGCAGAATATGTACATATACACTGCATATAGGTTTCATATATGCGCATATATCCACATATAGGTTCTTTCCATGTGGGCGAGCACTCAAATGTATTTGTGTTTCAGGTACAACTGGAGCAGAAGTGACTGATGTGTTCATCAGTTCTGGTGAAAATGTCCGTCTGTCCTGTAACAATGCTCTTCTGACTGTACAACAACTACATGGATCTACTATAACAGATTCAGACATTCATGGATAGTTGAAATGATTAGTTTAGGGAAAAAGAGAAAGACACAGAGAGTCATGAGAGACTGAGTCTGGAGTGACTGCTCTCTGAACATCAAGAACGTCACAAAAGAGATTGGATCTTACATCTGCCAACAATATGTGAATGGAGGAAAACAAGGAACTGATGCACGTGTTTATCTGCATGTTCTTCATGGTAATTTTGATTATGTGGTCAATTTAAAAAGGGCAAATTCTTAGTTTAAGCTCCATGATGATTAAAGAGTCTGTTATTTATATTTTATTTTTTGTTTCAGTCTCCCATCATCCTCACAGACTGAGATCATTCCTGGTCACTCTGTGACTCTCTCCTGTCAGTTGTATTCAGTCTCTTGTGATGATTGGGTCTGTTCTGAGGGACTTCAGCTGTCATGGGTGAATCAGGCTGGTGTTGATCTAAAGACAGACTCCAGATATCAGATATCAGCTCCAGATCGCTGTATCATCACTCTGACTACAACACTCCTGAATGAAGATGACAACAGAGAGTGGAGATGTCAGCTTACTCAAAGAGATCAAGTCAAGACCTCAGCCAGATACACTGGCAAGAATTCAGGTGAGAAATTAACTTTCCTAACCCTGTTTCAGAAGACTGTGTTTATCATATCATAATGATTACTCAAATATATTTGTGTTTCAGGTACGGTTGGAGCAGAAGTGACTGATGTGTTCATCAGTTCTGGTGAAAATGTCCGTCTGTCCTGTAATAATGCTCTTTCTGACTGCAAATCAACTACATGGATCCATAGCAGATTCAGAGATTCATGGATAGTTGAAATGATTACTTTATGGAAAAAGAATGAAGACACAGAGAGACATGAGAGACTGAGTCTGGGGTCTGACTGCTCTCTGAACATCAAGCACGTCACAGAAGAAGATTATGGATCTTACGTCTGCCAACAATATGTGAATGACAAACAACAAGGAACTTATGCATGTGTTTATCTGCATGTTCTTCATGGTAATTTATGATAATGTGGTCAATTTAAAAAAGGCAAATTCTTGGTTTAAGCTTCCATGATGATTGAAGAGTCTGTGATTTGTGTTTTATTTTCAGTTTCAGTCTCTCCATCATCATCATCATCATCATCATCATCATCATCACCATCATCACAGACTGAGATGAGTCCAGACCGCTCTGTGACTCTCTCCTGTCAGTTGTATTCAGTCTCCTGTGATGATTGGGTCTGTTCTGAGGGACTTCATCTGTTCTGGGTTGAATCAGGCTGGTGTTGATCTGAAGACAGACTCCAGATATCAGATATCAGCTCCAGATCACTGTATCATCAATCTGACTACAACACTCCTGAATGAAGATGACAACAGAGAGTGGAGATGTCAGCTTACTCTCAGAAATCAACTCAAGGCCTCAGCCAGATACACTGGTAAGAATTCAGGTGCGAAACGTCTCAGGTTACGTATGTAACCATGGTTCCCTGAGAACAGGGAACAAGACACTGCGTTTCCTAGCCATGCATCGGGGCTGCCTGCTGAACAGTCCCTTCAGACGATAAGGTAGTGACTGGTTCTCTAGGCGCTCCTTATATACTTCCGGGTCGCGCTATGATGACGTCATAGGCTGTCGCCGGCCAATAGGATTATCGTGAGTTGATATTGTATTCAGACACCAGTTCACGAAGAGAGGTTCCTCATATGCGTTTCAAATGCAGTGTCTCGTTCCCTGTTCTCAGGGAACCATGGTTACATACGTAACCTGAGACGTTCCCTTTCGAAAAGGGAACTCAACACTGCATTCAAAAATGCGTTGGGTAATGATATATCCACGCTGCCATGCTTGAGGGGAGTGCATGCCAAAGAATGGCTAGACAAATGTCAGAACTAGCAGTTTTAACTGAAATCCCAGAACCACTCCCCCTAGGGGTCATACATAGGCTGTCAGTGACAGCAACAGCCCAAGCTATAAGCCTCAAAGAGGCCTTCCACAGAAGGACTACCAAGGCCGCTCAAGTGCTTCTGGAACCAAGCTTCTTTTCAAAGAAAAGAGGGTACTTCTTACTCTTTAAGCAAGAGGAGTACAACTTATGCCATCGTGCTCTAGAGAAGGTCCAAACAGGACCTGTTACTTCAGAAAGACTCGGGTGTCAGCTAGTGGCAGTGTCTATGCTCTAAGGTAGCCAAATCTTAGAACCCAACTATCCAGTGAGGTTAACTAGTTTAACTCAGCCTGAGCTAATTTTATCCACACATTCCAACAAGCAGTGTACTCAGTAAAAAACACTTTTTACTCTTTAAGCAAGAGAAGTACAAACGTACGCCATCATGCTCTGAAGGAGGCCCCAAACAGGGCCTGCGACTTCAGAAAGACACTTGGCGTCAGCTAGTGGCAGTGTCTAAGCTCTAAGGGAGCCAAATCTGAGAACCAAACTATCCAGTGAGGTTGACTAGTTTAGCTCAACCTGAGCTTAATTTTATCCACACCAGGCAATGTACTTAGTAAAAACACTTTTTACTGCCATCATGCTCTGAGGGAATGACATGGCCGTCTACCTGTAACAGTGCTAGTTTCCAAGTGAGCAAACTCTACCTTAAAACATCTACCAACAAGCCTTGTAATACAACAAGCTATTGTGCTCTGAAGGAGGCCCAAACAGAGCCTTCTACTTTAAACAGCACGAGTGTCAGCTTGTGGCAGTGATCAAGCTCTAAGGGAGCAATATATGAAAACCAAGACAACTCTGATAAGAGGAGGCCAGAACTAGGAAAAACTACACTCACATAACAGAGGTAGTATAAAAAGCGTAAAATGCTACTAGCAGACCGCCTAAACCCTAGTTCTAGCCTAGGCCAGCTATAGCTGTGGGCCTTTAAGGCCAACACATAAGCATAGATCTGCCTGGGGCTAAGAAACAACAGCCTCTACCAACGACTCTCAACTGAGAGGAGGAAAACTCTGAGAATACTAAATTTCTAAAGTAAATCTCATGTCAAAATGTAAGGTCAACGCTGACATAGATCTATCTGAAGTTAGTGAAAGCTAATCTCAAAACTCTAGCATTACCAGAGGAGAAAGCTAATTAACCAAAGGTGGCTAACAGTGCGACTTAGTTAAAGCCGACATCTGAATACATGACCGGTGGCTTCATTGCCTTAGGTGAATTCTGCAAAGAATAAAAAGGGGACAAACAAAGTATACCCTTAATAATATATCATTCCAGCCAACCTAATGGAACTTCAGGGCCCTTAATCCGCATCCTACAGGCTAGGAATATAAAGAGACCTACAACAATTCAGCAGGTCGAAGATATGCTTACAACAGATTGTTTGTAAAGCAACACCAGCCACCTGCTGCCGCTATAAAGCGTTGGAGCCTACCTAACAGTAGGAGGCATCGACGCATACCCATACTCACTCCATCAACACCAGCGAATAACCTGCTGCAGATCAAAGCACTGTTGAATATCAAATGTCAAGTGTCCCAACTAAGCAAGCCAAAGGTGACAGCGGCAAGGAACCCAAACTCCAACAGGTGACATCAGGTGGAAACAAGTGGAAAATAGGTGTTAAAATTTGGGAGAAACCAGGCTTAGGCAGGGGGCCAGTTCTCCTCTGGTGAACAGTGCTTTGTTACGATTCAGGTTGCTATCATAAGTCCGATAGGATCGCAACATTCAAAGTATTTATTTGCAGTTCCATCCAGTTGCAGGATCGTATTCATCATGCCCGTATGGACGGTTTGTTGAGGAGCTGCGCACTGGTTGTCATGTTGATGAAGCCTTCACAGTGGATGATCTAGTTGACTCAATCTCAATTGACAAAACACACAGTTGCACTAAAACACCAACAATCTCTCTGGCACAACACTCTTTCTCAATCAAACAATGACGAAACGAAAAAAAAGTGAAGGAAAACACAATGAATGAAAAAATAAAATGCATTTAAATGATTAATAATTCCTAAAATTGACCATAATGGTCTGTTTGAGTCTAATATGTCGGAGGTCAGTTTTAGGAATTATAAGTATTAATAATGCCATTCAGGACAAACTGAAGGTTTATAGGCAGCAGCTCACTGTAACACCTCAAACATTCATCTCCTGCAGCTCCAGTCGATTCAACAGTTCATGATCACATGATCTCTGATCATCAGTCTCACTTCAGTGGTTTATCATCACAACTAAGCAGCGCTTTAATTAGATTTGTCAGTGAGATGGAACAAACATGATCCATTTCTACAGGAGGCTCTTAACATTTCCAGTAACTGTTCTAAATACAACACTGATATGAGCTGCATAAGCAACGAAAGCTTATTAATTAAATGCTTTTTCCAAAATATGGCGTATCTGATCAAAAAATCCATCCTTTAAAGCAGCTGCACACACTTCTGCTCTGGACTCCAGCAGTTGAAATAAATCAGTCTCCGTTTGTAAAATAAATGTCTTTATGTTGTGATCATGCATTAAATATGATTTTTGTATTTCTTTTTTTGGTTTTAATAGGTATAACATCAACTACAGCAACAGCGCTGATTCCAGGTGTGTATGAACATCATCCTCATTTGACTGACTCAAGGAGTTTTCTAGAATCAGTATCTAAATGTACTGAATCCTCTCTGAAGTTGTTAAAACGGCTGAAAAGTAACTATTAAATGTCAAAGAGACATCATTCTCATAGACAAAACAATAAATCATGGTCATTTAGTGAACATATGAGGTATACAGTAGTCTGATAGTGTTTCAGCTCATATAAACAACTCTCTGCGATGATATTGATTCAGCCATCAGATATTTCCTAATATTTCTCACTGTCCAGTACGATTGGCTGAGGTGTGGGGGCGGGGTTTGGAGATGGGGACCAATCAGGTTGCAGCTTCAACAAGTGTGTGGGGGAATATTGTAGTGAAAATGACATCAGAGAGGACATCGGTATTAATATTACTCTGATAATTTTGCAGTGTTTGTGTTGTTGCTCGTTCAACTGTTTGTATATTGTAATTGACTATTTTTAATGGAAGCTTTAAAGTATGGAGGACCAGGAGTGACACATAAAAATAAAACGAAGAATCAATTAATTAATTTAATAATTTAAACATAAAAATGTATATAAATGAATCACTTTTTATGTGGGCAAATTTATAGAAATATTTAAAGTTGTTTATTTAATTACTGTTTTTAAATATAGTTTAATAAAACAATAAAACATTAAACATATTATCACGTTCCCACGAGTTTATATGTTGTGGCCGAGACAAAACTAAATGAACCAATCATGTCCTCTCCGGGTCACCGTACTAACTGTTCAATGAAAGTGAGTGTTACTAGTGAGAGAGGATTGGCTCTTCAAATTGAGGCGAAAGTTGATTGGTTGCTCCCACGTGTGTACTGTCCAATGGCATTTTACCACTCGATTGACAAATGGATAAAGAAAAGCATTTGGCAAACTGACAAAGAAAAGCAATTGGTAAATAGAGAAAGAAAAGCATTTGCCAAATTGTGCGATTTAAATGCACATTTAAAATGATGTACTAATGAACTTTTTTATTGTTTTATTGATCTACGTTTTAAAAAATGAATTAAATAACCCATTTTAAATTTGTCTATTTATTTACACATTCAAAAAAGATTTTTAAAATGTAATGTTTTTATTAAACTATATTTAAAAACAGTAATTCAATAAACAACTTTAAATATTTCTATTAATTTGCCCACATAAAAAGTGATTCATTTATATACATTTTTATGTTTGAATTACTAAATTAATTAATTGATTCTTCGTTTTATTTTTATGTGTCACTCCTGGTCCTCCATATTAAAGGGTTAGTTCTTTCTTTCTATAAAATCATGATCACAAGTATCAATTTACTTCATTATAAATAGGGATAATTATTCTATTAAATGTGCCATTTATTATTGTATTTAAAGTTGTTTTTATATATTTGGTTAAACAGTAATACAGTCGCACTGAATATGTCTCTCTATCATCTCTCTCTCAGTGATTGTGATTGTGATTGTCGCTGCATTCGCTGTTCTTCTTCCTGCTCTTATTGTCTGTGTGATTCGTAAAAAAAGAGCTGGTGAGTTTTCATAATTCTTAATATTGTATAACAAATACTTAAAGGGTTAGTTCACCCAAAAATGAAAATAATGTCATTAATTACTCGCCCTCATGCCGTTTTGTTAATCTTCGGAACACAAATTAAGATATTTTAGTAGAAATCCGATGGCTCAGTGAGGCCTTCATAGGGAGCAATGACATTTCCTTTCTCAAGATCCATAAAGGTACTAAAGACATATTTAAATCAGTTCATGGGAGTACAGTGGTTCAATATTAATATTATAAAGCGATGAGAATATTTTTGGTGCGCCAAAAAAACCCAAAATAACGACTTATATAGTGATGGCCGATTTCAAAACACTGATTCATTTGTGCTCCGAATCTTCCTGAAGCAGTGTATTGAATCAGCGGTTCGGAGCGCCAAAGTCACGTGATTTCAGCAGTTTGGCGGTTTGACACGCGATCCGATTCATGATTTGACACGCTGATTCATTATGCTCCGATGCTTCCTGAAGCAATGTTTTGAAATCGGCCATCACTATATAAGTCGTTATTTTGGTTTTTTGGTGCACCAAAAATATTCTCGTCGCTTTATACTATTAATATTGAACCACTGTACTCACATGAACTGATTTAAATGTGTTTTTAGTACATTAATGGATCTTGAGAGAGGAAATGTCATTGCTGGCTATGCAGGCCTCACTGAGCCATCGGATTTCATCAAAAATATCTTAATTTGTGTTCTGAAGATTAATGAAGGTCTTACGGGTGTTGAACGACATGAAGGTGAATAATAAATGACAGAATTTTCATTTTTGGGTGAACAAAACCTTTAAATTCACTTTCAGGTTGTATCATAGAAATGTGAGTGAAGGCCTTAAAGTGCAAGTAAAGATTAAAGCTTGTGAGATTATGCTAATTAAAAAAAAAAAAAAAAAAAACTTCTGTCAAGACGTATCAATGATTTCTGAGTATTAAAAATTAAAAAATTAAACAGCTACTGTGTTTTGCACGTTTCATCATAAATACTTCTGAAAACTAAGGCTCTTTCACAACTATTTTCCAGATCCCAAAGAAGAGGAATGTGACCCTTCTGTAAGTATTACAATATTAGTGATTTACATCTGTCTACTCAGCAGATTTCTTTAAATAAGAGCACAAACCACAACCGAACACCAGCGTGAGTTTCTTCTACCGCTGAAGATCTGTAGATTGAGAAATGAGCAAGAGCACTTCCCTTTATGTGGCTTATCTAAAAAATACATTAGTTTACATGCAAAATCTTTTCCTTGTTTAGGAGATGACGTATGTGAATTATTCTGTGATTCCATCACAAAACATGTCATAGAGAATAATGTGAGTAGATACTGTCACGTTTCACTGTCTGCTCATCACTGACATTCATTATCAGAGAAAGTGACCAGGAGAGTTTGTATAACTTCAACATGTTTTGGTTCAGACACCAAGGGTCATAATGAAGTTCACGGATCCTAAGATAATCATATTATTTTGATTACAGCAGCATAGAAAAATATTAAAGTAACTCTAAATATTTTTTCTCAGAATTGAAAACAAACTCAACACTGGCTGGTGAGAAGAGAATCAAGAAAAGTAACTGCGTCCTGCTGACTCTTAAAAAAGACACAAAACCTTCTTCTTGCTTTCACTATTTCTTAAATCCCTCTCCTGTATTATTCTAGACCATGAATGAAACTTTGTATTGTTCCTCGTCTTTAAGTTTAATTGCTTTGTTGTGTTTTTCATTTGTAAGTAACTTTGGATAAAAACATCTGCTATATGAATTAATGTAATTGTAAGCTTTATAAGCAGTACATGTAAAGAGAAGCTCTGTGAATTATTTTATGAATGCATCCTTCAAGAATGATCTGCATATTAAAGGCTTGCCAAAATCCCATTGTCAATTCTGCTTGTTTTTTTTTTTTCTTCTTGCTTTTGTTTATCATGGATTATTAATATTAACTAACAGTTATTAATATTCAGTGCAAAAATATGAATTTTGCTGAACTATCTGTTGTTAAATTTAGGTTTAAAACATTTCATTTCAAAATAAAAGTTTAAACCCTTGCATGTTTTGATGTTCACATATTCATATACAAATATTCATATACAAATTGCAGAGGCTATAGTATTTCTATTTTATTTCTATAAAATTGCCAAATATTAAAGAGTAAGTGAACATTTGAGTTAAATGTCATTTGGCTGATATTGAACAAGGATTTGATCTGCTGTAAAGCAGAACAACAATCGCCGCCCTCTGCAGGTATTTGTTATAATACACAATGTAGCCTACATAAGACGATTGTTTATACTATGTATTTTAACAGTGTTGTTCTATAAAACCATATGATTACTTGCTTTTGGTACTTTTTTCTAACCAAATATTGCTGCCTCATTGTTAATATAAAATGTACAAAAAAAATCTGATTACTCGATTAATCGTCAGAATTAGTGACAACCCTACACTGCACAAAACTAAACTTTAAAACATACTTACAGACTCTGATTCAGATGTGCCAGATTGCCCTAGCAAAAAAATAAAATGCCCTAGCATTTTTTTAGAAAGTCTTTGCACAGCCGGTCTTGTACTCTCCCAGGTGCGGTAAACTGTCCTCCGTAAAATGCACTGCAAACAAGTAAGAGCTGTGCGCATGTGTAATGGGGAAAATGAATTGTGCCATCCAAATTTGTTGAAATAACTGAGTAACACTTTACAATAAGTGTATCAGTTAATGTATTATCTAGTATGAACTAACCATGAGCAATACATTTGTTACTGTATTTACTAATCTTTGTTATCGTTAATGAAAATCCAGTTGTTCATTGTTTGTTCATGTTAGTTCACAGTGCATTAACTAATGTTAACAAGATAATAATGTATTAGTAAATGTTGAAATTAACATTAACAAAGATTAATAAATGCTGTAGAAGTGCAGTTCATTATTAGTTCATGTTAACTAATGTAGTTAACTAATGTTAACTAATGAACCTTATTGTAAACTTACCAATAATTGTAATATATGTGTCTCCAGGTATGATGTACTAATTTTTGAACAAGGTTATGTTTTTCTGTGTTCTAAAAACAAGTAAAAATTATCATGGAAAAGCTGATTTATTGCAAGTTAAATCAGAAGTTGCATTTCATGTCTGATCGGTGTCTTTTCTTCTTCATGTGAGTAAAAGAATCAGAGAGGTTACACTAAACCTCACTCCTCTGATCTCAAGAGAGATCTAGCGACTGACGCAATCTTTAGCCTGGTAACACACACACAGACATTTGGGTTGTATTGCTCTGAACAGTGCTGTAAATAAATCTTAACCACTGTTTCCTAATTGCATCCACTTTCGGAAGGACAAATAAAGTAACAACCACTCCACAAAATGGCTACTGACAACAGAAGCAACTCCTGCATTTGGGCAGCATTATGCAAATATTTCCACTGAGTAACGCAAGTATGTGAGGGAGAATTTGATCGATGTGTTTTAGCTAGGTCAGGATCTGCCTTCTCTTTTAGGTTGAATAAATATTTTGTGGGAGACTTTGAGCTTTGTAACTTTGCAGATCTTATACATGCTCAAACAGCACAAAATACATGCACAATTTTATTCGTATTGTTGAATGAGCTGCTGAAAACACTCTTTATTTCATGTCAATAGTTCCTGTTTTCACCTCATTTATTATTCTGATGTCTTCAGATCTGCTGTAAATTGACACTTAAAGCTCATTTCATTGTGTGGATTTGATGACTATAAATACTTGATGTACATTTATTTCTGTCGTTATGCTTTCAACTGTTTTTCTGGCCATTATTAATATTTGGAAGAATTTACATTACATATTTTTATATCATTATTTTCTGTATTTCTACATATCTGCTGATAATTTAATAAAGAAGCAGAATAATGTCAGGCTTAGAAATTAAATACATTTGTGAATTAGCATCAGTTACTTTACAATAGACAGATATAAATGTTTAGATGAGTCAATTAGTAAAAAAACAAACTCAGTAACTGATATATTTTTGATTTTGGCAGATCAGCTCCTCCCACATTGGAATTCATCATCAGAGAAGCTCCTCCCATGTCATTCACATCATCAGTGAAGATCCTCCCACAACACCCACATCATCAATAAAGCTCCTCCCACATCACTCACATCATCAGTGAAGCTCCTCCCACATCAGTTCTCCAATAAATGCTGGAATATTCCCATCAGACGAGCATCAGAGCATCAGGAAGAGCTGAAATCTGCAAAGACTGAGTTTATTAAAGAGGACAGTGAGAACATGAGTGATCCAGAACCCTGCAGAATGAAACACACTGAAGATACTGAAGAACAAAGAGGTTGGTGTTTAATCTTCATTCATTCATGATGCTGAGCAACATTCATGATAGAAAGATTCAAACACTTCTGCATATTTAGATGAATAGAAATTAGTTTTTTGTTTGTTTTGTTTTTATCAATAAACAGTAAAGAGCAAACTGTCCAGGTTTGTAAGCATAACTTAAGCAAAAGCTGACTTATAGTTACTGGTAAAGCTGTATTTCTCATAAATGATCAAAATAGATTATCTTTGTTATAATAACTTTGGTAAGAGGGTTGGTGAATATTGTCAGCACTCGAGAAATACACTAGACATTGAGTATAGTTAAACTGTAAAGTTAAAGAAAAAGCAGAGAAATTAGCTAGAGATTGTATTAATGTATCCACACATTCGCATGCGATGGAATAGAAGTCAATGGATACGTTAGAAATTCAGAAAAAAATAAAACGGAGACAATGTATCTTAGCAGGATTCTTCATTGAGAATCTGCCGTGTGAAGCTGCAGTCGAAGTTCAACTATAACCTTGTTTTATTGTAGTTTATTTACATTTTATGGGGTCAGTGTTTAGAGACAGAGACAAAGCACAGATGCAGTAGAGTTACATGCCCCAGACTCTAGAGTTTCACAAGTCCTATCCAATCTGCATAACTATTCAAAGAACGGGACAGGGGCTCCACAAGCCATTAAAGACAATAGGTGAGAGTCTCTGTAGTCTGACTCATTTGGTTTACAATGAAGAAAGTAGAAACCTCATGAGAGAGACTTTGCTTAACAGAATCTTTCATCTGATGTCATAATCTTTACCTTAAATGCCAAATACACCTTCATTTGAGTGATGCTATGTCAGGATGGAGGATTAGCAGATCTTAAACAGATTCTTAAATGTATAATCCCACAGAATGAGCATGACCAGCCCTTAATAATTTGAATTTGTACAAGAAAATAATTAAAATTGTTGCAATTTTATGGCACAGTTTAATGAGATTATTACAGTTGTATTGTTGATCAAATTTATTTAACATGTCTCACTACAAAACCATGGGATTTGTGCTTATGTTTTAAAAATAAAAACTGGAAGATCACTGAACATCAGTCTTGCAAAGTTTAAGCAATAGTGTAGATAGAAGTATAAGAGAAACGCATAAAAATAGTATAGGCTTTTTGTCACTGTTATTTCATTTAACTTTATGTTTCTCTCTTTGCATTATTTTGATGTTGCAATTTAACTTTTTTTTTTCTTTCATTTCAGACCTGATGGAAGACAGCGAGGAGAGTGAAGAACTGAGTGAAGTGGAAGAGAATCATGAAAAACCTGGAGAAAAACCTTTGAGTCTCTCAAAGAATAAAAATAAATCTTTAAAGGAAAGAAGAGCCAAGAAATCTTTCACCTGCACTCAGTGTGGACAGAGTTTCCCATATGAGAAACATCTTGAGATTCACATGAGAGTTCATATTGGAGAAAAACCGTTCACATGCACTCAGTGCGGGAAGAGTTACATGCGATCATCACAGCTTAACAGGCACGTGATGATCCACACCGGAGAGAAGCCGTTCTCATGTGATCAGTGTGGAAAGAGTTTCTCAGAAAAACAAAGTCTTGAAATCCACACAAGAATTCATACTGGAGAGAAGCCGTTCACATGTGATCAGTGTGGGAAAAAATTTCCTAGAGCATCAGACCTGAAGAGACACCTGACAGTTCATACGAAGGAGAAGCCACATTCATGTTCTGTGTGTGGAAAGAGTTTTTCACTGCTGGGAAATTTAAAAGTACATCAGAAAATACACACTGGTGTGAGAGACTACATGTGCTTTGAGTGTGAGAAGACTTTTATTACAGCAGACGGTTTAAAACAGCACCAGATAATCCACACTGGAGAAAAACCTTACAAGTGTTCACACTGTGACAAGAGATTCAATCGGTCAGAAAGCCTGAAAGCACATGAGAGGATCCACACCGGAGAAAAACCATACAAGTGTTTGTACTGCGACAAGAGCTTCAGTCTGTCATCACATCTGAAAAGACATGAGAGGATCCACACTGGAGAAAAACCGTACAAGTGTTTGTACTGCGACAAGAGCTTCAGTCTGTCATCACATCTGAAAAGACATGAGACAATCCACACTGGAGAGAAACCTTTTAAGTGTTCACACTGTGACAAGAGATTTAA
The DNA here is from genome assembly GCA_028476615.1 of Culter alburnus. Classification (NCBI taxonomy): domain Eukaryota; kingdom Metazoa; phylum Chordata; class Actinopteri; order Cypriniformes; family Xenocyprididae; genus Culter; species Culter alburnus. The sequence continues at coordinate 14,910 of JAOTNS010001563.1, read as the reverse complement.
TCTGTCATCATCTCTGAAGACACATGAGATGATCCACACTGGAGAGAAGCCGCACTCGTGTGATCAGTGTGGAAAGAGTTTTGCTTTTAAAAGCTATCTTAGGCTACACATGAGGACCCATGCAGTGAATAAACTATATCACTGCTATCTATGCGGGGAAAATTTCTCACAGTTATCTTCTTTATTCACTCATACGAAGAACAATCACAGTCTGAAGTCACGGTAAGTAGTTCATCTTTATGATCTGACAAACAGTCTCTTCTGTGGAAGTTCGTTTCTAAAAGCCACTACGAGTGATGAGAAATTTTGTTGGTTGATCTCACATCATGTCTGTTGGAAACAAACCTTGTTTGTTTTTGGCAGAACTACCAAAAAGCATCTGGACGAAGAGGACAGTGGGAACATGAATGATCCAGGAGCCTGCCAAATGAAACACACTGAAGATACTGAGGAACAAAGAGGTTGGTGTTTATTCTTCATTCATTGATCACATTTTTATTTCACATTTGTCTCTCATTTGAAATCTCACATGATTTAATGTTTCTTTTAGACCTGATGGACGTGAACAAGAAAGGAAAAACAGAAGCTAAAAAATCTGTCACCTGCCCTCAGTGTCAAAAACTATTCACATGTAAATCAAGCCTTAAGAATCACATGATGATCCACACCGGAGAGAAACCTTACACCTGTGATCAGTGCGGGAAGAGTTTCTCATTTAAAGGAAACTTTAAGAGGCACATGAGGATGCACAGTAGAGAAAGACCATACACCTGTGATCAGTGTGGGAATAGTTTCCCATGTAAACGAAACCTTAGGATTCACATGAGGATCCACACCGGAGAGAGACCTTCCACCTGTGATCAATGCGGGAAGAGTTTCACTCAGTCTTCCACTCTGAAATCACATCTGGCCATTCATTCTGAAGAAACACCATTTAACTGTGATCAGTGCGGTAAACGGTTTAACTGGGCATCAGACCTGAAGAAACACCTGAAGATTCACACAAAGGAGAAGATTTGTTCGTAATATTACAGCAGAAACGACAAGACGCTATATGTTGAAACCTTTGAAACACATGAAGGATTCACACTGGAGAGAAACGCATCAGAGTTTGATCAATGATCTAGTCTACAGTCACGATCACAGTAACTAGATCATCTTCAGATCCAGCAGTGACAGCAAATGTGACACGATTAAGCATCGATTCCATAGAAATCTGTCCTGATCAGCTGCAGCTAGAGACACGACAAAGAAACATCATCCAAGTCATACAAGTTAATCTTCAGGAGTTTGTGTTAATGTTCCTAATGGATTTGTATCACTCAGTTCTCTTGAAGGAAATGAAGGAAAGCGAGAGTTTTTAAAATTAACTCTCATAGCTTAGGGAGCTCAAGAGGTCATAAGACATGAATCTGATATAGATTCGAACTTGTTCTTCATTGTTTTTCATTAGAACAATTTTCTCTTCCACTTCTACTCTTCCATTCAAAAGCGTGATATACTTTAATTTATCTTTGAAACTGGACACTTTGATTCTCTTCTTCTCTTGAGATGCGTTGGCTCTTATAAATCAGTAAAGAGAAGGATCTGTGTCATTCATTTTAGTATTTGCTTCAGGTAATGATTGATTAAACTCAATACTCATTTTATCAACAGCTCATTGTTATTGTCATTTTTTTCCTGAAAGCCATTGAGTTCCTTGTTATTCTTTTATGTTTCTTTTATATTTAAAGGTGCCCTAGAACACTTTTTCACAAGATGTAATATAAGTCTAAGGTATTCCCTGAATGTGTCTGTGAAGTTTCAGCTCAAAATACCCCATAGATTTATTTTTTTTTATTATACAATGTTTTAACTGCCTATTTTGGGGTGTAATTGAAAATATGCCGATTCAGCGCGCTTCCCCTTTAAATGCTCGCGCTCCCCGCCCCAAAAATGCAACTCTATAATACATTGCATAAACAAAGTTCACACAGCTAATATAACCCTAAAAATGGATCTTTACAAAGTGTTTGTCATGCAGCATATCAGATCATGTAAGTATATTATTTATTTGGATGTTTACATTTGATTCTGAATGAGTTTGAGGCTATGCTCCGTGGCTAACGGCTAATGCTACACTGTTGGAGAGATTTATAAAGAATGAAGTTGTTTAATTAACAGACTGCAAGTGTTTAAAAATGAAAATAATGACGGCTCTTGTCTCCGTGAATACAGTAATAAACTATGGTAACTTTAACCACATTTAACAGTACATTAGCAACATGCTAACAAAACATTTAGAAAGACAATTTGCAAATATCACTAAAATATCATGTTATCATGGATCATGTCAGTTATTATTGCTCCATCTTCCATTTTTCGCTGTTGTTCTTGCTTGCTTACCTGCATAAAGTCTGATGATTCAGCTGCGCTGCTCCAGACATTAATACTGGCTTGTCTAATTCCTTGAACATGAGCTGGCATATGCAAATATCGGGGGAGTACATATTAATGATCCCGACTGTTACGTTATTTTGCGTGTTCTTCAGAGGTCTTTTGCACAAATCAAATTTACATTTTACAAGGAGGAAACAATGGTGTTTGAGACTCACTGTATGTCATTTCCATGTACAGAACTCTCACTACTAATAATAGTAATATGTTTAATTTATATAGCGCCTTTCCCAAGCTCAAGGACGCTTTACAGAGACAGTTTATTCACATGAACGAAACAATCATATTACAATCAAGTGGAAAGTAGACAGCTGTCCAGTCCTAGGATAGAGATGAATGCAGTTGTATATCATTGTACAATTTTGAATTTGGACTGCAGTACCCATTATTTATTTAACTATGCCAAGGTACATTAAAATTTAAATTATAGGGCACCTTTAAAGGTGCTTTATGTAAGAATGAGTTCAGGAGATTGTCTTGACCAGGACCACACCCCTAAATGCATTGAAGCAACTGACATGTGATTGGTTGATTAGATAATTGCATTAATGAGAAATTGAACAGGTGTTCCTAATAATCCTTTAGGTGAGTGTATATGTATATATATACTTATAAAATGGTTAGTTCCGGTTAGCAACGTAAACTGTTCTGAATCGATATCGTTCATCAAAGCTTACTGTATTATGAGAGGAGTATTGTGATAAAAGTCGAGTGAGCATGTTTATTACCTGCTTTCAGATTTAGCATTTTCCTTCAGTTCAGTCCGATGTTTAAATGTCTGATGTATTATCTTGTTCTTTTAACAGTTAAGCGGCTTTTTACCGTGACTGACAGCGCTACCGTCAGTTGCGTCTTGTTACGTGTTTACAACAATTCAGTCTTTTCATTTAAAAAAAAATGCTAACTGCTTGTTTTATATTTAAAATCTTAACTGTTACAATGTTTTGATGGTTTTGTGAGAATCACGGCAATAAAATGTAGGGCTAACACACCCTAGGAAGTAAAATTAGCTCAAATGAAATAATTTATCAGGGAATTATAAAGAGTTGTAAGTTTACGACCGAGCAACTGATTCATCCAGCGTTCATTTGCTCGAGCCGTAATAAGAGCAGGTAACTTAAATCGACAGTTTAAGACATTAAATCATAGAAGCACATAATACAAGACACTTTCTTTTAAAAATCTACAGGAGATTTTATTTATTCTAACACAAACTAATCTAAGACAAACACACGCACATACACACACACACACACACACATTCATTTGCGTTGCAGTAAGACAGGAAGTGAGAGAGAAAGAGTTTTAAGAGAGAGAGAGAGAGAGAGAGAGTGATATGATTAACAGAATTCCTATCAATGCATTTCAAAGACCCGAACGAACCATGAATCATTAATTTAAATGCACCAGTTCAGTTTTCATCTGGAGGTACTTGCTTGCGTTGACTTATGTGAATTTCCCTCGTTGTGCAGAGAAGGGCTTTCCAAGTCGATGATTTGTCCAGGGTCCGTGAGGAACAATAAAAGGAAGTCTCTTCGTCACTGGAGTTGAAGTGGCAAAAGTCGTTGGTTGAACTTTGCGGTAATACTTAGAACACGAGACTTTCAACGGAAAAGAAAATTAAGTAAAAGCAAAGAAAAGAAAAGTGAGTGAAACTTGAATGGCTTGAATGAGCGGGCTTGTCTGTTCTTCTTGTTACTCCATTGTTCTGCTTACTCTGGTCATGGCTGACCGGTTCTTTCTTCTGTGTTGTTTTCTTGAATAGTCCTAGCTAATAACAACGACAACAAAAAAACTACTACTATCTTCTCTTGCAGTTTGACTATTTAACTGAGTTGTTTTCACACCTCAGAGGAGTCTTGGCCAATCAGATATTGTCCTGTTTCAAAAGGGCTTTCTCTGCCCCCAATAAAACATGGGTGTTACATCCTGGTCTGTCTCTGCCTTAGCAGAGAGTGTCAATTTAACATAATTTCTATTAAATGGAATACAATCCATTTTAAACAGATTTCATTCAAGTCAGGATATAGGAAAGGGGAAAGAGACAAAATAAAGCATACTTTCATTCATTCAGTCAAGAATTAACACATTTACATGAATTGTTGAGTGTTTTAAAGCATAACTATTTGTGAACACATAATGCAAAATGTATGTAGTTAAAAGATGTTTGATAAGTCCATTTAAAATTGTTTGGAACTATTTTGATGCAGTTTTAGTTGTATACAGTCTCTGTTGAGTTTTCTGTGAGGTTAGGTCCTTTAGAGAAACAAATGGGGCCTGCATTGTTTTCTCTGTTTCTTTGATCTGGTGATCAAAGAATCTTTATCTTCCTGGTGACCATTTGGTTTGTCACTTCTCCTGCTATCAGGAAGCATGGGGTGTCATAAAATTAATCAGCCTTGGTTTACTCTGCAGACGAGCTGGAGTCGGAAACTTGATTCTGAATTAGGATTATGTTTAAAAGAATCATCTAAATGATTCATTTGTCTGGTTCGTCCACAGTTCCTACAATAATTCACAAGGGAAAGTTCAGAAACAGACAAAGAGACTGTTTTTTCAGTAATTTATTTATATTATTTCCCCTCAGAAGTGCTCTGAACAGTCTAAACAGCTCCACAGGCATGAACAGATTGAAGGGTTAGTTCACCCCAAAATGAAAATTATCTCATGATTTACTTACCCTCAAGCCATCCTAGGTTCATATGAACACAATCTGAGATTATTTAAGAAAATCTTTGCTTCTCAAAGCTTTATAATGGTTGTACATAGGGTCCACATTTAATTATTTTTTTTTAAACGGATCCATCCATAATAAATGTAATCCATATGGCTCCAGAGGGTTAATAAAGTATTTCTGACATGAAGCGATGCATTTTTGTAAGAAAAATATTAATATATAAAACGTTATAAATTTTAAATACTACCTTCCGGCACAATACTGTGCAAGTTTACTTGTGCCAAATGAATAGATAGATGCAGGACAGGAGTATCGTAAGCTCTCTCGTGGTTTCAAACAAATAGAGCTGTGCAACAAACTCAAGCTCCTCTTCTCAAGGATATTTTTAATTTGTCTGAAAGAAGATCATATACACCTAGGATGGTAAATTGTGGGATAAAATAACGACTTTTCAACAATATAGTGATGGGCCGATTTCGAAACACTGCTTCGGAGCTTTACGAATCGAATCAGTGATTCGGAACAACAAAGTCACGTGATTTCCAAAGTTTAGCCATTTGATAGTAGATCCGAATCACTGATTCGATTCATAAAGCTCAGAAGCATTGTTTTGAAATCGGCCCATCACTAGATATTGTTGAAAAGTCGTGTAAGACGACATGAGGGTGAGTAATTAATGACAATATTTTTAATTTTGGGTGAACTAACCCTCTAAGGATAACCCTGAAACACCTTTGCTGAACTCAGTGCCATCACCTTGAAAACAGTCCTTTATATGTCAGACTGGTTTCTTGCAATATTTCAGAGCAGCGTAGGCAGTGCCTCAATGTTCGCCAACACTACACCACATCTGTTTTTAGTGTGTCGCAGTAGAGAACCTGAACGACAAAACCTCTTCCCACACTGATCAAGTGTGCGACGTTTCTCCAGCGTGAGTCTTCTTGTGTCTTCTCAGGTTTCCTGATCGCCTGAATCTCTCGTCACAGTGTGAAGTTTTTTCTCCATCGTGGATCCTCTCATGTCGTTTTAGAGTTCCTGACCGATTGAAGCTCTTGTCACAGTGTGAACACTTGTAAGGTTTTTCTCCAGCATGAGTCCGCTCATGTTTTTTCAGAGTTCCTGACCAATTGAAGCTCTTGTCACAGTATGAACACTTGTAAGTTTTCTCTCCAGCGTGAGACCGCTTATGTTTTTTCAGGTTTCCTGACCGACTGAAGCTCTTGTCACAGTGTGAACACTTGTAAGTTTTTTCTCCAGCGTGAGTCTGCTGATGTTTTTTCAGTTGTTCTGACAGACTGAAGCTCTTGTCACAGTGCGAACACTTGTAAGGTTTTTCTCCAGTGTGGATCCTCTCATGTCTTTTCAGAGTTCCTGACCGATTGAAGCTCTTCTCGCAGTACGAACACTTGTAAGGTTTCTCTCCAGTGTGAATTCTTTGGTGCCGTATCAATCCAGAAGATGTAGTAAAGGTCTTCCCACAATCATGCACACATGATCCTTCACTCCGCTGTGACTTTTCTGGTGTACTTTTAAAGCACTCATATGAGCAAAACTCTTTCCACACAAAGAGCACACGTGAGGCTTCTCCTTGGTATGGACACTCAGGTGGATCTTCAGGGTTGATGATGAAACGAATGATTTACCGCACTGATCACAGTTAAACGGTTTCTCTCCAGAGTGAGAACGCAGATGCAATTTAAGAGTGTTTGCATATGTGAAGCTCTTCCCACACTGATCACACTTGTGCGGCTTCTCTCCAGTGGACCCTCTTATGTGATTTTAGATGACTGGACAAAGTGAATCTCTTGTCACAGTGTGAACACTTGTAAGGTTTCTCTCCGGTGTGGATCCTCTGGTGCTGTTTCAATATGGAAGATGTAATAAAGGTCTTCCCACAATCAAAACACATATAATCCCTCACAACACTGTGTCTTTTCCTGTGTGTTTTAAAATATTCCAGCTGTGAAAAACTCTTTCCACACAGAGAGCACATGTGAGGCTTCTCCTTTGAATGGACTTTCATGTGGATCTTCAGGTGTTCTGCTCTATAAAATGTTTTACTGCACTGATCACACTTAAATGGTCTTTCTTCAGAGTGAGGGCACGTATATAGTTTAAGACCGTTTGCTTGTGCAAAATTATTTTCACACTGATCACACGTGCGCGGCTTCTCTCGGCTGTGCATTTCCTCATGTCTTTTCAGATTTGATGAACGACTGAATCTCTTGTCACAGATTAAACACTTATAAGGTTTTTCTCCGGTGTGGATCCTCTGGTGCTGCTTCAATACGTGAGCTGCAGTAAAAGTGCTCCCACACTGATCACATGTGAACGGCCTCTCGCCACTATGAACTCTCATGTGACGTCTAAGATTTGGTTTGTTTGGGAATCTTTTTCCACACTGAGGGCAACTTGAAGATTTTTCTCTTCATTTTGACATGAGTTTCTCCTCCACTTCATTTAGTTCTTCTCTCCTCGTTTTCTTTAATCAGGTCTAAAATGAAAGAAAAAAATGTAATTTAAATTGAACAAAATAGCATGTAATTTATGGGGTTCTAACAAAATGTTAATTGCTGCAGTCAATTTGAAATGTTTAATTAATCTGAATGAATTATTTAAAAAAAAAAAACTTATAAAAAAAATGAAAGAATGATTCAATGACTCTATGTAAGGCTTGTTCGAGAGATAATCTGCGCTCAGCAGAATGATCAGCGTATGACATCACATTACCGTGACAGTGTTTTGAAGACTCCTTATTGTTTTGAATCGCTCTCATGGTACTTTGACGTCATACGCCGATCAGTCAGCGCAGCGCCAATGTATCTCAAAAAAACGTAAAGACGTCACACATTTTTGAACAAACCTCTTGAAATTAATGATTCAATGACAAATACATCTTTTAACGGTGACTCGTCACCACCTGGTGAAATAACAATGTAATTGATATAATCGGCATTTGAAGAGTAATCGTTGTCATTAAGGGTTACATTACCGACAATGAATACTTGAAGCAGAGAAATTTTTCCTTTGAGTTTTCTGCTTACAGACAACACCATTGTCAAAACAATCCCCATTTACACAAAACTGTAAAAAACGACTAAAAACTCTGTATTCTGCTGGCAGGCCAGTAGATGGCGATGAAAAACAATAGAATGAACATGTAATGCGCATGTGCGTGACGTCATTGTTTTCACAGATTCATGTTTTTGTTGTTTACTCATACCCCTTTTCCACCAAGGCAGTTTGAGTGCTGGTTCGGAGCCAGAGCCTAGTTTTCAACAGTTTTTTGGTCTTTTCGACACACAAAGCACAAGCTCCGAACCAGGAAAAGTGGTTCATAAGTAGCACCAAAACTTGCTGGGCTAGAAGTAATAACCGCTTGCATCAGGGGCTGGGCGCGAGGTTACTGTGACCAACAAGAAACTTGAGACAGCCATTTTTGAAATAGCAGCTAATCGAGCTAATAGAAACTCGATCGTAATCTCCGTCTATATACAAATGGATGTAGGTTCGCAAAGCCATGAGCATCAACAGTAGTCAAACATCCGCGATTGTTAATGGAAGGCTTGTTCGAGATGCATCGAAACAGTGCAAACCGATTTGGCGGGTGACATCGAGTGCCGTGGGTCCACGGGTGTGTTTGTAAAGCTCCTTGTACTTTTGGATCATTTGCGCGGTGCTTTAATGTCATGCGCCGATCGCTCTGGGGGAAGCCGATGCATCTCAAACAAGCCTGGTGTGTTTGTTTTTGGCTCTGCAGCGCTAGCTTTGCTGTGAAATACGAGACGTATTTGTGATGTAAATCCTGGCTCTGTATTAGCTCTCTAGCCCGTGGAAAGGCAAACCGGTTCTTAGAAGGCTCGTCAGTTGAACCAACTCCGAACTGGCACTAGCACTAGCTCTGAATTAGTACCCGGTTCATGCTGGTGGAAAGGGGGTATTAGAGACTGATTTCAAACCTTTGCACTTTGAAATAGGGCTGTGTATCGGCAAGGACCTCACAATTCGATATACAGTGGGTACGGAAAGTATTCAGACCCCCTTAAATTTTTCACTCTTTGTTATATTGCAGCCATTTGCTAAAATCATTTAAGTTCATTATTTTCCTCATTGATGTACACACAGGCCCCATATTGACAAAAACACCAGAATTGTTTGACATTTTTTTGCAGATTTATTAAAAAAGAAAAACTGAATATCACATGGTCCTAAGTATTCAGACCCTCTTTGCTGTGACACTCATATATTTAACTCAGGTGCTGTCCATTTCTTCTGATCATCCTTGAATGGTTCTACACCTTCATTTGAGTCCAGCTGTGTTTGATTACTACTGATTTGACTTGATTGGAAGCCACACACCTGTCTATATAAGACCTTACAAGCTTCACAGTGCATGTCAGAGCAAATGAGAATCTGAGTCAAAGGAAGAACTGCCTGAAGAGCTCAGAGACAGAATTGTGGCAAGGCACAGATCTGGCCAAGGTTCCAAAAAAAATTTCTGCTGCACTTACGGTTCCTAAGAGCACAGTGGCCTCCATAATCCTTAAATGGAAGACGTTGTGGGACGACCAGAACCCTTCCTGAGCTGGCCGTCCGGCCAAATTGACTATTGGGGGAGAAAGCCTGGTGAGAGAGGTAAAGAAGACCCAAAATCACTGTGGCTGAGCTCCAGAATTCAGTCGGGAGATGGGAGAAGTTTATAGAAAGTCAACCATCACTGCAAGCCCTCCACCATGTCGGGCTTTTATGGCAGAGTGGCCCGACGGAAGCCTCTCAGTGCAGACACATGAACCCGCATGATTTTTGCCAAGATGGTGAGAAAAAATTCTCTTGGTCTGATGAGACCAAGATAGAACTTTTGGCCTTCATCTAAGCGTATGTGTGGAGAAAACCAGGCACTGCTCATCACCTTTCCAATACAGTCCCACAGTGGAGCATGGTGTTGGCAGCATCATGCTGTGTGTTTTTTTTTTTCAGCTGCATGGACAGGACGACTGGTTTGCAATCGAGGGAAAGATTAGAGCCAAGTAAAGGGATATCCTGGACAAAAACCTTCTCCAGAGTGCTCAGGAACCTCAGACTGGGCCGAAGGTTGACCTTCCAACAAGAATGACCCTAAGCACACAGCAAAATAACGAAGGAGTGGCTTCACACACAACTCCGTGACTGTTGTTGATGGCCCAGCCTAGCCCTGACTTAAACCCATTGAGCATCTCTGGAGAGACCTAAAAATAGCTGTACTGGAGAGGATCTGCAAGGAGGAATGGAAGAGGACCCCAAATCCAGGTGTGAAAACTTGTTTGCATATTTCCCAAAAAGACTCATGGCTGTTTAGATCAAAAGGGTCTTCTACTAAATACTGAGCAAAGGGTCTGAATACTTAGGACCTATGTGATATTTCAGTTTTTCTTTTTTAATAAATCGCAAAAGTCAACATTCTGTGTTTTTCTGTCAATAGGGGTGTGCTGTGTGTCATTAATGAGAAAAAAAATTAACTTAAATGATTTTAGCAATGGCTGCTATATTACCAAAGAGTAAAAAATTTAGAGGGGTCTGAATACATTCCGTACCCACTGTATATCACAAACATGGGTCACGATAACAACGTATCAGGATATATCACGATACGATATATATAGCGATGCATTGCAATACTTTTTAATTTTTAATATTTTAAAATAGGGTTGTCAAAAGTACCGGTACTTCGGTACCAAGTCGGTACTGAAATTTTTGAAAATGTACGATACCAGCTTTTCGTAGTAACCGGTAGTACCGAGAATCCTTGTATATCGGTACCCACTGATAGGGCTGTGGCAGTATTTACTTGAATATGACACAGTGAAGCACAACTTGTTTACAAAAGAAATCATAGGTTAGGAATTAAATGTGACATCGCAGCCATGGAACATTTTGGTTCATACCGAATGATAGAGGTGTGCGAGTCCATACATTAAGCTTTGTATTCGGTGTTTGTCAATCACGATCTGGTCACCTGGTTAGCAGAGAATTTAACAATATTCCATTAGTTATTTCCACTTTGTGCTCGTTATTAGACTTTATATGGCGCGTCAAGTTTATTTGTATAGCGCGATTCACACACACGCTGGTGATTTTTACTTTCGCTTTTTCTGACAGCGCAAAATCAAACTAGCCTGAATGTCTTGCCCCTGCGGAGGAAAAGCGCTCTTCAGACCTTTTACAACAAGTGTCAGTTGCTTGTAACATCAGAAGATATTATTAAAGAAATGGTCTCTTTCTGCTCGTGTCCCTCATCCCTCTCAAAGCGCAGAGCAGTCTAGCTATATCAGACTATAGAATAACGGGACGCATCTTTATGTGGAAAACGAATGTTTTTTTAAATAATATTTAACTTTCTTATTATTTAGGTTACCATTATTTACCGATATTTATTTCATAGTTTTACAGGCTGTAGTGTGTCGTTTCACTGACGGAGTAGCAAAATAAACACGCAAGTCTGTTACCCCTGTTGAAAAAAAACAGCATATGCTGGTAGGTAGGTTTGAAGCTGGTATGCTGGTTTATGCTGGTCCTATGCTGGTCCAGGACTATGGTGACATTTCACTAGTGAAAATACAATTACAGATATCAAGAATGTTTTTACTAGTGGAAATGTAATTCCTAATATCAAGAATTATCTTTTTAACTAGTGCAAATTGAATTGTTGATATCAAGAATTCATGTCCTGAGAATGAATAAAAGTCAAAACGGCTTGCCATAGTTCCCTGCTGTAGCTCGAGTTATGTTATGACAGTGGTTAAAGTGTGGGGCTCAAGTGTACTGCAAGGGTTTAGAAAACGGGTTTGAGTGATTAATATCAGTATCTAACCTGATGAAAAGACCTCCAGAAATTAAAGCAAAAGATTAAGTAACGGCAGCACACAATTATAATAAACAGAACTTTATCATGCATTAGTGTCAACGCTAATGTTATCGTTATAGGTAACGTTATTACTTGTATGCAGAAACATATTCATACAGATTTGTAATGGCATGAGGGTAAGTAAATGAATGAACAATTCCTTTACTACATTTCATACTTAAGTTAGAGAGGTTGCAGACAATACAATCATCTGTACCATTATTTATTTTAATAAAATTTACCTGAGCTTTTGACACTATAGCATTTTGGTTCAGTTACTTTCATTTTTTCCGACTGAGCATATTTTACATTTACTTAAGTATGACGACTGGCTCACTAACTCACAACTTAAGTTTTATAACCTTATAATTTACAGCATCATTATAACAAAAGGAGAATACACACCTCTTGGTTCTTCAGTATCTTCTTGCTTCACTCTGCAGGGTTCTGGGTCAGTCCTGTTTCTCGCTGTCATCTTCAATAAACTCTGTTTTACAGACTTCAGCTCTTCCTGATGCTTGAATGCATGGCTTTACTTGTAAAGTATGATCGGTTTAAAAAAATGATGCGTCAAAAAACGTTTGTTTTGAAACAGCAGTTCAGAACGCGTCTCTTCCTCTTGGCAAACCAATGTAAAATGTGCATTTCCGCCACCTTGTGGTCTGGAGGTGTGGAGCGCACATTGAATAATTGAGTAAAAAGGAGGGAAAGAGAGAAGAAAATGTGTGGAGGGAAAAAAAGGGAGGAATAGACCCTTAAGAGATTGTTTCTGCTTTCTTACTGATAATTGGATTGCAGAATGACTTAAGAAATGCTTTCAGCCATCAAAGTGAAAGCATCACCCTTGGTTAGGTAATATGGGCATTACAATTTCCAAGTATCTCTTTTCTGAGTGTATTATATCAGTACAGTATGCCCAACTTAGCCTTCATTTATCAGTAAGAATTTCGGAATCCCTGCGATTCAGTTCCATTTTTTGAGGGACAGTTAGATATAATAATACTACAAACTATGGTGGACATTTATTGTTTATAATCTTTTTAATTATCATTTCTAATATGCTTTCATGTTCAAAAACATTGTTTTTTTCTTACATTTCGTAATAAATTCAGACAAGCTTAAAGGTGCCCTAAAATTTAATTTACCTCGGCATAGTTGAATAACAAAAAAGTACTTAAAAAGTATTTTGTTGCTTTATATTAAGGTTGAACCACTGAACTCAAATGAACTGTTTAAATATGTTTTTAGTACCTTTATGGATCTTGAGATTTGATGGCATCTGGATAAAAATGGCATTGCAGGCCTCACTGAAATATCGGATTTAATCAAAATATCTTAATTTGTTTTTACCTAGTTCCCTTTTTAAAAGAGAACTGATTGATACAAATGCATTAGGTACATTAACACAAACTGCTGAAGATGAACTTTGGATTTCTTTGTCACTCATTTTGACAACCTTTTGTTCTTCATATTGTGAAGTTTCATCTGCAGGTTCTGGATCACTGGTTTCTCCTCTGCATGGATCTTCATGTTTATCTTCATGTGATTTTTAATAGTGAAACTTTCCACACTGATCACACGTGTGCAGCTTCTCTCTGCGTGGATCCCTCATGTGTTTTCAGAGATGCTGACTGATTGAATCTCTTGTCACAGTGTGAACACTTGTAAGGTTTTTCTCCAGTGTGAATCCTCTGGTGACGTTTTTAAACAGTTCTGCTGTAATAAAAGTTTTCTCACACTCAAAGCACATGAACTCTCTCAACCAGTATGATTTCTGATGTTCTTTTAAACTTCCCACTGTGAAAACTCTTTCCACACCAGAACATGAATGTGGCTTCTCCTTGTATGAACGGTCATGTGTCTCTTCAGGATTATTGACTGAGTAAATGTTTTACCACATTGATCCACATGTGAACGGCTTCTCTCCGTGTGGATCCTCATGTGATCTTTAAGGTTGACGATTGATTAGCTCTTCCCACATTGATTACATGTGAACGGCTTTCTCCAGTATGAACTCTCATGAACTTCAAGATGACTTTTGTGTGGAAACTCTTTCCACACTGAGTGGCAGGTTGCAGATTCTTGCTCTTCTTTCTTTAAAAATGTCTTTTAGTCTTTGAGCGACTCAAAGGTTTTTCTCCAGGTTTGTCATGATGTTTCCTCCTCCACTTCCCCTCAGTTCTTCACTCTCCCCTTCACTTCCATCAGGTCTGAAATCAAAGAAAAAAGTTTAATTTCATTTTCAGTACATCAAAATAATATGATAATAATAATAAGAAGAAGAAGAAGAAGAAGTGTCCTTTGTCTCCCCTTTGTCTCCACATATATTCATGGCCATCACCCACTCCCACCCAGCAGTGCTGACACAAAAACTGACTTAGAAATTCAAATCATTATATTGTTGTTGGTGTTAAAAGTTCAGAATAATCTTTACATAATTGCGTAGAAAAATTCTAGCCTACAAGCTTGATAACTCAAAAGTCTTATTAACAACTATTCAGAATATTTTTATGGCCTTATTGCAAGGAGATTTTCCCCCCCCAAAACTTTCTAACCACGCATAATCTTTATTACAAAAAATGTGAACATGTATATCTTATTGCTCACATATTATTGTCAGAGTTTGTGCTGAATACAGCAAAATTACATGTTGGCCAAATAGTATGATATAATAGCTGCACAAATGTCAGAGCATGACAAAACATCTCAAGGGCCCCAGAATCACTCAGACCTCTGGGGGTTAAACTTTGCGGCAAAACCAACTTAGAAAGACTCTCAACAGAAAGAAACTAAAACAAATGAAAGTGAGACGAGAGTGTGATGGCTTGAATGAAGCTGATCTGCCTTTATCTTCTTGTCATTGTCTTTTCTTTCTACTCGTCTGAAGCTTTGTTCGTATCTGAGATTTTAACTTGAT
>JAOTNS010001562.1:0-34334 GCA_028476615.1 Culter alburnus | reverse complement strand
GACTCTTCAATGTATGTTAAAGCATCTATTTCCTCTGTACCCTCACTAAGAGAAAAAACACGTATACAGTATGTTTTGGTAAGTTTCCTGCTCAGAGCAGAGCTCAGATCACTTCAGCCTTGAAGAAGCTGTGAATCATGGGTATCGGTGTATGTGCGCTAAGTGTTTTGTGCAGGTCCCTTTGTACTGGACAAATGGCACTCTGCTTGAGACCAGCAGACGCCACATCATGACCCCAAAAGGACATCGGTACCCAAATCTAGGGTCCCCCGTCATCACTGTGACGAAGGGAGATATGCTTCTTACTATCTGTCCACTGTGGAAAATTTCTAATCTTGTCTATTTTTCTTAGCCAATCAGAATCATTCAACCTGAAGTAATGACGTAGTTAGTTGACTCTGTTAGAGTATAATTGTTGTGGAAATGTGAATGTACGCAGAGCGGCCTACGAACTCCTTGTGAGACCTGAAGCTGGCTTGCTGATGAAACTGCAAACTAGTCTTCATTAAAATTTTCTTCAATTTATTAATTATTTAAACTTTGACTCGGGTCTTTATTCAACATATCTGGTTTCAAGGTCCTAAACTGTTTATCCCAACAGTTTATGTGGAGGATTGAGCGGGCAATCATTCTCGGTGACATCCCTGGCTAAACAACAAACAAGGTAGGAAGCTGTTTATTATTGGTTAGGGCTGTCTGAGTGGAAGATTGGGAAGGAGGAACGGCAAAGCTTCGCTCAGACGTGAGTGAGGAGTACCACAGAACCGGATTGGAGGCCGGGGAGGTACACTAATTATACTAGCTTCCATGATATTGATGATCATGAATTTGATAGTATAAGAAGTCGCTGAAGCCACGTGACGGCAGGCAGCGCATGGACGCACTCCAATACAGGGACACAAAGTGTTTAAAACACTGCGTGGTGTACAGAGGTACCCCTACAGGGAGTGTAAGACACTGGATTTGGAGGGCTCCAGTGGCCACCGTGAACCTAACTCTGTCTCTTCCACATCAGATAGGGACCCACGAGAGAAAAAGAAAGAAATATTAATAGAGTTAGGGTTTCTTGTTTGCCTGGGATGCATCTGGAACGATTCCGAGGGAAAAGTAAAAAAAAAAAATTTTTGTGACCCTAATTGGATTGGACCAGTATATGTAACTGTGATTTGGAGTATACTTTGCAGTTTCATCAAGCAGAAGCCAAAGCTGTGGTTTAAAGATCGCGCCTCCATCTCTTCAGGTGAGTATTAACTTTGACTAAAATATGGCCGATGAATTGAGAAACTTGATCAGTCCAGATACAGTTAATGAGACAGAAGAGAGTAAACGCTGTAAGCAGCTCTGCTCTGAAGCCCCACTTCAAAGAAGAAATTGTTGAAACTAATAAAAAATGGTTAGCCAGCGGTTTGATTATGATTGGAAAGTTAAACACAACTTGACTGGCTACAAACCAAGAAAGAACCAGACAAATTCACATTTTGAGCTGTTGTGCTATTCATGGGATCAATTGATTACCCAATGTGATAAAAATGACAAGGATGTGTTTTAATGTGGTGAGCAGGGCATCTCGCCGTAGTTGTAAAAACCCACTAAAAGTGTAGACAGTGTGGGAAACTTGCCATACTATAAAATAATGTGTAAACAAAGAAAGAAAAGAAGAACCAGACAAAAAAAAAAAAAGAGACTTCCACTCTGTCTGAGAGCTTGTGAAATTGAGAAAGAACAGAGATAACATAAGGTCAAAGATTGTAGTCTTAGAATTCCTTTTGAAGGGAAATCTAAAATAATAAGTTTTTATTAAATGGACAAAAAAACGGTTTAATGTAAAATTTACACAATCAATCCAAAACGTGAGTTACAAAAATATATAAAAAGTAAATAGTGGTTGAAAATAGGATGATTGGATGTTCTGAAAGTTTCAATTTATGGAAAAATATTGGAACAGTCTCAGTATGTTTTCTTGTGATGAGCACATCACTACTGTGAATGCGAAAACTAAATGATGTAGGACCTCTAAGTTCTAAATGTTTGATTTTTGATGGTCAAAGTGACAGAAGGTTAAATGGCAAATGAGACTGCCGTGTCACAGAGACTCAACCTGATCGGAAGTTTGTAATGTCTAAGTTCCCTGATATGGGTGAAAGACAAATATAAAAAATAAGTTTATTTGAAAAACAAATGTCAATTCTGGCAAAGTCTAAAGTTGGGCAGAGTTACAAGAAATAGGTAAAGTTTGATGTTAAAGTTATAAAAAGACAGTGTACCAGTCCTGAAATCCTAGAGTCTCTCTCATCAAAGTCAGCTAAAAGCTGCTATCTGAGTTGTGTCATAAGTGATAACAAGCTATTTATACTGAAGCACAGTGTCTCAGCTGAAAATCATGGACACAGAGATGCTGAAAGAAATGATTGCCATAAAGAGGGTAAGAGGTTAAGTTGTTAAATTAGTTAATTTGTTGATAATTTGTCAAAGGAAACTCAATGAGTATAAAGAGGTCTCTAAAATGGTAATACAGACTTGAATGATAGAAGTGACTATTTGATGAATTTATCTATGACCAGTAACCTTTTGTGGATTTTGTCACCACCATGTGCAGGCTGATGGCTCGGTTACAGATGTAGCAGAAAATTACACTGAAGGGACAGTGAGAATTTAATTCCCTGAGAAAAATCTCAGCACTGATATGTTGCTGCTGAGAGAATGCAGTCTAATGATTTTAGTGATTAAATACTGCTGTCATTAACCTGTCTCCATGTTTTAACCTATTAGCAGTCCAATGGCTCTGGTGGCTCTTGAATGCAACCTCCCTAAGCTCAGGAAAACACCTGATTTGTTGAGAAAAAACTGTCAAAGACGAATGGAAAGAGCGGTAACCAGGGTGAACGAGGTGATTTCTCAAGGAGGTAAGATCCTCTTTGCCAGACGAGGGACAACTAAGGCAGGGGTTCCGACCACTGGGCATCTCCCTGGAGGAGGTGTTTATGTGAGATGGGTATGAGAGTTGAGCAGGATGTCTGTGAGGCCAGCAGCATCAAAAAGGGGGGAGCTGTCAGAGGTACAGCAGTCCGCCCCAAAATGTTCCTCTATACCATCCCAGAACCGCATTCCTAAGATGGCTTGTTTTTTCATGGTGACAAGTCCACCACCTTGATGCAACTATGCCAGGGGACAAGACCCTGAGGAAAAGATTACTGATAAAGAGCTGAGGGAATGAGCTTTCAAGAGCCGACTGAGACCATGAGGTGATTTCCGTAATTTCTGGGGAGACAGAGTAAAATTAACATGAGTTGGTTGCCCTATTGGCCAAGAAATGTATAGACGTTTAGATTCAGCAGTACTACGAATCCCAAATCCACGAGACTGTGTTGATTTGAACTAATGTATACTATTATAGTTTTACTCCTGCAGGTCATGGGACATGGCAGAGTATATCGTAGACATGGTGGTGGTTAAAGATAAGACTGACTTGCAGATTGAGGAGAAAGTTAAGTGCATTCAGCATTTAAACTAAAGATAACCTCAAAAATGCTACTAGCATAAATATTTCAGATGGTGGGTAATGGCTTTTATTTCAAGTTAAATATACATTTTAACCTTTGTGAATGACCAAAGGTTTCTCTATATAATTTAATATTAAAATTCTGTCTAAGTAAGACTTGTGATTCTGTGAAAAGATTATTAAGGCAGTAAGAGAGAAGACTGCTTGAGTGAAGGAAAGGATGAAACTCTGTCTGTTATCGCCTGCTAAAGCTTAAATTAAACAATGAGATTAGAACCAAAACAACCAAGCTGAACTTTTCTGATAACAAATTATAGTGAAGAGACATACTTTGAGACTGCATAAGAGTAAAACCTACAGGAAAAATGTAAGTTCAAATATGTTTTTTAGATTTAAAAACCAAGCAAATATTGACAATGAGCATTCATATTCATGTGTCTAGTGTGAGTGTGTGTGAGGGCTGACTGGACTTTATGTTTTGTATGTTTAGTTTGGGGAAATAATCTGTCTCAGTGTGTATATGGTCATTAACCTCTGGGTATGGTTTTTATCATTACAGATGGGTTAAGTGAAAACAAATTTCGACAAGCCGATATTTCGGTTGATCTTATGAAAAGAGATACAGAACATGGGACAAGCTTTAAGTGGATTGGATATCCGCTCTGTCTGCTAATGGTAATATGACTTTTGTCATTTATGATGTTGATTTAATTATTCTGGATTAGTATTTTTAAGAACATTATAAAAGGAATTGTGGATTGAAGATTGCCGTCCATGGTTAAAAACCCTTGTCTAAATTCAATGAGGGTCTAAATTTAAAACATGTCTTATTGTTTGATCAAAATGATAACGTAAAATGTTATAAGATTGAACGGCAGAGACAAAGTGACACATTGGCTAAGTCACTAGTAATTTCCAGAGAAACCCCTCAATTATGGAAGGCCGTGGGCAAACAAAAGAAGGAGTGAATATAATTGATAAAGTTTTATTTATTATGTTTTTTTGTTTTTGTTTTTTTTATCCATTAAATGATGCATGTCTTAGGCCTAGGAAATAAAATGTAATAAGGGTTGCAGGTGTGAAAGAAGCTATAAGGCTGTCCGTGTAACTAGGGATTTGAGAAAAACAATAATGGTTTCTGCAAAACAATAGAGATAAGCGGGACTGGACAGTAACGATATAAATATTTGTAGATCTGCGACTAACAATTGTGGACTAGAGCAAAATTATAAGCAGTTGAAATTATTGTGATGAAAAAAAAAAAAAGGAGAAACTGTTTCAAAACAGCTTTAAAGAATTGATATGTCTTATAGTACAAATTGTATAATTTATAAGTGTTATGGAAGAAAATCTGTCCGTTTGTGTTTTGTTTGACAATTTTGGTGCAGTGAGTACTAATGAAAAAGATCCCTGCAAAGAAGAGGGTTTTGGTTTGGATTTTGGTCACCTATGCAGTTAAATTGACAAGAAACTTGTGTTTAAACTGACTTTAAAGAGTCTTAATATTATGGAATTATTTTGAATGCTGTACTTTTGACAGTCTTCATTACTGTGAAATGTTGTGAAAATTGAGTTTCAGATTAAATAATTAGGTATTGAGATTATTAACAGTGAATGTCATGATAAAGATATCAGTCAAGACAAAGAAGTTACTCTAAAATATTGTTTTTGATGATATTTCATTTTGATGAAAGGTTTTTAACGAAAGTTTTGAATTCGAGGTTTAGGTTTAGTTTATTTACTTTTTTTTTTTTATGGGCTATAATGTCTTGAGTGAAAAGAAATCGTAAAGGGTTATTACATAAAAGTAACAATTTTATGTTATTGAAAAGATAATGAAATGGTTCTGGTCATGTAAATTTGTTTTCTTTCATTTCTATTTTAAAGGGGTTAAAAAAAAAAAAAAAAAAAAGAGAGATTTAAAAGATGTTCTGCAATTAAGGTGGTGCATGATGGTCATAGACCGTAAACTGAACAAGGATTTAGAAACTTCAATACCGAGATGGATTATGAGGTCTTATTATTTTATTTTTGGTGTTGTTAGCCCAATTTTGTTTTGTTTTGTTTTTTTAACCTTAAAAATGATCTATAAGGGTATAGTGAAAGGAGGGATTTAGATCCATCACCTTGTAATATATAATGAATGGAAATTTATATTTTTCTAAAAACCAGTGTATATATCTGGTTGTATGTTACAGGCAATGTCTGTAGTTAGTATCTGAGGAGTGACTGGGGTCTGGCCCATGGCCGGAATGCAGTAACAGTGCTTACTAGTTAGCCCGGCTTCCAGAGAATAAATATGTATTTTGCTTTGTAGTCAAGAATTTGATGATAAACCAATAACAAGATTGATGTAAAGACGACTATGGTAAGGACTGAAGGTCAATAATGCACTATGTGCTCGTAGAATATTCTGTTCTAGTTATGCCCTTCGAGGGAAAACCTATTGTCTATTTTATACAATTGTAACCTGCCAGGGGAGCATGGGTGAGCAATGTTAAATTTTGAAGCGGCCTAAATTGTTAAGACCAGATGTGGTGTTTAAGACTTCACATTGGCCTTTTAAGGGGGGACTGAAGGGTGGATTCTGGAATCCACTACCGCTTCAATATATATCTTTTAAGTTATTAAATCAACATTTATATTTCTGTTAAAATATTTGAATGACTTCTTCAATGTATGTTAAAGCATCTATTTTCCTCTGTACCTTCTCACTAAGAGAAAAGAACACGTTATCAGTATGTTTTGGTAAAGTTCCTGCTCAGAGCAGAGCTCAGATCAACTTCAGCCTTGAAGAAGCTGTGAATCATGTGTATCGGTGTATGTGCGCTAAGTGTTTTGTGCAGGTCCCTTTGTACTGACAACTGGCACTCTGCTTGAGACCAGCAGACGCCACATCATGACCCCAAAAGGACATCCGGTACCCAAATCTAGGGTCCCCCTCGTCATCACTGTGACGAAGGGAGATATGCTTCTTACTATCTGTCCACATGTGGAAAATTTCTAATTGTCTATTTTTCTTAGCCAATCAGAATCATTCAACCTGAAGTAATGACGTAGTTAGTTGACTCTGTTAGAGTATAATTGTTGTGGAAATGTGAATGTACGCAGAGCGGCCTACGAACTCCTTGTGAGACCTGAAGCTGGCTTCTGCTGATGAAACTGCAAACTATTCTTCATTAAATTTTTCTTCAATTTATTAATTATTTTAAACTTTGACTCCGGGTCTTTATTCAACATATCTGGTTTCAAGGGTCCTAAACTGTTTATCCCCAACAGTAGGAAACTTGTGGATAGTGTGCGCGGATCCACACTTCGAAAATCTACCGGAAATAGTAGACCATCCGGGGACTTTTGGCTTACTCTTTTCAACATACTATGCTTTGGGACACACTTATTTTAATCTCACATAGTATTTAGGGTGGATAGTATGGACATTGGGACGCAGGGCCTGACTCGGAGCCTGCTGCATCTACAGTCCCGCACCCAGAGTCCCGCATTCTCAGTACCCTCGTTTTTCGAGACAGCGCCTACTGCTGTTCGGAAGATTGTATAACACCCTTATCCAAATGCCATTGAAAACATTACAGGATGCAATATTACAGTCTCTTTTTATTTAAAGTTATCAAAATAAATATTTGCGTTCCCTGCTTAATGCATGTACCAAAAAAACTCATTGTGTTCTCAAACTAACAAATTACCCAGTAGTTATTTTTTGAGCGTGGGTGTAATTGAAAGAAAATTACTGATGTAAGGGATACAGTTACAGATTGAACTATCTTCTGAAAAATATTATGTGATATTATATTGCTACAATGTTTTTTTTTTTATTCAAATTCCAATTTTTCTTTCAGTTCAACCTATAATGGTCTAATTAACATTATACCATGCTAACATTACAAAACCTGTTTTTTGATATTTTGAATGTGAAGCAAAACTCAAATAAGAATAGATAAAACACCAATAATAAACAATTCTGTACTTTATTTAACGATCACCTTGATCATCGTCATCTTGCTGTAAACAGGACAAAGCAAAGAAAAAAGGAAGAAAGAATTATGTTAGTGACTTTACTTTTCGTCTTCAATTGCATTAAAAAAAAACTTATTTATAAGTCGCTTTGGATAAAAGCGTTTTTTTTTCTCATTCGTTTTGCAATCGCCCCGTCAAATTCCTCAACTTCACTAAAATAAAAGATGAATGCCATTGTCAAAAATATTGTGCAATAATAAATAATATTTTTTTTGCAAATGCAAATTACAAGCATACCTAGGGTGATAAGTAGGGCCACGGAGGAACACCTCCTCAGCCTCCTGCCAGGATAATGCCTGCAGCTCACATAGGCCATGAATGATGGCCTGTCCATATAAATAAATACATTCATTAATTAATGTATAAAGCATTGCATATATGGCAATAATCGAAACAATCCAATTGAAAAACAACTTCGGGCCTACCTCAGGAAAAAGAAAACTACAAATGAACTCCGCTTCATCTGTGAAGTTGAGTTGAGTTTTAGAATGATGCAGCAGAGCTTTGAGGTGTTCAGAAAGAATAACACACACCTGCTCACTGTCCATGTGTACTGGCACACGTGGCTTTAGGGGGAACCACTTTGATGGTTTCCCATTGAGAACATCCTGTGGGGCAAACAAAAAGTGTTGTTTTATATATACACAAGCCATCAATGAATAATTGGCATAACCACTAAAAATATAGCTAAGGGCATATTGGATAATCAATTGACAATGATCACAGCCCTGGGTGAGTCATTTAGGAATGCTAATCTTTAAATGGTGAAAAAGGACCATTTCAGCGCCACTAAATGCTGCTCTGTTCCCTTTGAAGTCACAATGCAGTCCACCAGTGCTTCTTCGGTTCTTGTCCGATCTTGGACTGCTTGGACATGCTGTGGGACATCATGTGTGGTGCTTCTGCTTCATTTTAGCCTATACAGAGGTTGAGTTTTTGCCTCTAATAAGCATTTTGCCTCGTCTGTCCAGAAGGCAAACCTGCGCCCATAGCTTGCAAACAATAATAAAAAAAAAATGTATAGGAATAATTAAAGGAAAAAAAATAAATAATGAATGGTCTCTTAAGAGAGTTATTAAGGGTGTTTTGTTACTCATGCTAAATAAAATGTTGAAATATTCAAAAGTGATATGACAGTTTTAACTCATATATGGGACCTCTGAATAATATTTTACCAAAATGTACAATACTTTTTGACATACCCGTCAATTTGAAATCGTTACATTAGCACAAGGCACCACCATTTTCTAATCATGGGCATGTCAACCTGACAGAAATGCCCAGTTAAAGGTCATACTGTTTTCTACTTTTACCAAATAAACTTAAAGTAAATAAAATAAACATAAATGTCCTTTTATTAACTTACCTCCTGGAAATCGAACTCGATGTCACAGACCATTGAGAGGGTGTACTGAAATACAGGAGACAAGCTGTTGTTAACACTGTTCACGAGACCTTACTTCTAAACAAATTAAAGACCCTACCATCAGCACAAAAACACCACAGTCATTCCCTCTCGTCTGACGAGGCAAAGCCTATGATTGAGAAAAGGAGAAAAAGTCAGTTTAGAAATTAATAATAGATAAAAGGTAAATTTTTGCAGTAGAATTATCACCGAAAAATCCTTTCCAGTCATTTCTGTCCAGATCCCCGGATCAATTTGGTTGGCAATTTGTCTGTAGAAAAAAACATGAATATGATTGATCAAATTGAAATGACAGCTCATCTGTAACCTGAGAACAGACACACCATGCAAAAAAGGCTAAATGACACATTCTAGCTCACATGTTAATACCATAGACTTATTAAATTTGATTATTAGGCAATTGTATGAGTTGTAAATGGCTGGCAACAACTTCATATCACAGTTCAATTAATATTGATCCATTTTAATACTTACGTTTTATAAGAACTAATTTAAGTAGTCTACATAAATTATATAAAGTAAAATAATTACTCCGGAATTAATTAATTCAATTTATAGTTTTAGGAGAAAAGGTCCGATAATTAAAAAAAGGTAAAACGGTAAATCTGATTAAATAATTAATGATGGCATTCTTTGATATTAACACACTTAATGTATTTAATTGGTCTACTTTAATGTCAACTAATTTTAATCAAATTTTTACAATGGCTTGTCTACAAAAAGTCCAAGGTAGGCTAACGTTAGCTATCAAAATATTTTTTGGGGGGAAAAGGCGAAAAAACATACATTAACGGCTCAAATTTTGTTACAAACTATCTTTACAAATATTAAATAGACTATTCATATGTTGGTGTATCGATGAGCTATAAAATAGTTTGATTAAAAAAGAAATCATTGAATAAAATTGACGATACTCACGTTTCGGTTCTTCACGTGTTTATCCATGTGTTTATCCGATCCAATTTGATAGGAGGCGCTGTCTCGAAAAACGAGGGGACTGAGAATGCGGGACTGTAGATGCAGCAGGCTCCGAGTCTGCAGCTTCATACTACTCGTGTGCCGAGTAAACCAGTGCAAAGCAGTGCAGTCTCCTGTCTTTCCATGTATTCTCTGAAAAAGAACAGAATATAACGTGTTATTATAGTATATTGATGCAGACATAACAATCTAATGCAGTTTTAAAGATCATTGTACTATTTTTCTTGAAAATGAACTTGTTTATATGATTAATATTAATGCATCTATCAGCTGTCACACCCAACACCCGCCAACACCAATGCATCGTCACCGGATCATCACGCTCCACCCACTCGTTCACAGTCCCCTGAGTACTGATCACCTGCACGGCTTCATCAAGGACACTATAAAGACACTCACTCCCTTCACTTCATTGTCTGGTCTCATCTCACGTATCTGGACTCCTTACACGCTACTCACCTGAGTTCCCGCGTCTCCATTCCTGTCGTCATCCGTCTCCTGTTCTCCGTTCCCTTCACTTGCAAGATACACACTGTTTATCCTAAGCTGTTCAGAAGTGCTTGATCATATTGACTCACCTGCTTCCACTGTTTACCTGTGTTCATGCCTCTGTCAATAAAACTACATCTGTGTTCACTTACCTCTCTGCCTCTGTCTGTGTCCTGACATCAGCGCACTTTTTTTTTTTTTTTTTTTTTAAAGGTAATTCGGCCCAAACATGGGTAATTTTTTTCCCAATCTGGCACTGAACCTAAAATGAGTTTGACACCCCTGGTTTAGTTGATGAGGACAGCATCATGGAGGAAGGGGGCAGTGCCCACACTGAAGACACACAGACCGCACTTGATATCTGTGAAGACAGCTACCAAAGAGCACTACCAAAAAACGTGAACTACATTTAAGTAAGCTTGAAGTAGGTTATGCCTTATTCACTTGGCACACTTAAAAAGGGTCTATGTAAGATTTTTACTTTAATAAAGCATAAAACTACCCTGATATGTTTGCAGATATTTAGGAAACATGTTAAGTTCACTGACTTGTTTCTCAGAAAATCAATGCTACAGTCAGATATTCTACTTTGAAATGTGTGTTCCGTGTCGGAATGTCTGTCTTTGTTTTGGTCTCTGTGAAACCATGTGCTGCAGTTTATCCAATAGTATTTCCACATCACAGGTTGCCAGTTGGCAGAAAACAGCATATTGCAGCCATGGAAATCAGCAAACAAACTGGATCAGAGAATCACAGATTCTACCTGACCTAAAAAAACCTCTAAATCCATCTAAAAATCTCTATGAACGACAGCATATTAAAACAGATAAATCAACTCATCAGATTACAGTGTGTAAGTCTCCTCAGCTTTCATTGTGAATTGCGCTCCCTATAGAGAATGAGGAGTTATGTCACGATGTTTTCACTCTGCGTTGCATTTCGGGAAGGCGCCGCCATATTAGCAGGATCATAAGCTGTGTCTCATTTCAAAGGCTGCATCCTCCAGAGGTCGCATTCGAAGGTTGCATACGTCACCGAGGCTGTATCGTTTCAGAAAAGTAAGTAGGACTCTCCGAACGCGACCTTGGAATGCATCCTTCTTTCACAGGAATTCGGAGGATACATGAGGTGTATCCTTCACTGCTGCAGATAGCCCACAATACTTTGCGTCGCCGTTAACCAACCGTCATTTATTTGAAAAAAATAAACACTAAATGGCGGCGTCGGCAAATGTACATACAAGCGAAGATGTGTTTAAATGTAAGTAGTATCATGCTTGTTTTTGTTTTAAACTTTGTTCTTCCTAATATCCTCCTCTTTTGCCTCTGTAACAGATATATGTTGTAACGTACATAAGCCAGCTCCTCAAGCATTAACCAAAATAAAACAAGTAAATACATTTTTATTTTCAAATCACATACAAATTTGTTAATAATTTTCATTCATTTGCTGAGAGCGCAACGCGTTGGCATAGCAACAATATACTTCCTGTTTCTTTTCCTGCCTGTGTGTCCTACGAAGGACGTTTAGTTTAATTCTGGCTAAGGACACTCCATATACCGCATTCTTCACAGGATTCGTCCTCTTGAGGATGCAGCCTTTGAAATTAAATGAAATGAGACACAGCTTATAGACTGTAAAAAAAGATGGACGCCGCGACGCCGCTTCCTTCCATTGTATTGAACTGAAGCCATAACGGACGCCGATGGGCGCTGACACGTTACGCAAAAACGTCAGTTTGGAACCTGGGCATGCGCAGAAGGAATCGTCAGTGGAGCCCGGAGGCGGAGTCGCGGTATCAAACTTCCGCCCAGACGACTGCGTCATCACTGATGTATTTTAAATAGGCTATATAAATTGTACGTAATTTAAAATTCTACCTATAAAATTATAGGCTATTCTGTTTCTAGAGCAATAATATTTTTGAAACAGCAAATTCAGTAGATAAACTCAATATAATATGCCACTAGAAACAACTCTAAAATGTCAGAAACGGTCCTGCCATTTTAAATAAAATGTAACTAACGTTACAGGAGATCAATTGCTGTAGACAGTGCTCTATAATTAATTAGAGTAGGCTATCATTAGTTTTATCCTGCTAATTATTACTTTATACCCATAAAAATAATTAGTAACTGCCAGATAACGATCACCTGCTTTTTTCCGTCATGGCTAACGTTAGGCGTGTTATCTTAACTAATAACGTTTATTAATTAGCTTATGAAACCCACATTTAACGTTACCGAGAAAAGCTCAGATATCCGTCAGATCCTGTAGGTCAGTTAGTACAGTTTACTGCTGAACAGCTCACTTTGTCGGTGTGAAATAACACAGAAACTGAAAATTAATAGTTATTTATTTATCTTCACTCTCCCCTCGAAGCTCCGACAGTCCTCAGAGAAGCTGTCAATCAACTGTGAATCACGACGACACGCCCCGTTTCTATAGCACCAAATTGCTAGCTAAAATCAAACTTATCACAAAAACGAACAATTGAATATAAATCAGCGTGATAACAACTACCTTAAATGACCAGAACCATCTTTCGGAAAATTTTATTTGAAGCATAATTTATTTTTATGTTTTAACTTAAGTCTCATTCGACTGCATTGAGCGGGCAGGGTTTATGACCTGTACTTCATCCAGCCTCCAGGGGGCGATCAAAGAGCCCGCAGCTTCACTTTTCAGGACGTATGAGGCACACCCGAGCAGGATACGCTATCCGTTGCTATGGTAACTTCTTCAGTGAACCCGAGATAAAGCGCAACAGAGAGAGCAGATTAATTTCATAAATAAATTTTGCGATATAGCGCAGTTTTATGGGAAGAAATGGAGGAGGAGAAAGTGAAAGAAAAGGGGCTCTATCGGGAGAGACTACATAACACCCCCAAAGCAGCATAATTTAGAGAAAATGCCTGACATTATAACAGCATCGACCCGTGCGATCTGCGAAAGACCCAGAAGCACCACCACCGTCACATACCCTGACATCGTCAATTACCTGGTTTATGGTATTAATGCCTACACAATGCAAGAGTTTTAGACCCTTTAAATCGTTAGAAGCATATAAACAATTCTGCTGCGGCTGAATTACAAACCCACAAACCTGTAAACTGCGAGAGCTCAGTCATACATACACTACACTTTTAATACAGTTCTGATGCTTATTATTGTAAAAATATTAATATTTTGGTCTACCGAGTCATAGACTGGTTAGTGGTGTGTCAAGCAGTTTTTCTAAATAATGCTACTTGCTAATAACTTAAACTTAAAAATGTGCTTTTAATTGCTTAAAGGGTCTGAACTCTTGTGCCGCACTGACACCAAAATACTATGGACAGAAAACCAGATGAGCCCAGAATATGAACACAACACATTTAATTACACGTGTTTTCCTCCCATAAAGAAAAAGACAGTGCCATTAAAATACCAAACTTAGTAAACACTATACTAATAAAGCACAGAAAAATTGGTTTGTGCCGAATTTGTTTTTTTAATATCACTATAAGGCTACATTAAGCGACGTTTCTCAACAGTTTTCTATGTGACGAAAACGCTCGTGAATTTAAACTTTACTTTATTAGTATGATGTTTAGTGAGTTTGGTCTGTTAATATCACTGTCTTAGTACATTAAGCCACATTAAGCATTTTAGAATGTCCCTTGGCGATGCTTGGCGGTGTTATTTAGTCTCCCCCGATAGAGCCCCTTTCCTTTCACTTCATCATTATCCATTTCTTTCCAAGAAACTGCGGCGTATCGCAAAATTGCAAACAAATATCACGCTATTTCTCTCGGTCTGACCGTCTCACTGTCAAAGTAACCATGGCAACGGATAGCGTATTCTTCTAATATGGCGGCACCTTCCCGAAATGCAACACGAGTCAAATCGCTGTGACGCAACATTCTCATTCTCTATTGTTGCTGGCAACACGCGAATTTGAACGAGGGGGCGGGCCAAACAATATTTTGAATTTGGACTGCAGTAACTTACCTATTTTGAACACTGGGTGTAATTCCTACATAGAGTCCCTTTAAATGGCAGTTAATCTGCTAAAAGAAACTCTGACATGTTTGAACTGAAATTCTTCATTGCTTCATATGTGACCCTGTCTGTGAACACCAAGCTAAAGTCTAAACATCTAATGCTGATATGACAAGCATCAACGTTTAATGATTTCAATCTTTGATGTGGCCTTACTCAGCTAATATTAAAGAAACCAGTGTGATATTTTCACAGAATGCTCTTAACATGTAGGATGGTTTTATGTAGAAAACGGTAAATCTAAAAATATACAGAGTCATATATTTGAACTATACTAGTACACTTTTCTTTACAATACCTACAATACCTATATAATATGCTATATAAGGAATAAGTGTGTCTAAGTACATATATTATATTATTAGGGTGTTTGCAATGCAGAAACTCTAAAGACCAACTTAAATTATGTTTTTAACAGGAAACAAATCAAAATCATCTTCAGGGTATAAGAGAGTGCTGAAGACTTGGTCAGCTGATCGGCAGGCTTTTCTACAAAAAATGCAGGAATCCCTGCATTGTACTCATTTATAGATATGCATTTATAGATCGATTGCACATTTTATTGAGGAAAACTCATGCTCTACTGAAGTTTAATTGGCCAGCTGTTTGAAGGGCTGTTCATCATTCCCTTGCAGAAGATATACACTGTCACAAGTCCCTCTGAAAAGGCTAGGGGTAAAAGGGGTGTAACAAAATAGTGGGGAGAGGCTGAGAGAACTGACGTCTCAAAGTCCCAGGACTAGTACACAAGATAGCTCAGCACACCAGATTTAAGCAAATAAACCAAAGGTATTTTATTTAACATAATGGTAGAAGATACTGAAGTTAATGCTTCAGGAGGGAAAAAGGCCAAAACAATAAACAAAAAGTTCCCCCTGACTAGGGTTTTAAGAAGTAAATGACCTATCAAAAGAAATTGAAATAAAGTACAGAGACATTTCCCTGACTCCCTCTGTAACTCAAACAGGAGAAAAAGTAATTTTGAAAAGTAAATAGCATCCACCTCCCTGCAAACATTTTCCACTCATTCAGTTACAACAATAACTTTGTACTTCACACTACTGGTAAAACAATCAACAAACACTTTAGGTCAGGGGTAGGCAAGTTCGGTTCTAGAGAGCTGCTGTCCTGCAGAGTTTAGCTCCAAGCTCCAAAACTTCACCTGCCTAGCCATAGTAATCCTGAACAGCTTGATTAGCTTGTTCAGGGTGTGTTCGATTAAGGTTGGAGCTAAATTCAGCAGGACAGTGGCTCTCTAGGACTGAACTTGCCTACACCTGCTTTAGGTACACAACTGGGACTGGAAGATGGCAGTTGCAAGGACAAAACACCTCAGCCTCTCTCACTGGACTGCCACTCTGCAGGTTCCTTTATACTCCAGCTAATGATCTCAAACAGGAGTCAGGTGGCACTCATTAGCCTGTCAAGAGAGAGAACAGGAGGAGCAAGAGAGAAAGGAACACAGTATACACATGTAAGGCCCGCCTAATGGGTCCAATGACGGTTTCCCACAGGACAGGGAAGGTTTAAGCGTGTATGTCTTTTCAGCGTCTCTATGAAGTTCACTTAATTTCACTCGTTTAATCTGACTCCAATTTCAAATGATTCTTACACTTAGGTTGTGTTTCCAATTAGAAATTCATCATTAGTTATGCATTAGTTTAGATATTTGATGATTCTGGATATTCCATATGTCAATTGTTCAGTCATTAGGGACCCGATGCCCGCACAGAGATACTCGCCCCGGGATTTCGCGGTAAACTCACGGACATAAACTCGCCAATCTGATCTTCGTCAGAGGGTGTAATAAGTTGGCTAATACCTTTAGTCGGTTGCCTACTGCTCACTCGAACAAAAGTGTATTTTAATTTAGCCACTTCCATACAACTTGCTAAATCAGTGGTAAACAGAAATCAAAAGGTCTTCAGATGAAGTGCCTACTGCTCCTTCATTCATGCGCCTTCAGTTTGTTTTACCCTGGACACAGATTTACGGTAGCATTAGCCTCCCATAATTTACTGGTAATATATGATATCAGGAGAATCCAGAGCAAATCAAATAACATTTTATTTGTCAGGTAACAGTGTATCGTGTCAATTACACACATAACCAATTAAAGCCAATTCAGAAATGATAAATGCATAACATCAATTACTCAAAGAAATGCATATATACACAGTGATGGGTGAATGTCCTCAGACATTCACCCATCTCTGGGGGGTCTCTCCTACAGATGATCCCACATGACTGCTTTGCTCTTTACCTTTTATACCAGAACCAGAACAAAAGGATCGTAAATGTTTATTACACCAACACCTGTTTTGGGGGAGAGGAGAAGAGACACCACCCAAAAAGAGGACAGAATTTTCCTTAATTTTCCATCTTCTTCATAATTCTAGTGACTGCTATGAAATTGAGACCGTTTTACCAATTGCACTGAGACAAATTAAATGATACCAAACATGAAAAACAACAGATACACAAGTTACATTATATGTTTTGAATAACTTTCAGTGACTTGAGGCAGGGGGAAGGAGAGTTTGTGTGTGTGTGTGTGTGGTGGGGGGAGGCGCTGTCCTTTTGGAGTGGGGGCAAGGCGTTGCCCCTTGCTATTCTTTTAAGATCTTCTCTCCAGATACGCTTTATTGCAGGACGCTTTATCTCAGTTTTTGTTTAGCAGGAAAATCAAGCCTTACACACATACACAGTAAACACAATGGTAAGTTTCACAACAAATTGCCCTCTTCATGGCAATCATTTCTTTAACATCTCTATGTCTATGATTTTTGACTGAAACACTTTGCTTCACTATAAATAGCTTGTTATCACTTATGACACAAGCTCAGATAGCAGCATCTAGCTGACTTTGAATGAGAGAGAGAGACTCTTGAGGCATTCAGGACTGGTACACTGCATTTTCATAAACTTGTAACATCAAACTTTAATGTCATTTAACTCTGGCCCAGCTTAAGACTGTGCCAGAATTGACATTCAGCATATCTCTGTTCTTTCTCTCAGTGAGAGGTACAGACAATATTCAAAATTATTTTCTAATGTTTGAAAAGGAAAATAAATGCTTTAACATATGTTGAAGAAGCCATTCAAATAATTTAGCAGACAGGTAAATGTTGATTAACAACTTAAAAGATATGTATTGAAGCGGCAGTGGATTCCAGAATCCACCCCTCAGTATAAGCAAGTTTTTTTTTTTTTTACATACGCAAGACCCATATGTAAATAATAAACCGATGCAGCATTTTTTGATAACGGTTTGGCTTGTAACTTCATGAAACATGCTCCGATTGTGGAAAATTGGACAACATTATTTACATCAGATGCTGTAAATGAGTCCAACATCAGCAAAAGCTGATCATGAGATATTGCTCACGCAATTACAACACATAAAACCCCACAGGCACACAGATGCTAACTGTGCTAACACTGAGTCCGAAATTGATTATAAATAGAAAATGGACCCAATATTCCTCTTTTTTGTCTTTTTAAGAAGAGAGAGGACAACTAAATCATGCTCACTGCTCGAAGACTTCATTTTGTATTGTTTTGCGATTTTTTTTTTTTTTTTTTTTTTTCTTCTTCTTTTTTCTTCGCAACGGATTTATTAATATGCAAGGTCTCTGTGCATGATTAATTTTTAAAAATGCGTATGAAAATTTTGGACTCAGTGTGCAAAGGCCTTGAAACTAAAATGTAGCTATTACTTGGCATTTCAGCTTATAACTTCATGAAACCTGCATAGATTGTACAATAAAAGAGACCTGTGACTTTACTCAGGCTATGTCCACACAAAGCCAGAGCTTACCCTATCTGATCTCTTTTTTTTCTGAGCGTAACTACATCGTCACTGCAGCTGCAGAGACGCACGAGTATTCACACTGGAAGCATTTGTACAGCGTCACAGCAGCGGCTCGAAGCTGCTTATAAAGTGAGCATTTCTTTACAAAGACAACTATAAATTTGTTTTTATAAGTTGGTCATTTAAACTTGATAGTCTTGAAAGTTTGTTAACATGGGGAGGTGTACAACATTCGCATATGAACGCAAATAAATAAATAAAAATAAATAAAAGCCTCGTGTCATCCATTGCAGCACATGAATGAGGTAAGTTTTGTGTTTTACGTCATCTGACGCGTGAACATGTTTACAAGACAGCAAACTCGGTGAAAAAAGCCAGCAAACTCGGGTGTTTGATTTGGGTATGCTGCAGCCTATTTATATATCTCTGTGTAATAACTAAAATAATGTTCATGTATCACATTTTCTGGCTAGTTTACTTTAGTTTTTTATAATACACCATACTTTAACCCAAACTGAATAATTAAAAACAATTTTAAATGGGTAAATCTTATATAATTCTTTTTTATTCTTAATTTTCTTTTCTGTCATACTCTAATTCTTGTTAAAACACATTAGACATGCTTATTCTGTGCATAAATTATATTTATTTTGTCCATCAAAAGTGTGCTTTCACATTAATGGAGTGTCAGTAGCACAGCAAAAATAGACTCGTCGCTCCTGCTTGGCGCTTACGCACTGCTTCTGCTGCCTGTGTGAATGCATCCGTTGGTTAACATGCACGCTGAAAAAAATATGCGCTGCTCATGCTTGCAGTGTGAAACAGGCGTAAGATTTGGAGCATGCACACATAAACCTTTCGCGCTTGTATATAAACTTTAGTAAAGCTTTGAAATAAAGCTTTAGGCTTGGTAGCTTATGCAGCACGAACACAAGCATCTAGAGTCTGCTATTATTGTTGTTGTTGCTGTTTTGTGCTGTTAGCGGCACACTATGTTCTATTAGCACAGTTGGACGCTTGAACATTTTGAGTTTACTTGCTTCATTTACACGTGAAATTCACTTCACAACAGACGCGAATTCACGTCACGAGAGGGCTCTCCCGCTCCTTTATGTGTCCCTCAGACTCTTCCACTTCTTCTGCACACTTCCTCTGAATAAACACAACTCATCAGTGGGAAAGTAGTTGTAAATTACAGCGAATAAGATCAATTTTCTGGCTTTAGCTAGCTTGTAGTCTCAATATATATATATATTTATATATAAAGCTCAAATTGAGTAAAGACCATTTTTTTAACTTACCAGATTGTCTGACCTCCTCACTCGCTTTCTTTGAAGCAAGATCCTTTTTATTCCTGTTCCTATAAAAGTATGAAGATGTACAGCAATGATGATTTTGTCCTCCATTGTTGTTTAGGATTTCTTCCTCAGCTTGCTATGTCACGTCACTACTAGAGCAAGCTCCTGATTGGTTAATGCGCACTAATTTTCGCCAAAGTTCAGATTTTTCATCTTGCGCGATTGGCCCGAAACGCTCAATTCGCGCCACATTATTCGTGCCACATTGTTCGCACCACCTCATTCACGCAAATCATGCCACAGGATGTCTATTCGCGTCTTTGCATTGACTTAACATGTAAATCACTTGCGCTTAACGCTTCATTTGCATCATGAGGCTGTTTTTTTTTTTTTTCATTTGTTTATAAACATATTAATGGAAAAAGTGTCATTACACTGTATTCAGGACGAACTAGGCTACAATAATATGTGAGGAACATGTATGTACATGTTTGTATTTCTGGAGGAATAACGTTTATGCGTGGTTATTGAAAAAAACCAAAAAAAACAAGTCACTGAAATAAGGCCACAAAACTAATGTTATATATGTGTTCACAAGAATTCTTGTAGACTTGAGTTTTTGCTTAAATTATGTAAAAATCCTGCCTACTCATTCATATAAAACAATATATTGATTTAGATTTTGTAAGACACCTTTGTCAAAGAACACAGTATGCGTGGAGGTGTGAATCTTCATGAATAATACTGGGATTCCACACCTGAGAAGACAAAGATCTACATAAGACCTGCATAATGAGCCCTTTCAGTCAGGTAGGCCATGTGGAAAAAACATCTGTGATCATGCTGATAACAGGATTAATGTCCACTCTTGACAAAAAAAACATGATTTTGTGGTCTCATGCATGCACATATATTGCGCATCATGTGAAGAAAATTTTTTATAGGCCTACGTTAAATTACAGTACCAGTCAAAAGATTGGACGCATTACTAATGCTTTTAAGAAGTATCAAGTCTCTAACCAAATAATGGTTTTCTTTTTAATATACTTTAAAATATAAGTATTTCAAACAAGCGTCTGAACATTCCTACCTCTATGGCATTCATATCGGCTACTATATTTGTTATATTATATAGCCTAAATGTTAATGTGCATTTGACAAAACTATGCACAGCTATTGCCGAGTAGATGCGTTCCTGGGTCAACATATTTTGTTGATCCTGGAACAACATTCTAGTCTGAAAAATTTAGTCTAACCCTATTCCTATTCCTACCCTAAAACCTAACCCTACCATAAGTTATCCCAAAAAATCAGAGGGAAATGATAGATGATAACACTGATGTAGAAGCACCAATTCATGATTTAAGCCTAAAAATTGACATAATCTGTAAACTGTCCCTCAAATCTGATTGGTTGATTTGATGTTGTCCAGGATCAACAAAATGTTGACCAGGACATGTTGAATCAGCAATATCAGGTTATGCGACAAAATATACATCATTAAAAAGGATCTAAGACTCAAGCTTCACATTTTGACCTCTGTTTGCTCTTAAAATCTTATATAGACCGTAATTCTTAATATGCTTAAAAGCATGCAAGTTGGAGAAATATTGATGAATTCTCATGTTGTCAATTTTTATACAGAGGAGTAATATTTATTCAGGATTTATTGTCATCACTGTGAGTGCTGGATACTGTGTTTTCAATTCATACTTGCAGACGGAGGGCGCTCTGTACACCTTTAGTCCACAAATTAATCTAAAGAAGAACAGGCCATGTGACATTCCAGGAACTAACAAGAGGCTTTCAGAGATTGCTATAATCATGGCTATAACATGCAGAAGAAAACACTTTGAAGACAATAATACACGATTGCGACGATGTATACAGTATTGATCAGAATTGCTCTGAATAGCGCTGGCTCCGTGGGCGTGGCCGCAGTAGCGGATAATGCGCTGAATCACAGACTTCTGACATGGCTCTCTTTTCATTCAGATTACATAAACAGAGAATTTTTGTTTTCAATTTGACTTACACGATTTTAAATCTGACATTTCAACATTTCTTTAGACATAAGTGTAATTTTATTGTGATTAGTATTCACTAAGTTACAGTTCATTTTCTGAGAACTATCAGATTGGACTTCGTTCAGAGGGAGACGAGAGATCACGCATCATGTTAGCTTTCTTTATTTTGCAAAAAGCACATTAGTTTTTACTCTCAGTGCACACAAATAAAAGAAGATATTTCACAGATAAAATGGTGTACAACTCTTTAAGTCTTAATAAAATTGACAGAATTTTTAGTCTCTTTCACACTGGTAAGAAAAAAACAGAGGTGGTATCGCCGGCGATACCTCCGAGTCCAGAGTGTTAATTTGTTACAAAGTACTAAAAATAATAGACAAAAATAACAGACAAATATTTTTCAACCACAAGGCCACAACTCAGTGAATTTGCTGCTGTTTGGCAAGCCCTCCAATACACACATTTAATAATAAAATAGAGTGGTTTCTGAGACCACCAGATTTAAACCCTTTCGTTTCATGGCTTAAACCCAAAAGACGACAATATTATGATCAGTTTTTGAGTTTAAGATTTACGTGGACAGGACCAGCTGATGAACCACTAACTTTGTTTAGTTTGTCAGGAGATTCTGGCTAATGAAAGCAAAAATGTGTCAACACCTTGACACCAAGCATGCTAAGGTAGCAGGAAAACCTCAAGAATATTCTCATAGAAAACTTCAAGGGGAGACCTGATATGACAGAAGACCATCTTGGTGGAGCTAGAGTCCACCACAATGGAGCAGATGACCACCACAGCAGAGCAGATGGGCCTGAAGATCCCCACGGCAGAAGACCATCTCAGCAGATCAGGTGGAACTGGAAACTACCATGGCGAAGCAGAAGCCTAACATGGTGGAAAAGGTGAACGGGGAACTCCCAGGGTTCAGAGAAAGTCTCCATGGTCAATACAGGACAGACAGGGAGTTCATTGAAGACCTCTGTGGTCGTGACAGGGCAGGCAGGCAGTTCATGGGCAAACTCCATAGTCACCACAGGACTGGACGCCACTGCCCACTGCCTTAGTTTGCTTACTATAAAAGCTAGAAGTGTTTTGAGGCCTCCTGACCTATGTAACCGTAAGGGTCAGATGTGTCTGAGAAGTTAACTTGGCCACTGAGCATATTTTGTTGGTAATTTTCCACCAGGCAACAGGTGGCTGTGAAATGAACAAGACCATTGATAAGTGCGTCATATGAAGGCTTCTTGCCTCTGGGGTGTATTGACTGGTTTGATACAATGTTTCATTTGGCCCATGGGAAAAGGGTTGACCATCAAATTGGCAGAAGGCCCATGAGAAATTAAGTCAAAAGATGTACATGTAAGGAAAAAAAGGAAGCAAAATTAGCTCAAATGAAATAATTAATTTATAGGGAGTTCTAAAGAGTTACTGAATCGTCCAGTGTTCATCTGCTCAAGCCGTACTAGGCTCCTGTGAAAACTGATTAGAGCACAGTAACTTTTAAGATCTACAGTTTAAGACAATAAATTTTAGAAGCACATAATACAAGACACTTTCTTGGTCACTCTTACTAAGAAAATTGTCTCTTACAAAAGCAACACCTGCAATTATATTAGTGAAATGACTATGGTAGAAAGGTCGGGGAGTACATGGGAAAGAGGTGTGGGAGGAGAGCCCCTGTAAATGAGATCATGAAAAATAACTGTAGGGGTGGATCTCACACTGTAACAGATAGGAAAAATGTATAAAAAATGTGACCCAGCTAAGAGAGATTCAGATGTGGAGCTGGCATCTCACTTTGTTGCTTGACAATAAAGTTAAATACTTCTGAGACCTGGAACTTCGACTCTGCGAATTTTATTTCAAGACCAGAACTGAAGGACATAGAGACATTGAATTTGCACAACAAGAACGTGATGGGCCAGGCTCCACTCACATCACACTGAAGACATGAAAGGCTTCTCTTCAGTGTGACTTCTTATGTGAATCAAGTCTTGCATTGCTTAAGCATGTCATTCCACAGTGAAGGCACTACAAAGCTTCTCTTGGTGTGAGTATTTCATGTTTCCTAAGGCATTTACTGTCTGTGAAGCTCTTTCCACACTGATCAAGTGAACAGTTTTCTCAGTGTGAGCCCTCATGTGGACTTTAATCTGTCCTTTGTGTGAAAAACTCTTTCCACACTGATCACGTGAATGGCTTCTCTTTTGTGTGAATTATCATGTGAACCTGTAGATTTCCTTTCGTGAGAAGCTCTTCCACACAGATTGCAGGTATAAGGCTTCTCTCCAGTATGAATTCTCATGTGGGTGTTCAAGTGTGAGTATGAGTGAAATTCTTTCCACACTGTTGGCAGGTGTAAGGCTTCTCTCCGGTGTGAACTCTCATGTGGACATTTAAGTTTGTTTTCGACGACTGAAATTCTTTCCACATTGTTGGCAGGTGAATGGGTTTCTCCAGTGTGAGCTCTCATGTGGACAATAAGGCTTACTTTTGAGTGAAACTGTATCCACACTGTTGGCAGGTGAATGGGTTTTCTCCAGTGTGAACTCTCATGTGGACTTCAAGGCTTCGTTTTTGTCTGAAAGTATTTCCACACTGTTGGCAGGTGTAAGGCTTCTCCCCAGTGTGAATTCTCATGTGGACTTCAAGGTTTGTTTTGACTGAAAGTATTTCCACACTGTTGGCAGGTGAAAGGGTTTTCTCCAGTGTGAACTCTCATGTGGACATCAAGGTTTCGTTTCGACTGAAACTCTGTCCACAATGTTGGCAGGTGAATGGGTTTCTCCAGTATGAATTCTCATGTGGACATTAAGGCTTGATTTATGAGTGAAACTGGTTCCACACTGTTGGCAGGTGTAAGGCTTCTCTCCAGTGTGAACTCTCATGTGGGCTTTAAGCATTTGTTGTTGTCTGAAAGCATTTCCACACTGTTGGCAGCTGTAAGGCTTCTCTCCAGTGTGAATTCTCATGTGGACTTCAAGGTTTTGTTTTTTACTGAAAGTATTTCCACACTGTTGGCAGGTTAAGTCTCTAATAGTTTTTGTATTCAGACGTCTCTTTCGTGAGGAAACCTTCCTTCTCATAGAGCAATTAAAAGATCTTTCTCCAGTTCTGAAATCATGATCTTTCTTATAATGAATTTTCACTTCAAATTCCTTCAGTTCTTGACTCTCCTCTTTCAGCTGCATTAGGTCTAAAGCAAAACAGAAACAAATACAAGTTAACCCTAGTTTATTGGCGCAAAGCAACACATCTAAACCAACCAAGTACCTATTTACACCTTGTATTAAGATGCATTTTTAGTCAATCAGATCAAAAGTAAGAGGGAAGTCAAGCAGATCAAAAGTAAGACCCCTTTTGTGGTCTTTCTAATATTATGAAAAGGAAAACAATGTAATTTAAAGATAGATTTGAAGGAAATGGTTAAGATATGGACTGTATTTTTTAGATAATATTTGGTTTTTATTTTTTAAGTTGTTTTGTTAGTGATGTGCTGAGACAAAAAATAAGTAGATCTATCTGTTTCTATTAAAAATATGTTTGCCTTGTAGGCAAAACTGCATAAATTCGATTTAAAACAATTCAAATTTTCCGGTTCATAATGAAATGTTGGTTCCCTGACTATAACAGGAACAAGCATTATGTCAGCTACTGATGCTTATGGGGAAAAATCAGTTTTTATCTTAATACTGAAGCCTCATTGGTTAATGTCTATGCACCTGCACAGACAAATGGCATTTCAGCCTGACAAAACAGGCATGGCCAACTGCCTATTCAAGCCACGCTGATTTCCATTGCATTTCCATTCCAGCACTGAAACGTGTGCAAGCATAGTTGCACAGCAAGTTAACCAATACTCGTTCCTGTTATCCCTGCAGGGCACTGCAAGTCCAAGCCAGCTCTATTGCGTCCACTATTCAAATGAGAGAATCCCTGCTTTGTAACTAGCAGACCCTTTGAATGGACTCCAGAGCACACAAATAGCTGCTCTGACTGCCAGAACTGGCTAGATGTCCTAAGGGCCCAGACCACAATGGAAGGGAGAATAGTGAGCCTTATGACTTGTGCTCTGAAGGTTGTGGAAAGCACCTTAGGCACAAAAAAACCCTTCATCGTCTAAAGAGGACTTTACTGTCATTAGGCCCGAACTCTAGGAAAGATGCATCAATTGAAAGACCCAACTTGCTTGTC
Organism: Culter alburnus; assembly: GCA_028476615.1. Taxonomy (NCBI): domain Eukaryota; kingdom Metazoa; phylum Chordata; class Actinopteri; order Cypriniformes; family Xenocyprididae; genus Culter; species Culter alburnus. Next base: position 8,533 of record JAOTNS010001562.1, on the reverse strand, counting down.
CAATGCCAAAGCTGACAGAAGGGCAGTATTTAGCTAAAGAGGCCATAGGTCGGTCTTCGTGTAGGGGCTCTATTCAGACTGGAAATTATTTTTTAATTAATGTTAAACTGGTTGGAAATTGATGTTGATGTGGTGAGTGTTAAAGGTGCCCTAGAATTGAAAATTGAATTTACCTTGGCATAGTTAAATAATTATAGTTCAGTACATGGAAATGACATACAGTGAGTCTCAAACACCATTGTTTCTTTCTTCTTATGTAAATTTGATTTGTGCAAAAGACCACTGAAGAACAGGCGAATCTCAACATAACACCGACTGTGACGCAACAGTCGGGATCATTAATATGTACTCCCAACTTTTGCATATACCAGCCCATGTTCAAGGCATTAGACAAGCCAGTATTAATGTCTGTAGCAGCACAGCCAAATCAATAGACTTTATGCAGGTATTGTGAAGCAAGCAAGGACAATAGCGAAAAATGGCAGATGGAGCAATAATAACTGACATGATCCATGATATCATGATTTTTTTAGTGATATTTGTAAATTGTCTTTCTAAATGTTTCGTTAGCATATTGCTAATGTACTGTTAAATGTGGTTAAAGTTACCATCGTTTCTTACTGTATTCACGGAGACAGGAGCCGTCGCTATTTTCATTTTTAAACACTTGCAGTCTGTATAATTCATAAACACAACTTCATTCTTTATAAATCTCTCCAACAGTGTGTAATGTTAGCTTTAGCCCCGTTAGCCACACATACTATGCTACTATGAAACTCTTTCAGAATCAAATGTAAACATCCAAATAAACACCATACTTACATGATCTGATATTCTGCATGACAAACACTTTGTAAAGAGCCATTTTAAGGGTATTATTAGCTGTGTGAACTATACCAAGTTTGGTGTCTATGAGTTTGTATTTTGAAGATTTGAATGTTTTTGTATAGGGTATGTCGATACCTGTGCAACATATCAGTATTACAAGAATCTTTAATAGTTTCTCCAAAACGACTCAACCAGTTAATGTGCAGATCCCCTGCTAGAAACACTAAAGATTGTTAACTTTCCTGTCAGGAGCTCATGTATCATTGGTCGACTGACCCAGAGGGGGCATATCCAATACCAGAGGCTAAAAGCCAGTGCACAGTTCTCCTCCTCCCGCTCTTGCTTCTTTGGACAGACTGACGCCCTGTAGGGTGACCTCTTTAGGCCAAGGCCTAAGGGCCTGCCAGGCCTGTAATCCTAAACCCGCAACCCCAGCCATGTGCTCCTCCAGAAGAGTGAAAAACTTTCTTACTACAAGATTCAAACTAACCATGCAAGTTTGTTATTGCAACTTCAGTATAGGGGTGTCCCCGACTATGGATTTACATAGTCAAATCTGATTCGAATCAGACTGCCTATATTCGACTGATAGTTGAATCATATATGTTGGAGGGGGGGGGGGGGAGCTTGAAAAACAGCAGTCCACTAGAAAGTGCGCACAGACTTTGGAAGGTTCACGCGCTGAACTGTGCACAAGATGGAGCGGGACACGGAAAATGAAGCCTATACCCGCGGCTTAAGACAACTTTTATTTTCTTTCACACACAACACAGAGAAACAACTTTCTAATAAAGCAACCAAACTGCCTGTCAAGTGATAAATGAAACTGACAATGATTTTATCTTTTTTAAACAAATTAAAGGCAATGTGGATAAACATTCACAGCCACGATGTACAGAACACTCTTAAAGATATGGAAGACAATGAATAATAACATTTTGGTTTAATAAACCTTAAATATATATATACACACTGCAGAAAGGCCACACTGCAGATAGATATGCATTTCACATGTTGACAAATCAAATTAAATTGGCTAAATTGCCTGCGTGAGCAAGCTTTAACAGGGGAACATCTATTCAAAACACAAACCACAAATAGTTAAATTAGATAACCCAGAGTGATCAATAAATAAATTAAAATTAAAGAAATTATTAAAATAACAAAAGTATAGCCAGAATTGTCAACTTTGTCTTTTGCAGAGACAAGAAACGCTAAACTGGAGTGGCAGTCTTTTAGCTAAACATTCACAGCATCCAAAAATCAAATTAGAACCGGCTGGAATGTTTTGAAATCACTTTTTCCCTACCTGATAAAAAAAAAAATACAGTCTTTCACGTGATCTACCTGTGTCCGTTTGGGTCTTTTCAAATAGGGCGCTAGTCAGCTAACATTAGTCAGCTTGTTAACATTGGCCGGCAGAACTGCGCCGCCCGCAGTGTTTGTCGTTGTTGAGCGGTAGGACACACATCTGTTGGCACATCTTGCATCATATGTTTTTTGAATTATCTTTTACCACTTCAAAGTGCATCTAATTCTACACTTTAGATTTTCTTATCCCAGACATTGTTAAAGATTTAATCCCTGCCGCCAAGATGCTCCTCTGCCGGTCACGGATCATGGAAGTTAACTTAAATCTGTCACAGGGGTGGTTGGATTTAAGCACGCAAATTAAAAAATATTTTTTATTAAAAGCTTCTTTCTTTTCACATTTTTCTTAACAACATTATCATAATAGGCTGTATATTAACCTATTGGGAGAGAACCGGTATATCTATGTAAAATCAGATATTGAGCGCCCCCATATCTGGTTTCATAACACCTCTGCAGCAGATTCGACTGTGAGATTGGTAGCCAAATCAGGCTCCTCCTATCGAAGCTTTGAATCGTCGACTATTCAGGGTCACCCCTACTTCAATACCATCGGACCGAATTCATAGGACTTCCTACAGCAACAATATATCCAGACGCTCTTCAAAAAGGCAGAGGCCTAATACAAGTATCGTATGACATATTAAATTGCTGCTAGTAAGTTAAAATTACAATAAGAATGTCGTTTCCCATAACCTGGAAAGGAACATTTCTTAGAGTTAATAAACAATTAACACTGAGTGTTCACTGGACGAACAGGTTAATAAATTGTAATATTAATGTTATTACATTAAGTTCATTTTATTAACTGATTCAATATTCATAATCATAACTAGTTATGATTAATTATCATATTTATTTTGAGCTAAAATTGCTACACAGGGATATAGACCCTCTTAAGCGATCATCTCCAAAATTCCAGAGCATACGCGTTCCAAAGTGTCACTCTCCACACAATCTGCTTCTCTTTGAACCCTTTTGTTAGAGTTGTTCAAGATGAACGCCACCTTGAAGTGCCTGAATAAACCCGAGCTGCTAAGTCTTTAGCTATTTTCAAGAGATTGCTGGAGACTTTTTCGGCAACATTTGACCCATTAATACTTACACTTACTATTCTACATCTTAAAAAATAAAAAAAAAAAAAAAAAAAAACCTTGCTATGTGTTCTGTGGACTGACCAGGACTGGTCACAGCACGTCCATATCATTTCCATGCATATTTCCATCCACGTGATACCATGTTTAACGGTAAAGACATTAAGAAAATATGAGATATGGACTATGTGCTGCCACATTACATTGCTAAAAATCATCCAGTACCCATGCCATGTTTTATAATAGATCAATGAAATTGTATAAAATACATTTTAAGAAAATTTTCAGAGAAGAGTTCATCATTTCCACTGGCCAAATAGTATGTTAACAGCATTACTAATCAAATTGATACTTTTTGGCAATATGGTAAACATATTTTAGGACATTTATAGATTTTTAATGGAAACAGATAGACCTTACTTTTTGCAGTGTAAATAATTGTCTGACTCGCGTCACTGACAAAACATTTTAAAAATGAAACGTGGATATCTTACCGTTTCCTCCAAATTCTATCCTTCAAATACAATGGTATTTTTCATAACATTAGGAAAACATGAAAGGGGTTACCATTACCAGAGGTTGTACAGTAGTCTATTGTGTCATTGGACCTATTCAAATAATTGTCTGACTCAGAACATCACTGATGACACATTTTAAAAATAAAACCTATCTCTCTAAAAATAAAAAGTCCTTATCTTAACATTTACTTCAAATTCTTTCTATCCAATGGACTGTTCGAACACTGAGTGAGTCCTTCAGTGTCAGTCATTATACTGTCTATGTAGTCAAGCAATCTGCTTAGGCTGCAAGCTTGGGGGCGGAGAGCATGAGCGTTTAACCTTGCGTCTTTATTGACCCGGGACGTCATTCACTACCCTCCTCATTCATTTTTAAAGATAGACATCAACCTCCTTAGTATTCCTCATTCAATTCATTATAAACAATATAACAAGAAAAAAAAATAAAATAAAATTGTAAAATAATGCCTGTTTTCCCATTCATATTTTGTAAAAATTGAATAGGGTCACTAACAACCCGAGGTGTGTATAAGTGTATGTATATATTTTTTTGAGATCGTGAATGGTAGGGCTGTGTATTGCCAAGAATCTGGTGATACGATACGATCACGATATAGGGGTTACGATACATTATATTGTGATACTGTAAGAAAGGTGATATATTTGTTGTTTTTTTAGAAAATGTATGTAATTTTAGAAAGAAAACGTTCATAAAAGAACACACCACCATATGCATAAAACCTTACAAACAACTTTATTTTATTTAATCAATACAGCATAATTTGCATTTATATCACAAATCACTATTTTGTGCAATCTAAGGCAAAATAGTAAAGTAACTGCAGGATTCTTTAGGTTCACAGTATAGCAGTTTTTAATTTGTAAACTATTTAACAACTAGTGCATAGTCCATTTCATGATTGAATATCTGTTTTATATTTAATACTGTAAAGCTGTTTGCTTTAAATCAGTCTATTGTATAAAGTGCTATTTAAATAAATGAGAATTCACTGAAGTGCTGAACAGAGCTGATGCAAACATGTCCACATCGCTATGATCAGATACCTTCTTTATGCTGTCACGCTGTCATTTTTGTGTGTTTATTTTGTTACCGAGAGGAAAACGTGCAGTACATACTATTTTACTGAACACTCTTTCAGCAGCACGGATGACTTTGGGATATTAGTGAGCTCTCAGATTCAATGCATTTCCCGAGTTTTGGATAATAACATGGCCTATTTTGCAAACAACGGACTCTTGTCGACCTCCTTAGTGGGTTCTTTATAGTTGAAGCCAAAATGAGTCCACACTTCAGCTCTGTATACCGCGGGAGCGGAATAATACGATCGTATTGTGAGCTGGGTTTGAGCTGAAACTTCACAGACACATTCTGGTGACACCTTAGACTTATATTACAACTAGTGAAATAGGGTTCTAGGGGACCTTTAACTCCATTAGCAAGAGTGAGATATTTAATCTAAATGTGTATATCAGATGTAAAACAGAGTTTAAATCATTCTGTTTACTTGATTTCTTCACTCACTCCAGAGAGTGTGTACGCACAGTCTAGAGCAGGGATGGGCAAACTCTGAAGTGTCTGCAAGGTGCGCACATACAGTATTTACACCTACTTTATTTTTTATGAACCCTGACATGCGGCTGGAAAATTGCATACGCACATTTCAATGCCCATTTTGTGGGTGAGCAATACTTATAACATCAGGCCCCTGGCCTTTGATGCAATAATGGATCACCCCGAGAATGAGGCGGCCCAAGCAGGCAGGGCTTCAGCTGGTGTTGTAGTGGCCGCATATGTATCAGACCAATGGGGACTACTGAGGAGGCTGCTGCCATGAGGCTCAGTAGCTTTTGAGAAGTTTTTAGGAGAAGGCCGTCCCTGACTCTGAATAACACTGCCAACATCTGAATTCTTCGGCTGTGAATAGGCAAAATCCAGGCTTGCATTCAGGCCAAGTCGAGGACTGCCCCCAGGAACGAGATTTGTTGGCTGCGGGATAGTGAGCTTTTGCTTAGGTTAAATCCTGAACCCTAGACCTTCCAAGTCACTGAGGAGCAACGATCTGTGCGTGTGTTTTTCCTCCCTCGATTGGGCTAAAAGCAACCATCGGAGATCGGAACAATACGAATGAAAGGACTGTATATTGGTAAAGCACACCTTCCAACGCAAATCTGTGATGAAGGGGCTATATTGATATGAGAGAACTCTGTATTGATTATCCTCATCTTTTTGATTCATATATTAAACACTGTTCATGCAGTGTGTGATAAAACTGTTTGTGAATGCAAAAGGTCTGCAAAGTTTCAGTGTTCAAATGCACATAAACTGTCCACATAAGGCGACCTGCTCCATGTTAAATAAAACTGCTTTAATATGGACACTCGTATGACATTCTTCAAATATATATTTTATATTGGTAGAGGTCAACATTTTAATCAGGATCAAATGAAACTAACCTGTTTGTTCTTCAGTATCTTCATGTTTCACGCTGAACACTTCTTCAATCTTTATGTCTTCATTCTCCTCTTTAATAAACGCCATCTTTATAATAGTGTGTCACGAGATCTCAGCTGCTTCTCCAGGAGTTCCTGTGTGTTTGAACAATTTGACATGTTTAAGATGTGAATAATTAACACAAAGAAAAATAAATCCAAAGTCAGTATCTGGGTGTGTCTCAATCAGCTCCCAAGTTCAGTAGTCAGCGCACTGGTATAAATAACTCTCAAAATGGATCTTTACAAAGTGTTCGTCATGCAGCATATCAGATCATGTAAGTATGGCATGTATTATATGGATGTTTACATTTGATTCTGAATGAGTTTGATAGTATGTGTGGCTAACGGGGCTAAAGCTAACATTACACACTGTTTGGAGAGATTTATAAAGAAAGAAGTTGTGTTTATGAATGAAAATAATGACATGACTCTGATCTCTGTGAATACAGTAAGAAACAATGGGAACTTTAACCACATTTAACAGTATATTAGCAACATGGAGGAAACAATGGAGTTTGAGACTCACTGTAAGTCATTTCCATGTACTGAACTCTAATTATGTAACTATGCCGAGGTAAATTCAATTTTCAATTCTAGGGCACCTTTAATTATTCAAATAACATTAGGCTTGATTTCCAACTGTTAAAGTGAATTTAGTTAATAAATTAGCCTAATGATTTAAAAAGTTCAGGTTCAATTAAATAATGTTTTTAAGGTGGTTGGATTTTTTATTTGTTATTTTATTTTTTATTTGTTTTAATTTTGAATGATGGTTTTGATTTTTGATAATTTAAATTTTTTTTAATGATTTCCATAAGCAACTTTTGAGGTCATTTTTGTCTACCCACATGCCTATAATTTGATTTAAAAAGAATAATAATAATATAAATGCAATTTGTCTAAATGATTGAATATCTTTATAGCATTAAAATATAAGGTTTTGCCGTCTCATTTTCTTTTTAGCGTTAGTCTTTTAATTGTTTTTACAGATTAATTATATTTCAATATCCTAAAATATTTCCAGAGCTGTTTAAAACTTTTAGCCAAGCTGTATATGCATTCATTGTTTGTAACATGCTTCTCTCATGTGTAATGAAAACAGATTGTCTTATCCTTAATACCTTTAATGTTTTGCTTTAACACGTGCTGTGTGCATCACAAACACTGAAAAGGAAAGTGTATATGGAGATATATATCATTATCATGAAACTGATTTATCAATTATCTCCCAATTATCCTTTACTGCAAACTGAAGACAGAAAACCCATAATATTTTTCCTTCAGAAGTAATGTTGATAGTTTATACAATGTGTGTATATATTGATTTATTCATTCTAAACAGACATGACAATGCTTCAATCATAAATCACAGCCAATCATAACAGCGTGTTCGCAGCTAAACACGAAAATCAAACCATAAAACATTATTCAAAATACGTACATACTCAGTGACTGACAATCTTTGTCATGAAAATACACTTGTTTGAGCTTTGCATAATATTAAAAAGGTTTGAGCTTGAATATCATTTTGCATGACTTTAAAAGCCACTATGAAAGCAACAATGGATAATTTAAATTAAAGGAAAAAATAATGTTCAAACTGTTAGTAATAAATACTTAATTGTGCATTTGTGTCCTTGTTCCCGCTCTATGACATTAACTATTAGTAGCAAAATGCCAGAAATATAGAAACCATTTCAAAAATAGAATCCTGTCGTGTCGCTGGTTAGGACAGTCTTTGAAGTGGTCATTTTGTAGCTAAAGCTCTTGAAATAGACATTTTCCTGGCATGTTTGCCTTAATTAACAGTTACAGGCATTTGACTTAAGTTCAGGGCTCCAGACTGCGACCAAATGGTCGCATTTTGCGACCAAAATTTGAGAGTGTGCGACTGAATTTTACATCCAGTCGCACATGTGCGACCAGTAAATTTGCCTCCCCCACCCTCCGTATTTTTTTTATACATTAAACGTGGAAGGGGCACGTCAATGATCAATGAAATGAGCAATGAAATAATCAATGAGACGCGAGCGCACACGCACGCAAACACACACACACACACACTCATGAGACGCGAGCACACACTCGCGTCTCATTGAGTGATACCTGTCTGTGAGGCGGCCAATGCGTGTGAGAAAAATAGGGAATGGCCACTGTAAGTGGCTGAAATGTGTGGAGGGGGAGGGGCCTAGAGATAATCGAAGTGCG